>VZRQ01001135.1:0-25263 GCA_013397975.1 Machaerirhynchus nigripectus
TTTAATTTCTGCTTCCAATTTCTGTAATAAATCTCTGCCCAATAATGACATTGGGGCATTTGGCATATACAGGAACTGGTGGGTCACCCAGTGTTTTCCCAATTTAAATTTTAAAGGTTGAAAGAAAGGCCTTGTTTCACTTCCCCGGTGGCTCCAACCACACTCACAGTGTCTTGACTCAGTTTACCTTTTGAAGTATTTAACGCAGAATATGTTGCCCCCGTATCAACCAGAAATTCAACATCATTGTTCCCCAGCTTGGCTACATTCAATAACTTACTTATGTCCTGTGTCTCATCCATCTTTTGCAGCTTTTTCCTTATGTCATTAGCAGATTGGCCTATAAACAGGAAGGCCAAACGGAACTGCAGCTCAGGTGAATCAGGGTCTAGGGTAGTATATTTTCGTGCAGCCTCCTTGAGCCTATTCAGGAACTCTGTAGGGGTCTCATTTGGATTCTGTCTGACCTCATATAATTTAGACCAATTCAATGCCTTAGGAATGGCACATTTCAACCCAACAACCACCCATTTCTGGTACCGCTTCAACTTTTCCATTTGTTCTGGGACATTGGGATCCCAGCCAGGATTTGCTAGGCCTGCTTGCAATATGTTTGGCCCTCAGGGAGGGTAGGGAAAGGAGAGTTTCTCTGCTCCCCAAGTGCTCCCTCCCATCTTTTCATCTCCTCATCCTCAGCTTTCCCTCAGCTCACAGACACTCAAAATTATTGGTGTTATAAACAACTTGCTCTTCAGATCCCTGTAAATCTGCAACATCCTTTACTGTAAGGACTACTGTATGTTAACTTGCCCTTTGTGTGTCCCCTAAATGGCTTTTTTATTCTCCCTCTCTTTACCTCTAAATTCTCTTTTTTTTTTTCCCCATCACTACTTCTGTGTTTCAGGACATCTGTAGAATTCTAAATTTGCTGACACATAGGCTGTTTAAGCAGAGCATTTTTAAAGTGCTAAAATAATTTGAGTACATTGTTAGAAATGTAGGGGAAAATAATTAAGAGTTTACCAGCTGCTCATACTTCTGGTCCTGAAGAATACCTATCTAAAACAAACACACACATTTGGCAGTTTATTTTCTCTAAAATGTCTAATAGCATTTTATAGTCTGAAAGTGTCTTTCTGCAGCAAATGAATAGCAAATGCAAGAAATAATTTTTTCCTATTTTTGTAACTATTACTTTGTGCATAAGGAGATATTTACAGGAGTGATTCTGTGGCCCTGAGGCCACTAATAAGGCATGCATGTGTATATATGTATGTGCCTGGGTGAATAGTAATTGCAAATATACACAAAAAATTAGGACAGAGCAGAACTTTCTCACTGTGACAGTTTCCCCTCTTCACAAAAAGATTTATTTTATAAGAAAGGTATCATTAAAAATCCTGTCACTGGGAGTTGAATGGAGACATTATTCTCCCCTTGATCTCTTTGGTCTATCCTAGAGGACAGAGCACTGGGCAGAAACTGCCCAGTGCCAAGGGAGCTCTGTGCTGCCTGGCTGGGTGACTTGGAAGAAGCCATTTCACCTTCTTTCCCTACATGTAGCATGAGAGACATGTTCCCATTGGTGATCTATTTATGAAGAATGCTGAGGAGATGAGTGTTCTTCTGATTTCCATTAGACTTCACTATTCCAATAAATCTGCTCCCTCCCCCCAAGTTCTGGGCCCCACATGATGTTATACAATGCCACTATAAACAGAACCCCCCAGGTGATCCTTTCCTGCAAAAACAACAGCAGAAGCCTCTAGTCCCCTATGGTGTGATGATGAGGTCTTACCCTCTTGATTATGACTTGTTCCCTGTATGTACTGGCCTGTACCGTACCTTATTGTATGTATGTACTTCCCCCAACACGCAGCACCCAGCCACTCACTCTCCTTCAGCTACACCTCCTGGGAACAAGGCTCTTTGTCCATGGAGCTCCTCAGGACCCTTCAGCCCAGGCGATGGATTTTCTTTGACTTTGATTTCCCCAAGTGCTGTTTCTTGATGGCTGGTGTGGACACCAAAAGCCATGTTCCTGGCTGAGGTTTGTCAAATGGCACAGGTTGTTCCTGGGACAGGAATTGCAGAGTCTGTCCAGCACCCTGATCTAAAAGGAGAAGATGTTTCACTTCCTCAATTGAGTTCCTACTGCAGAGTAACATCTGGCTTCCCAAATCTAGGCCTTGGACTAGACTGCTCCATTGGATTATTCCTTGTGGGGCTTCTGTTTCCAGCAAATGCACACTAGGAGTGTCACCTGTTGCTTGGTGAGCTCCATTTCCTCCCTCAAGGCTTAAGGCTGGTGAGGCCAAGTAAGGTAGCCTCAAGTCTGGCTGGTGACACTGGGCCAGCTGTGCAAGGTCAGCATTGTCCTCCTGCTCCTCTGGGTCTGGGAACTATAGGAATAAGAGTTCTCCAACTCTGAAAAAGAGTTTGGCTTTGGTAAGACCCAGAGCAGACATCTTAAACTGCTGTCAGTGAGTGTGAATGTTGGCTGTGTCTGGCACAGTGCTGCCTTCCTAATTAATCCTGATTTGGCAGTGCAGTGCTGCCCTCCTAATTAATCCTGATTTGGCAGTGCTTGATGAAGCGGAGGGCTTCTTAATCTTAAGATGATTACACCTTAGCAATAAGATCTCCCCTGCACACAGAGCTGCTCCAGCACCCACAGTTCATCTCTGGCTTAGCCCCAGTCAGAGCTCCACTGGCGCACACGCTCTGCTGGCTGCTGGCACAGGCAGGGCTTCCCCCTCTCCAGTTTCTTTACCTGTGCAGTGATTACCTGTGGCTCTGAAAACCCAAGTGCAGGGATCAGAGCCAAGCAAGGAGCAGAAGAGCATGTTGAAGGGTGTGATGAATGAGTGAATGATAAATGTTGGCTTTCACAAATACGAATTTAACATTCACTAGTGATAATATATTATGCAAAAATAATGTTAAAGTAAAATACAGTTAAGTAGGAATAAGGTTAGAATGTATTTTAACCATGAAGTAGTTGTGATATGTTAGAAAACGTAGTAACAAGTACATGGTAATAAATGTCTTTAGGTTGATAAACCACTGAAGAGCAAGGCATGTTAAAGAGATAAAGGAGATAAGCCACAAGCATCCCAGGAAGCGTGTTATCTCGCAAAATTCACACCTCCCCAAAGAAACAGTCAGCTACACCAGGGGAGGATCTCTGCTCTCAACTCTGAGAGAATCCATAGGCCTAAGAAGGCGCCATGTTGGCGGGAGAGGGCAGAGATCAAGAAGGGAGAAAGCTAAGTAAAGTGTAAATTACTTTTTGAGCTTAATGAATATGTAACAGTTTGAGAAGGTACTTAAGTTCTCAGTAGAATGAATGAAGGCACGTCTCTACCAATGAGCTAAGCGCCCAGAGCTCTTTTTGTCTTTGTTTTACTAATAAATGTTCAATATTATACTGCTGAAATCTCAGCCTTCGAATTCGTTTATTTCAAAGGGGATGCCATCCCCAGAAACACTGCAGGTTCCAAGGGAGGCTTGGGCCCCCCAAACACCAGAGGAAAGGTGAGGCAAAAAGTGTGCTTAACAAGGGTGCTGCTTCCACTGCTTCCTGCTTCCACAGTTTTGCCACCTGTTAAAGGAGCAGGGATGCACTGGTTTCCAGTGGCAGCTGAGAGGAGTCCAGTGACTGAAGCCCAGGGCTGAAGTTAGAGGGGAGGAAGGAGATGGCAGGTCAGGTGGCCAGCAGAGTCCTTGCAAGCACCAGTGTCACCAAAACTGCGGGAATAACAAGAACCCTCCAACAGCATTTTTAATGTTAGAGAGTCAAGGCGTTACTTTATTATCTGGCCAGGATGTTGTTCTGGCCAGGATATACCACAGAAATCATCTTATCCACACATAGCCCGGGTGTGCAGAGAGAATCATTCCACGATAAATGACATTTACTAGATTTTTCAGATCTTTTATAAAGTCAAAACTCAGAAACTAATTGGGTCAGTGTTCATTGGTCTCAAGTTGTGTAGTTCTTAGCATTTGGTTTCTTATTGGATCCAGGATTCTTTGCCTCCAATGCTAATTAGGTCTTCTTTCCTTGATTTTCTTATCAGTCTTTTAGATGTCTCCAACTTGGCAGAGGCAGAGTCTAGGTTAGATGTTCATAGATGGCTGCTGATGTTCTGTTGATGTTGATGGCCTTATCTCTTTGCATCTACTCCCAGTCTGCTGAAATGCTAAGCACATCAGGCCTCACCTAGAGAAACAATGCCCTGGAAAGAAGCTTCAGTTCCCTTCCTCCGGGGCAAAGGTGAACAAACCTGGCTTAAGTTATATATAAAAAAGTGTTAAACTGGTATGTTTTCCAACATTGCCACACTGTTTTTTCCTTCAATTTGGGCCTATTTTTAATAAGGCCTGCAATCTGAATCCTGAAGTCTCTCTACAGTAAAAACACCCAGTGACTGCACTAGGATCAGACTGTAAAACTGATACTTTCAGGTGCTTTTTTGAGTAGAATAGGAAAGCCAAACCCTTGAAGCTCTGTGGGATCCCTTATTGACCCACATAGATGACATGGATGAATACACACTCCCATTCATTTAGACTTTGCATAGTACATGTAAATACAGTTGTCATTGGCTAGGTTTCTGAAATAACACCTTAATAGCTCTGAGAAAGTCACCTTTTCTCTTCCATGTTTTTATCCAGTTCATTACAGCCTTGATACTGCCAAGACTTGAGCAGGTGCTTTATTTTAATTTGTTATTTGTACATTATCTTAATTCATTTTACCTTGATGAGAGTAGTCACATGTAAAGTTATGCACAATCTTGAATCTTTGCAGAATCAGGATTTGTGGGCTTAATCTAAATCCTACTGAACATTTCAGTCGTGTTCGGCTCTTTGCCTGACTGCAAGAGAGCTGCCTTTCTAGCAAAACACACCACACCCAAGGGACTCAGCTAACTCGGGGTCAGTTCCTCTTGTTGACTTCAGGGAAGGCTTGGAATCAGCATTTCTGTGGGAATGTTCAAGTTGTTCCTTGGCCCAGGCACTTCCAAAAGGCCAAATTAATAGCAATTAAGCAATCCAATCACTGCTGGGATTAGAAACATCCTCCCTCACAGGCCTCCTGAAAGTTTTACAGTCCCAGTAGGAAGTTGCAAGTGCAGGTACAGCAACCTCTGTCTACCCTGAGCAGCCCAGGAACTCTCAGGGAGGTGGGTCTCCTGACGTTGGACTCACCAGGATGTCACCCTGACTTAAGGTCGTGAAAACTCTGCCAGGAGGATCTACTCATAGCCCAAGAGTCACCATTCTTCCTGACCTCATCAGCTGTGATGTTGAAAAATGGGCTAATTCCAGAAATAGCTCAGGAGTCAGATTATAGTGGTTGTCTGCAAGTCCCCCAGAACATCCCTGTGGGCAACAGCAGATCTGAATGTGCCTCTTGCTCCCATCAGCTTCTGACGGCTTGTGCCCTTCAAGAGTGAGGAAGCCCCAGCAGCACCAGCCCGTGTGCCCATGCAATCCTGCTGGCTGGGATATGGTGTCAGCACAGTGCAGGATCACTGTGAGAACTGCTCAGGACCCTGAGCGCCAAGGGATGGGTACCACACCTGCACTGTCTCCCCCTTCTGCACCTCATGCCCAAAGCCCAAAATCAGCATAAACTGGGTCAAGTGTATGGCACTGGAGGTGCGACTCAGCTCAAAAGCACAGACAACAAAACCAGATACCTTCCAAAGGTATGTCGAATACTCTTGGGAGGTACAAGGGAAAGTTCTTATTAGCCTGGGAAAATCCCCATTGATTTCAGTGAGAAATCAACCAAAATCAGATGTCTTAAAGAGTAAAGCATTTAGGATGGGATTTAAAGGTTTTGGAAATCAATGCAAGAAGTTCAGTTTATTTGAATACCTTTGGATCAGGCCCTAGACACCACAGAGGAAGATCCTTTAAGACTCAATGGAGAATTCATGGGTGAAATTTGACCTTAGAATATTTAGGAGAATACTCACATCTCCTCAGCAACTCCTTATGTTTCCCATAAGGCATCCAGACTTTCACCAGCACTGAAGGCAATAAAGATGCAGTGTTTTCTATAAAACCTTATGTTTTCAAATGCTCAAATCTTTACCAAAACCCTTCCTTTTACAATCTAACATAACAGAAATGGCCTTTAGCCCATAACTGGATTTGAGTTGCTTTTAAAGAAACATTCCTACGTTATTAAATACTAAATCGTGAGCTTTTTTTAAGTTGTGGTGACTTTTCCCCCTCTCCTCTTGCTTCTATAAAAATAGCCTGAAAGGATGGCATTCATTGGATCATAAAGATTATAAAAATGCTGGTTTGGAACAAGGAAATCCACAGAATTTTTCTTTTATTAAAGATGCAAAAGAGCCTGCATTCTAGAAAAGTACAGACATAAGCACACACAGCTGGCTCAGGGAAGCTCATGCATTTATATTATGATACTTCAATAAAATTAAGCTCTTTGCACAAATATAAATTTTGATTGTATGAGTTCTTCAAAAGGCACTGTTGTTCACAAAATAAACTGTTGACTCATAATAAGGTCTTTATGGCTGCTGGATCACTTAGACCAAGCTGTCTTTAAAGGGTCTCTATAATTAGTTAAAGACTTGACATCTGATTTCTTTAAGTGCCTTCATGCTTTAACTCCTTTTAAGCATTATGAAAAATCCATCTTCTTATTAAAGCAACAACTTAAAATGAGTAGTTGCACTGAAAATGGAGAAACGTGGCCTGCTGGGTCTGTTAGTGCTACTTGCTTCATGTGGTGTTGGCAAAGAGAAGGACGTGTCACCCAGTCTTTTCTATTCCACCTAACAGAGAAAATGATCATTTCTGACCCAATATCCTGTCTTGTACTCCTGCTCTTCAAAAGAAACAGACAAACAAAAAATGATAGAAAGTGGAAGAAAAAAACTGCCCAGTTTTTGCTTTCCTTAAGAGAAACTGGACTTGACTGCTTGCTTCTGAAGCACACACACCACTTGCCCCCTTACTCCCTTCAGCTTCACACCTGAAGAACTCAACTCATTCTACAGCCATTGAAGGTGCAACATTGCAAACTCCAAATGTACAAAGACTCATTAACTAGAACCATAGAAGAACCAAAAATGGTCTACCAAGGGCAGGATAAAAGAAAGGAATAGTAAAAAAGTGATCAAATGCACATTCATTTTCTCTACCTCCTCATTACTGAGTTTGGGCTCACTTTTCATGTGCTGGAGTTTGGATATTGGCAAGGAACAAACAGCAAGCAAGCACTTCGGTGGTTTAGAGCCCAAAAATCCCACCAGCTTTTGATAACCTCAGCATTCCTTGGAATCTTTTTAAAATTAGAAACGGGCTCTTAAAGAAAAAAACCCCAACATTAGAAGTGTCCTTAAGAGTTTCAGAAAAGGTGAACAACGCAACCCTGTAACTGCCAGGTGCATTGGAGTTGCATTTTAATAACATGATTGTACTTGTGGCTGAACACACAGTACATGCACTATGAAGATATTTTAGAAGCTGTGAAAGTATTGAAGCTATTGAAGCAAAGAACTGTTTAATCCTTTGTCACCTCTCCCTGACAAGGGTGCAACAGCAGGAGAAGTCTCCTCTGGGCTTGTCTACTTGGCCACATTTCTTCACCAACACTGACTGTTCACCTCTACCCACATTAAAATACTCAGCACACACATTCCCTTCCTCAGCCCTCTCAACGGTCTTTATGCTTCCTTGCAATATAAACTTCCTGCACTGTCACATGATGTTGACAAGGTAGCCGTTTTCCTAATAAATATCTACCTCCAGTGTGGATTCTGTAATACCTTCTGAAAAGTTTATAATGCCAGCTCTCTGAGCACAGCAGATGACAAAGTTCAAAGGTATCATCTTTAAGAGGCAAATGGTCATTAAACTAAGGCCTCACAATGGAAATAATAACAATCTTTGTTCATTTACCAAACTAGGGAATGCAGGGAAGAGAGTATTTTGAGTTAATATGAAACATTTTTTGTTTATAGTTTTCTTATGTGAAAGTAGAAAAACTGCATATTGTGATCGAGTGAAAGCTGCTGTCCAAACTCTTGTGATTTTTAGCTTTTAAAATTATATGTAAGTATCAAAACATTTAGAATGTGTCAAAGCAAAACCTTTTGGATTTTAAAGTGTATTTTTTTTTTCAGAGGATAGTACAATTTAATAAATTCAGCACTGATCCACAGAGCATTTTGCTCAAAAAAGGTTCACATCTCCTCACAAGTGCAGCATGCCGGCAGCAGTTGGGAGCCGTTTCTTGGCTGTCCTTTGTGCATCCCAGGCACAGCCCAGGTCACCATGCTCTCAACACCTGGGTTGGGCTCACACACTTAATTCGGTCAGGCTTTTACTTGAATCACATATTCTGGCAGTGCTTTTCCAGACCAGCCACTACCTTTGTTGGCCTCTGCTGTTCAACAACACAAGCAATTTTGTCACAGGCAACCCACACTTTCCTTCTGTTCAGGGGGCCATTCCCTTTACTCTTCTGACTCAATAGCAACCAGCCCTTTCCCTCTCTGCTCAGGAGGGAGCAGACACAGCCCAGAGAGCTGACCAGGTCCCGCAGCAGGCACCAAACCCTTTGGTGACTGAGAACTCTGAGTCCGTGAGCAGTGAGAGCAGTGAGCAGAAAGCACAAGATGGCTTTGTCTGGCAAACCTCACCTCCTCCTACTGCAGGATGCTTTTTTCCACCTTTATTTTTCACCTAATGATTTCGGTCTTAACATAGAAAAAAAAGAAGAAAAATCAGTTTAACCACCCTCTCTCTAGAAAACATCATCCTGAAGTTTCAGAGAACCCTTATTTATCTTTCTTTAGGGACCTGCATGGAAGTGAAAGCTTCTCAGGTGCTTACTTCATAAAACCCCTCCACTCAACCCGGAAATACTTTTACACTCTCCTGTCTGCCTAGCTAATATAGTAACAACCTGGCTCTTAAACCAGGACATATTCCATCAGCATTCAATAACTCTTCTCTAACAGCTCTACCTCCCTTACAATGAATATCCTGTAAAATTAGACTTGACAAATCACAGACATGTGGCTACAATTATCAGACTTCAGTGCAGTCATTTAATCATGTGGGAAAAAAAAAATCGGGTAACTGTTGTGAAAAACACTGTGGGAAAGGCAAAGACAACCACCTGATCTTCCCAGAGCTGCTTCTCCTGTCACTCCCCACTCCAGAGGTGACAACATGCTTCCTCTACCACAGCCATCTCTGCTGCAGCCTTGTAGCCGTTTCCAGAAGGCAAAACACTGGCCTGTGTCACCATCCCCTTTTGCCTTGATCAACACCATCTCCTTTACTCTGATATCTGTTCTGATTTGCATTTGGCTCAGCCAAACTGCAGCTGTCAGTTAGGATCCTCTTGGATCCATAAGAAAAGGGAGGAAAAATGAACATCTTTTCTGTATCAGCATCTCACTGATGTTACTGTTGGCAGTGATATAAACATATATTTAAAAATAGATGAATAATACACAGTTTAAGAAAAAATACTGCAATAGGACAATCATGCAAACAGGTAAGTTCGAAGACAAAAGAGAAAGGATTGCAGTATTGTTAATGCCCATGCCTGCTCTACATGGTGTTTATTCAACCCTTCTTGTCCTTAAAGATCAAACTTCACATTTTAAAGGATTAAAAGGAACAACTTCTTTTTGCAAGTAGACAGAAACCCCTAAAACTCTGCAATCTAAAACTTTAGTACACGTTTCTCAGTTCCATAAAATTTGCCCAAATCTTACTTAGCTGAAGTGACTGATTGAGATGACCCAAATAACTCAACCAAGCCAAGCTTCCTCCTGACGTCAGGAGCAACTGCGGGATCTATGTAATCTCAGCTGTTACAGCACTTACAGCTACACACATGCTCTATTAAAATGTTTACTATAATAGCAGACAAGTGGCCCAAAATGGAGATAGAAATGACAGGAAGTAAGAAAATTGCATATCACTTGGACTGTTTCTTTACATCAGTCTTATCACAAGGGATGGTGGAGTTTACAAGGGTGATTCCTGCTGCTCCTACTCTTACTCTCCATCACCTGATGCTCCACCCTCTCAACTAAATTCACCTGTTTCAGCAGACATGTGCCAGTTTCTGCCTTCTAAGATTTGGCTCAGTAAGATTATTGCCCTAGAAGAGAGAGTAGATCTGGAAGATCAGGCTGTTCTGGTATAAAATAAATGAGCAACAAGTTGGGTAATTTGCAGGCAATAGATCCCCAGCAACAGATAGCACTCAACCAGGTATTTTCAGTGCAGTAAAAATTAGAGTATTTGAAGATCCTGGCAGATATCAGAGCCTCCATGGCCTTAACCTTGTAGTAGCTTCCCATGAAAAGGTAGCTGGACTTGGGACGGATCAGTTTATAGGCCCTGTTATGAAACTATGAAGTCACCACAGAGGTACTGTGGTGTTATAGAGAGGAAAAAGACCCATAATAATAAAAATAAGGACAGGCAAAGTGTATCTTAATAAGACTGTGGCTCTGTGGGGTTTTTCTGTCAGTGACACTGGTATAAGTTGCCCCAGTCCCTATTTCTGCCCTTGGACCCTTTCTCAAGTAGATGTCGATACATCCACATTTCGAAACAAACCAAGGAGCTGCTCTTCTGGAGAACTCCTCAGGTTTTTGCCAAGTTATTTTCAGCTT
This sequence comes from Machaerirhynchus nigripectus, assembly GCA_013397975.1. Lineage (NCBI taxonomy): Eukaryota > Metazoa > Chordata > Aves > Passeriformes > Dicruridae > Machaerirhynchus > Machaerirhynchus nigripectus. The sequence continues at coordinate 10,698 of VZRQ01001135.1, forward strand.
GGATCAGTTCCTTGATCCAGGGCACTTTACAGCACAGGTTGTTTTTTTTGCTGGCAAAACTGAAGTAGAGTGTAAGGGCAGAAAGGTGCTGCTCGTATGCAGGGGGAAGGTGGTGCTTGGTAAATTGCTCTTGGATTTCTTTGATCAAACACACTAATTGGCAAAAGAGAGACGGGGCAGAAAAGGGACCAGGATCTTATGAGCAGCTTTTCCAAAGCTGCTCAAAAGAGCGATCTCAGGCACACACTGTAGGCAAAGACACATATTTGAATGACAAAAATTATGAGAAGATGCACAGCAGACAACAGGACTCTAATGGTTACCCCAGCGTTTGTTAGGAGTTGATCAGTGTGCTTCCTTCCTCTGCGGAAGACCCCTTATTATATGTATTTCATGGGATGTATTCCTTCACTGCCAAAGGATTAAAGCAGGGAAATCTATGGTCTTTAACAGCATATTTAACATTTTCTGCTGAATAGTCTGATTTTTAAGAAGGCTGCCTCTGGCTCATACTTCCCAGTGTTGCTCAGTGTCTCTGTTCTCACAGCCACTGCGCTGAGCAGGCTGAAGTAGGTACCCAAGCTCCACCCAGCTGCTTGAATTTCTGGCATCTGCTCTGTCATGTGCAGCTTTTCAATATCATAATAAGCAATTAGCCACACATTTATAAACACACTGAATGGAAGATTTGTACATAGTTCAAGATTTTCTGCTAATGCATCAATAGATACTATAGGGATAATAACAGGCCAGGTATCTGGAACCTCCAAATATTTCAAACTCCAACAAAAAGGGAGAGGTCATTGAGTTCAGTGAAGTATCAGCCACTATTTGCCCAGTAGCCAACAGGAAGCATGGTGATGTTTATTCACCTCTCCAGATTTACATGAATATCAGTCTTCTTTTCCTGTCTCAGATGGAAAGCTTAAGCATAGAAGCTCCACTATATACCATAAAACCAGAGAACAAAGCAAGACAAAGACTTGGTTCTGTTAGATGCCCACCCACCCAAACATGGTGTTCTTTAAGCAGAGCTGAGCGGTGCCAGACAAGGCTGCTCCATAATGCTTTTCAGACTGAAATAATTTTTTTCTCCCTGGTTCCAACATTTTACAGAGAAGGAAATGGAGGTGCCAAGAGCTCAAGGATCTCCAGGCTGGCTAACCAATATTTGCTTTTTGTCAGTGTACTTGTGCACCCTCACAGTAACCTGACAGATCTGGAAGATAAACTCCTGAAGTGAACAGCAGCCATGGCCAGCTTGTCTCCCAGGGACTTCATACCGATACATGCAGGGAGAAACACCAGCACAGGCCCAAGAGCAGAGCAGGATTTTCATACAGCCCTGCCCCCAGCATGACAAGCTCTGCTGAGAGCAGCACAAGGAGCAGAACCACCCCTAACAAGGCACTGAAGCTGCCAGATGCTTTCAAGCATACAAACTTCCTTGTCTTACACCAACGCAGGACTCTCTGTACTACTGTACTTTGCTCGGTATGGGCATGCCTACAGTCCCAAGAAAAACGTGATTTTTGCCCCAAAAATAACCTTTGGAGGTCTGTGCCATCACCAGTGTTCTACCCTAGTTCCAAGATGTGGAGCTGAAACTCGATACAGAATTCAAATACTGCTCCACAGCATGGAGAGACAGGATCATCACCATGCTCCTACTTACTGCTCTCCCTCACTAGGGCCATAAAGCCTCTGTTTTCCCTCTCTATATCACACTGAATGCTGGAGTTCATGCTTTTCCATTGCTCCTGTAAATCCTTTCCAGTGTTTGTGCTACAGGGTAATACAGATGATCCTCATCCCTCAGTTTAACACATTCAACCTAGTGTTTGCCCTTGGATGACAGCACAAGTCATTGAGGTGAGCCCTTGCTGCACAGAAACCTGGAGGAATCCAGCTGCCCTCTAGGTTTCATACTGCTGGTCCCGTTGTGCTGGTTTGAAAGTAACCCAGCAGAAGAAATGAACCCCAAGCAAATATCTTGAGAGAGATTTTTGGGTTAGAATTACAATTTAATAGAAAGATCACAATAAATGCAATAATACAGAAAACACTGGCTTAAACCAACAAAGTCACAGTACAACCTGACACCCTGTTGGTCAGAGTGATGGTCATAGTCCAATTAAGCAGTGGTTGCAGTCTCACTGGAGTGATGGTTGTACTCTGGACAAAAGTGGTGGTCCAGTGGGAAGGTCTCATCCTTCTGTGGAAGTTTGGGTCCTCCTTTGGATGTCCCAAGTGGTGGTGGTGGTGGTGGTGTCCCAAGTCTCAAAGTGCCCAGATTATATACATGCAGGAATGTTCAATACCTCTCCCAGGGCGGGAAATTTTGCAATGGAATGATGTAATCCTATGAGTCATAGGAAATTTTTGGAGTCCTTGATGGTTTTTCCAGCTGCCTATTTGGCTGGTGCCTATTCAGTTCATTATGTCCCATTAGCAGAGACGACCCCTTCAGGATGGGTGAGATTGTGCTGCTGCTTCCCCGGAGGAAGTTATCAGGGCTGAAGCATAGGTGTGAAGAAAAAGAAACATTACCCTGCCTTTCAGGGTTGCCTCTTTTTCCTTATCTAGAACATCCAGCTCATAGTCTGAGGGGTGGGGTGTGCACTGGACAGCTGTTGCAAACGACTCACCATTGACAGTTCATCAGTAATAATGTAGATTCCTGTGGAATACACAGTTTGGCTACACCCACACTGGCACTCTTTCTTCTGTAACCATGACACCTGTCTTTCCTGCTACATTCAGGTTTCCCCAGGAGGGATTTTACTTTTTTTTCTGGTCATTAGTGAAAAGGAGTAATGAATTTGGGCTGACTGTACATATCTAAGTCTATTACATCAGGGTACTTCTATTAAACAAGTTTATAGTCAAACCAGGGACTACATAAGATTTGCTTGGTGAGTTGGGTTTCAGGTAAAGTTTGGTTTACTAGCTATAGAACTATAGTAACTGTTTATAGAATCACAGAATGATTTGGGCTGGAGGGGACCTGAAAACACATCCCATTACTCTCCCTGCCATGGGCAGGGACACCTTCCACTAGACCACATTTCTCCAAGGCCTGTCCTACCTGGCTTGGAACACTTTCAGGGGTGGGGCAGCCACAGCTTCTCCAGGAAACCTGTGCCAGTCCTCACCACCCTCACAGGGAAGAATTTCTTGCTCATATTCAATCTAAACCTACTTTCTGTCAGATTAAAGACCATTCCCCCTTGTCTTGTCACTCCAGGCCCCTGTAAAGGCTCTCTCCATCTTTCTTGTCAGCTCCTTCAAGTGCTGGAAGGCCACAACTAGGTCACTCCAAATCTTGTCTTTACCAGGCTGAACAATCCAAATTTTCTCAGCCTTTCCTCACAGCAGAGCTGCTCCATCCCTCTGATCATCTTGGTGCCTTCTCTGCACTCACTCCAACAGCTCCACATCCTTCCTGTGCTGGGACCCCAGTACTGGAGGCAGCTCTGCAGGTGGGGTCTCACCTGAGTAGGGCAGAGGAGCAGAACTGCCCCTTCCCCTGCTACCTACACTGTGGGGGATGAGCCCATATCCATAGAATTACATTCTGTAAAAACAGGGAATTTAATTTTGTGGCGTTGTATTTCCCCATCCCTTTTATTACTAAATTACCTGCCCTTTCCATGTGACTCCTCCCACTTCCCCACCCCTAGTCCTAACCGCTCCCTCGGGCTTTTCCCATTGATTCTGTTATCCCAACTCCGCCCATGAACCTCCCCTATGCTCTGAGACCATTAGTCCATGTGCTCTCTCCGCCTCCCTCATCCCCAGGTAAACCCAGGCTCCATGCCATGTGACTGCCTCTTTGCATTGGGGCACTGGGGCAGCAGCACCTCTTCACCATGGGCACCTCTCTCTGCCTGGCCTGGCCATGCCATGTGCTGGCTCTCGACCTCTGGGAGCCAGCACATGGGCTGGCTCTAGGCTCCTGGGGGCCGTGGAATAAAGACCTTCTCCAGACCCCATGTGGAAAGCCTTCTCGCCTCCTTTCTCATCATTTCTGTTGCGGAGCCACAGCTAACCAGACGCTCTCTGGGAAGGCTGTGGCATGTCATACCAACACAGGAACTGACACACCGCAACATAATTTCATTATTTTTTCCTGCAATTCATTTTCATCAGCCTATAACCTTCCAAACTGGACATAGGTGTCAAGGTGCTGATAGTGAGGGCAGCCTCTGGGAGAAGGGTCCAATGGCTGCTCCTTGCCAGACACAGTCTGTTCCAGGTGGCTCTGTAACAGACCCACCATGGCACATACACAAGGCCACCAGCCAGACTGGGGCACCTCTCAGAAAACATGTCAGGAAAGGGCAGAAAACACTACAGGGCAAGAGAAAGGAACAAAGAGCAAGAAACAGAACCTGGAGGCCAGGAGAAAGGCACCCCATGGCTGAGCAGGTATTCCCAGAGGGACTGCAGCCCAAAGGGCCCATGTAGAGCAGAGTGAGGAGGAAGGAGCAGAAGAGAAACCACTGAATACTCATTGCAACCCCCTCATATCCCTTGTGGCACTTCTCTCCTCACTGAAGAGAGTGAGGTCCAGCAGTAAGGGCAGGGGAAGAATCCACAGTGAAACTGAGATCAGGAGGAGGGAAGGAAAGGTATTTTAAGTGTTTTGGCTGGTTTTGGCTTAGTTTTTGTTCCCCAATATACAAATCAATGATCAAATATGTATTAGGTTGGCAATAAATTTATTTCTCCAAGTCAAGTCTGTTTTGCTGCAAGGATTACTGATAAACAAGATACTTGTCTATCCTAACGCATGAGCTTTCTTGATCTTGTTCTTTTCCATTCTGCTAAAGCAGCAGGGAAGCAAGTGAGTAGCTAGGTGGGAGTTTTGTTGCTGACCAATCCCCCCCCTTTAATTTTAATCTTTAGTCCATTGTGCTTATTTTTAGTTAGAATCTTGTCTTTCAGCTGAAACCAGAGACTCTTCTAAAATCATTGAGTTCAATAGAAAGACACTTTAGGTTGACTTTAGGTGAATTTAGGAACTGGCACATTGCTCCAGGCCCACTTCTTCCTGTGGCTTCTCCATGCCAATGACCATAAGACAGACCAGGGTATACACTTCACATCTACACTGAACAGAAGAACTAAATTTCTTCTACTGACAGAAAATGCACTGTTCATGTTCCTAATGAAAAAATTGTGAAATCCTCCATACCATAATTTTAGCCCCCCAAAAATATTAATGCACCAAAATTAACCAAAGAAAAAAATGTGCTTGATTGGATCCAGGATCCCAGATTGTCATGGTTTGACCCTGGGTTGATGGACAGTTGTATAGACCAATAGCGCTTCTCGAAAGCAGAAGAGATCCAGATTTAACCAACACCAGCACAAGGCCATATCGTAAGGTTTAGATGCTACATCAGTAAACACAAAACCTCCCATCACAGAACTCCAATTACGAGAATGAACAGATTTATAAAAGCTGTTGGTACACAACAAAACAGAACCAGCTGAGCCAGAAGGGCACATCTGCAATGAGGGAAACATCTTCCAGTCCTGGAAAGGGGTGCCTACAAGAATGTGTATAATTTAGCAAAGGTAGTAAAACTAAGTAACTATTCTGCAATAGAGAAGCTGCTATGAATGGGATTGAGAGTGTGGGGTCTGGTGCAGGAATCCACCAGCCAGTCCAGTGGGTGAAAGAGCCACAGCCAGGAGCCAGAGCTGCTGACTGGGGCACAGACTCCTACTGTTGCTGAATTACTATTAAAAGCAAAGAAGAGTATCTTGTAACTGTGATTAAGTGCACAAGCTTCATTCATCCTATTTTGGAAACAAGGCTGTTTTAATTTCTCTCAGCTGAAGCTGTTATTTCTAGTTGATGTGTACTTATAATGAAGATGCCAACATGAACAAAACCTTTCCTTTTAGAAGAGAGCTTTGTTCTGTTGTTTCATTTAAATGATTTTGACATTGCTGTGGAACATGAAGCTGATCTCTTAAAAGTACTTGGAGAAATATTTTCTTAGATAGTCAGCTTCTTTCCTGTCTTTAGGCCACACCACAGCATTCATTTTAAAATAGAAGTCAATTGTGAATTTAAAAGAAATTAACCCTATGATATGGTTTGTGAGCTGCTATCTTTTCCAATGTTTTCTCAGATAGTCAGCATGGTAGTTAGAGTATATACACTCACCCTCCCTCCAGAACTTTCATGTTATTAACGAACAACTACAAGATAAATTAAATTCAAAATCCTGCTCAGTTTCCTCCAGTTTTGCAAGGGCTCATCTGCCCATACAGTTCACACCTTACATCTTTTCTGACACAATATTTCTTCACTTACCTCCCTCCAACATTGTACCTAAGCTGGGTCAGTCACTGGTACCCCTGAACCCCTCCCAGCTTCAGCAATGCTTGTTAACAGGGTGCCACATCCGAGGTCACCATCACTAATCCACTCAATCACTGTGAGACTTGCAGGGCAAAATGTGGCATCTGACTCAAAAGAAAAAAGTCAGTATTTTATTATCAAAGTGAATCACATTTTCAATTGTCCCCTAAAAGTAAAGCCTTAAAGACAAAGAATGTTGCGGGGGATTTTCATCGCCCATACAAAATTTTAGATGAAATACAATCTGAGCATTTTTGTTGTTAGAGCCTCAGTTGCTGGAATCAGGTGATTATGAAAGAATCACCGCTTTCATTTCCTATCTTAAATTCACATCTTCCTATACCATTGTTATTAGTAAGATGCGGAAGCTTAAAACTTGAGACAAACAAAAAGGCAGGGTTTTCTTTAATACAGCACAATCTAAACTAACAATTTCACTTCAAGTGTTCCTAAAATTGTGTTTGTTTCTGGTTGAAGATTACTAAATACAAGTTTGGAAAAAATTGGTAGGAGTCCCATTTTATCTCAGTTTATTGAGCTGGATAAGCAAGAATAATTATTTGTTGCTTACCTGGCATTTTGAGATACTGCATTCCTACAGCCCCAGGTAACTCTTTTGAAACAGCTCTGATCACTTCCATTGTCATAGGGCAACTTCCATTAATTCTAAGTGTGCCCTTACACTAATCAGTTCAAAGAGAGCTTACAACTCTAAGTTATTTTCACCTGAAAGCCCCACAGCAAATGGACAGGAACAGAATCTGTCTCACCCTTGTCAAAGAGCTTTGGAAATAGTGGTGAGAAGTCTCATATCTACAAACAGTTCAGGTTATACATTTACTTCCAAATCAAATTCAAATTAACACTTTTAGTGTTAAACCTCCTGCATGTTTTGTGACCCAGTTGCTGGGAAACACAGCCTTAACTCCTGCCACCCTGACCAAACCTACTGGTAACAAGAGGAGCTTGAGCTGGGACCTTCATAATTCGGTTGTGATGAGAAACCTCATCCTAGAGACATGGATTTAAAAATCTGTGCTATAACTACATTATTTAAATTAGTGTGATTACACACAGTTGTGTTTCCTGTGCATGGCATATTTTAAGCTGCTTAAACAGCTATCAGGGTGGTCAGCCAGTTTCATGTACAGTCATGCACGTCACATACATGGTCCCAATCACAAGCTTAGTGTGCATAGGCACTTAAGGTCCTGCTGGGTTTTCAGAGCCTCCTCTGAGTCCATTCCCGCAATTTTCATCACTTCTAGCTGGTTTAAAGTTGGCATATGCATGATGTAGCTGCCGCTTTGAGCTCTGCATAGCTCAAGTCTCATCCCTGTACATTACAAGAGCTAACAAAAAATATTTTAAAAAGTATGTATCAGATACATCTTCAGAGTTTCTCTACATTCATGTCTGACTCCTGCAATGGTCTGTGTGTGGAGTGCGATGACCTTGACTCACTGAAGGGAGCTCCAAGGGAAGTACAGAAACTCCTCCTGACTGCAGCCCAGGTGTCCTGCACGCCAGTGACAGATACAGAGGGCTGAGCAAGTCCCCTCAGAGCTCCACACAGCAATCCCAAATAGCCAGTTTTGAATAACATCCTGAAGTGAGAGAACTGTTATAGGTGGAGGACTTGCATACACACTTCACCACTTTTTTCTCTGACAAATATCATGCTCCAGGGTGTGGAAACGGTAGTCATTAAGGCTCACTGGACATTTAGGAGACACCTCCAGCTTTCTACTCTGAGCATCAATGTAACTGCACTTCCTACTCAAGCTGTTAAATCCTTCTCTGATCTGCCACCAGGGAAGGGGTTCGTAGCTCCTTTGTCTTCAGCCCTTTGACTTAATTCCACTGATGCCTCACAGTTTATCAACTACCACCTCTGATCTAATCACCTGGATGAGAGATCAGAGTGGAATCATCTACTTTTATAGCAAGAGTTGGGACAAAGCAAAAGGTAGATGCTTGATGAGTCCTTACTGCACAGAAGATACTTTGCCAGTGCAAACAAGAACTCCACAATCATTCAGATGTGGGGTCACCCATGTTCAGCATTGGAAACAAACTTTGCATTCATGCTTGTTTTAAAAAAAACCAAACCAACCACTAAAATTTTTACAAGGTTGGCAGCAGTTGCTGATGCACAAGTACATCAGCTAGAAGTAGTAACCATGGTTATCAGTCATGTTTCCAGATCTCAGCACTCAAGGGAAACCTGGAAGTTAAAGAACAAGCTCTCACAGTATCATAGGTTTAACTGCAAATGGTTCACAACTCACCCCCAAATTTAACCCAGTATGAACAAGTTCCTCACCTAATAACTTGGGAACCAGGGCCTAGCAAGAAGAGAAGAAAGGTGGTCCAACTCTTTAGTAGCCTTCATGAAAATAATAGTTTTGTATTTTTTATCCCCTGGGGAATAAGTATTTTAATTAAAAACTAGTAAAAAGCTAGCAAAAATTGCTTTGACATGTCAGCATCCAGAGATTTTCAACCTGACTTAGAAGATTTTTCTTTTCTATCAGAAAAGTAAACATACATCATGGAATTTTAAGAGAGGAAATTTGGAATTACACTCCCTAAAATGTTAGAAAGTCTTGCTACCATCTCATGGTGATCAAGCAAGAGTTGGAAAGGGCCCAAAAAGAAAGGTCTGGGATAATGTGAAAAGCTTCCCAAACAAACAGCTTCAAGAAAGTCAGAACAGCATTCACATATTGGGACACTTCTCTTAACTAAAGCTCAATTGCCAGTCAATATTGTTTCACATTTTTCCATTGAGCTCTGCAAAGTTTAGTGACTAAATATAGCAAAAGCTTAAAGTTGTTTTAGTTTCCACTGTGCTGGGCCAGCAGAGAACAATCCCATCCTCAGCCTTCAAACTTGCTGTACACAAAAAATCAGTAATAAAACAGTTACTCTAGACCTATTTAGTGTTTTTTCAAATCTATACCAGGAAGACACCAAAACAGGAAGCTTGGGAAAATTCAAGTATAAAGAAGAGAAAAATATGCAATGGGAACACTGTATTTTTCTTGCACTAGTAGGTCTTTCAGTCCTAGAAAGAAATTCCTTATCATCAAATCCAGTCTATAAAACCAACTGGTCTGATAGCCTCAGCAGCCAGAGCTGTGGATTCAGATAAGAGCCACAAAATATCAGCCAAGTTAGTTATTTGCCATCTGCGAATAGAATTGGTTTGGAGATCCCACCCCAGGATGAGAAGTGGCACCTGCAAAAGGACAGCAGACGTGGCAGGATCGGCATCCCAAGAAAGGCTGGTGGGCGCCCCTCCTTACCTACCTCTTGTCACTTATGGCTTTCCATGCACTAGAAAACCTCTTTCTCCCTTCAGCCACCACCTGCTTGAGCCATCTGTTCTACTCCAATAATCAAAGAATGAATTGTCTAGAAACATGGGCTTCCTAGCAAGGCCCATCTTCAAGTGACTTCAAGTCCTAGCGTAGCCACTATTATCATTACCATTCTTATTGCAATAGTCCTTGCCCTAAACTTGGTTGAAATTGTTAAATTCTGTTGTTCTGGGAAGCCAGGAACACACCACACTGTAACAGCCATGAGTTACCCCCAACCACAGAAGCCCTGCCAGACCCAGACCATGTCCATGCACACATATGGCAACACATCACGTCCCACATCCTGCTCCCTGTGTCCATCCATGATTCCACAAGGAAATGCAAGTTATGAGCATATTCAATAATCTTCCCATCAAATAATTACTGCACTACTTTACAGGTCAAACAAAGTGTTTAAAATTTTAACATCAAGGACAAGGCTCCCATTTGCACCATTAGGGAACAGGAGTTCACTTTCCAGCTTTGACTTCCACAAACCCTTTGATTTGCCAAGAGAAGTGACTTTCTCTCCAGTTGTAGTATCTCAGCAGCAGGTCCTAACATTCCTTCCCTCACCACCATTTCAGTGCTATGCATATTTGCCCTTGGATGTGTCAGGACTGTGTTTTGGAAGAGCAAAATGACAATTGAAGAGGTTGCTGCTGCTTCTTTCCAACCTCCCTCTTGGCCATCATTTTCTGATGTTCCAAGACTCTCTTGCACTAATCACCATTGAGACCTGTTAGTTTATACAACCATATTTTAAGATTTCATGCTTTTAGAGGTAATTTGAAATACACATCCACAGGGATGGTTTCGGAGACTGAAATGTTATGATTTATGGCTTAAACATCTTCATGAAGGACTTTTGCCTATTATAGCAAAACTGTATACAAGTTACAGAGAAGACTACCACGCCCTGACTAAGGCCCTGGACTGCTCTTTGTTGGAGATGAGATAAAGCAGCTCAAGTCTGGGCTTCTGGAGAAGAATACATTCACAGAGGGATCAATCTTAGCACCTTCAGGGTGGAGACCACAGGCCCCGTGGCTATCAGCTGCCAGGCTCGCACAGACCCTCACACCAAAGAGTGGAGGGAAGAGGAGAGGTTTTGGGTGTGTATTGAAAAAGCCTCTGGTGACGCTGTTGGAGGCTGCCCGAGGCCACACAGCGTCCAGCTGCACATGTCCTTGGCTTCAGCTGCAGCAAGCAGACTGAATGCTGGCTCCTTCCCGAGGAGCAAGCCCCAAACAAAAGGGTGGAAAAGCATCAGCGGAGGCAAAGTATAAGAGCGGGACCTTTGAATAGGTTCCAGCTGGTTTATTGCAGGTAGAGGGTCCAGAGATAAGACCAGGCTGAAGGCACCAGTGAGAAAGCCTGGGATCAGCGAATAACACAGGATTTTATACTGGGGCGGAACAAAGGGAAGCAACCAATGGGGTTTGACTGAAGAGGAGGAGACAACAGGAGAATAACCAATGGGGATAGCTTAGGGGAGGGAATTACATGAACCAATCAATGGGGCATCAAAGAAAAGCAAACTTTGCAGAACTAATACATAGGCAATTACGGGAAATGCATAAACATGAATTTATACATAAAACTGGGTGGAGAACTCCTAAACCAATAATCTTAAAACATGCAAACTACAGCACATTGGAAACCTGGGAACTCACCATAACTGGGGATTGGAATTAGACCTTGGTGTCTTGGACATCTGCCCNGCACGTGAAGGTCAGCAGAGGGGCTGTTCTGGCCCATCAAAGGCTCCCCAAAGGGGTCCCCAGAGCACTGCACATGATGCAACAAATCCACAGTATTGCAAAGGACAGTGTAAAATTTTCCCTCCCCAGGGGAGGCACGTGGGCCTTCCCACCTGGCCCAAACTATAGAATCCACTGGATTCTGTACTTTTTGGCAGCAGAGGACCCTCACCACCAAGAAGACCAGATGGAGGGGAGCCATGAGACATCGTTGGGACCCTTGGAAGAGTGATACGTTTCTACCTAACCCCTGTCACTCTCTCCCTGTACCAGCCCCCAACCCTTCAAGCCTCTATTTCTTTCTTTTCATTTCTCTTTGCCTCCTTTACTGTTAAATAAAAGATACCTTTTTTTTTTTTTGGCACCAACATCTAACCTTATTTGGTTTTAATCAAGTTTCAGGATATATTTCAAACTTTTCTGGGTCCAATCTCTTTTATTCACAGAGACTTAGTTTCCTTTGCTCTTCTGTGTTTAAACCGGTTTGTAACAGATGGTCTGATTTGCTCAGCCTCACAGCCTTCACTTACAGTAGGGCTGCATAATTGGCTTTGATGAACTCATGAAGAGAGACAAAGCAAAAAATGTACAACATGATGGACAGATATACGCATAGAGAAAAGTTTCTGCTGGAATGAATCAGAAAGAGCTAACTGCTGTCTGTAGCTTCTGCTCTGGCTTTGTTAATGGTTTAGCACCCCAAAGACTTTTTTTTGTATTTTATCTTATCCCTGCCTGCTGCCCCCTTGCAGTCACAGAAAACTCTTTCAGGGGAAAAATTACCTGTAAATGCTGCACCTTAAGATTTAACAGCACACTTTCCAAAGCACTCAAACCCTTCACTCACAGAAACATCTTTATACCACACATTTGGAAAACACTGAAAATGGGGGGTTTGAGCAACTGTAAAAAGACAACACAGACAGGAGCATGTGTGCTTGTGGGATCATCATATCATCATTAGCAGTCAAGGGAATCTGGCTAAACCAGCAAGGCTGAGGAAGTTATCATAAAGAATTGATCTTTTCCATAAATTTTCAGTCAAAAGAATAAGCAAGAAACTCTGGGAAAAGGACATTTTTTCATTTTGAGTGACTTCGCCATTAACTGTTACATTCTAAAGAAAAGTGAAGCCAGTGATGGGCAGAAACCGTGCTCATTTTATGTCAGAATTAAGTCTATACCTGCAGCTACAGGTTAAGTGCCACTTTTGAAAAACAAAACTCTCGTGCTTCTCAGATGGCTCTGGAGCTCCCATTGCTGTATCACCTGCAATTTTTGTTTGTCCACTGCACACTTCAGGTGTGATACAGTGTTCTTATCCCAGTTTCACAAACTGCAAACTGCACAAAGGCAAAATCCTGTTTGGTATTGCTACAGCTAAGCAGGTCAGCTAAATGAATGAGATGTTGCTTTTTTCCAGTCGGTTGTTATCCTGGTTACTGGAAGACTCAGGAAGCTGACACTGAGAGTGTGGTAACAGTCCAGGTAAGCAGGTAAATCTTCATAATGGGCTCCCCTTTGCAAACCCAGTATGGCCATCACACCTGGTGGAAGGGCCTCTCATGAGGTTCAGCTTACTGCTGCACAGAGCAAATAATTTTGATTGGAGCTCATTCTGACTCCTTTCAGGAATTTCTGTGGCCTGGAGCAGTTCCATACACTGTGGAGGGATGTGATGGAAAACCAGCATTAAGCCCTTTACATCCATCTCTGCAAGGTGGGCTGCAACCTAATTCAGCAGGGCTGTCTGGAACCAAGCCAGCAGAAATTGGCAAGGGCTTTCCTGAAAATTGAATTCCTTTCTCAATGGACAGCACCACCCAGACTCACCAGATGCTTTCATGGTGGCGTTTAACACAAAACAAGTTTAAAGTAATTTTGTAGACAATTTTCATTTTTCCCCTACTTTGAATGTCCTATATCTATGTAGAGCCAGTAAAAGACATGAGAACAGACTTACTGTGCCTTTACTGAGAGTAAAACCAGAAAGGATCATGTTCTCAGACCTCTAGAGCAGCTTGTAGGCTGCAAATGTGCATGCAGTTGGAAGAATCATCAAGGTGTTTGGGTGTCTATTAATTCTGATGTTTCACACATACAATTAGAAGTCAACCAAAATAGGAATACCGCAGATCTGCATTTACTGGGAGCTATTAATTGCTGTACAGATATGCTCAGATTCTTAGCATACAGCAGGTGAATGGATTGCATGGCTCTGAGACTACCATTTTAACATGGATTTGTCAAGTCATCCATGTGTTTACAGCATCTATTAATCCTTGGAAAAAAAAATCAGCTAATAGCTTCTTATGAGGAATCCTACACTACAGACAATCCACAGTCATGCATTGTTGCGGTTTGTAGTTTCTGTGGTGGTGTGGCATGCCACAGCCTGCCCGGAGAGCGTTGCTCCGGCCGGCTGTGGCTCTGCCACGAGATGGGTGATAAAGAAGGCGAGAAAGCTCTTCACATGGGGCTGGAGAAGGTCCTTATTCCATGGCCCCCAGCAGCCCAGCGCTGGCCCATGTGCGAGCCCCCAGAGGGCAGGAGCCAGCACATGGCATGGCCAGGCCAGGCAGAAAGGGGCTGCCCCAAGGCAGAGAAAGCTTCAGCCCCAGTGCCGAGAGCGCTACCCCAACGCAGAGAGCGCGGGTCATATGGCCTCGACCCTTGGTTTATCTGGGGGTGAGGGNTTTCTTACTAGATGAAGAGGGTGGGTTTTTCCCCAAGGAATATTACAGCTAATTTTATGCAATAGAAAAATGGTTAAACAATGCTAAATTATGATTGCAGCTGGATGGTGTTGATGTTGGAGATCAGCATTAGCTGAGATCTCACACTGCAGAAATGCTTCTGCTGGGGCTGCTAAATTGCCGTCTTTCCAGTAGCTGCCCGTCTCACTTCCCGTCCCAGAGCGTGGGCCCTGCAGAACACGGGAGGCTGCGCCTTCGCGCCAGCTTTGTGCCGCGCGTGGAGCCGCAGCTCCGCGCCGACATCCCCGGGCAGCTCGGCCCGCGTCTTCCCGCAGGTCGGCTCCGCCGCGCGCGGCC
>VZRQ01001135.1:25885-81197 GCA_013397975.1 Machaerirhynchus nigripectus
AATATCTCCCAAAACGGGGGCACTAAACTTGAATCTTCTCTTGTTAGAGATGGGTTTTTTCTTGCTGAGGCTTAGCATGAGGTGCTACCTCCTTCACGTCAGCAAGAACCCACTCCCAACACTCCACCCACCCTGAGGTTAAAGGATTAACATAAAAAGAAAAAGCAACCCCTGTACCAGGCCGACCAGGCCATCCCAGGCTCCCCTCTCACAGGGGCTTTCCAGCAGGCACCCCTCAGGGGCTTACCAGCACAGAGAGTCAAAATAAAGCACTCAGGGTGGTTCACCATCTTCCAAGCCGACTTCCTTTGAAAGCACGACTTTCCTCTGGAGGCTACCGGCTGTCCCTTCGGTTGGGGAAATGGCTTCCGAAAGGCGACTTCTTCGCTGCAGCAGCGGCTGCTGCGGATGCTCTCCAGGGCACCTCTTCACAGATGCCTGATGTTGGGTGCCAGTGCATTACCCTGGCAGCCTTTCCAGGAAGGGAACAGCATTATTTATGTCATGGCCATCTCTTCTTCTGGCCAATGCCTTAAGTCTTGCAGCACCTCGGTGGATAAAGCAGTGTCGGCACAAGTAAAAAAGAAGTTTCAACCAGACTTCTTGGTTCAGACCAAAATAATGAAATCTCTCTGCCTCTAGGCTCCATACAACCAGGATGGGAACTACAAGTTTTGTAGTTTGCTTCAGCACATACTTGAGAGTTTTCTGGATGGGAATATCCTGTCTCAGTTGATTTTCTTTGCTGGACAATGCACAATAATCCCTATTTGGGCATTTACAGCAGTACACTAAATTTGTAGAAGAACATATGACTTTTAAGATTGAGCTGTTTCACAAGTCCAGCTTTATACATCCAAAGGAATTAAGAAAGCCCACAAGAGAGTTTGGTGAAATAAAACTCCTTTTTCTGACTGCCACAACAGTATAATACTAAAGCAGCATAGTAAGAAGTCAGACCCATCACAGAGTCCCAACTACTCAGAGCAGTTCTACACGGTTTTTTGTCCACACAAACCTACTTCGGGATGGGTTTTCTTTTAAAAACCATTATCACACCATCTGGAATAAATACAGTTAGAGGAACATTAAGGTAACTTACACTATCATATATCTTATTGCTTTTATTTCCTGTATGGAAATAAACAATAATTATAAGGAACACTTCCCCAAGTGCACACATATCAACAACAAAAGGGCTGCAGACAACTTTGTGATAAGAACTAGCTTTCTGTTCATTCACATGAGGGCCCCAGACAGATCTCCTGCGTGCAGCTAATGCAGTAGAAAATCTCCAATAATACACTTCCACCCAAATGCAAACTGACTAACCCATTTTCTACCAGAGGAGGATTTATAAATGCTTCCTAATTTGCTTCTGGCAAAACTCACCTGGACCAGCCTAAGCAGGCTAACTTGCTGTGAGTCATCAGCCTGATTTTGGCTGAAGCATTCAGGCTGGATTCAAATAAGGTATCTATCCTCACGTGACAGAGGTCCTACTGAAGGCACCTTGGCTGACACCTCAGCACACCTAGACCAGAGAGGGAGGCAGCAGTCTTGCCTCATGGCCATGGTGAGCCCCTCATAAACCAAGTGCTACAAAAATCTTGCCAGACAAGCCAGCTGTTGGACAAAACCTGCTATGCTGTGCACAGGATCACACATCCAGCACCCTTCTGTTTTGTCTGAGACAAGGTGACCAATGGTAGAGTGAATCTTGGAGACAAAACCATCAAACTGCTCTCTTCCTGTCCACTGAATAGGATAGTTAAGAAAAAAATTTCAGAAGAAGCCTTTATCTCTACCACAGAAAGTACATACTTTTCGGCATATTTAAATCGTAAAGGGTATTTGACACAGATAATTTCTAATAAAGGTTTATAATCTCAAAACTAAGAAGTCCTAAGAAGTCTCTGAAGGAAAAAACCCCTCAACATTAAATGACAAAAGATCTTCCATTTACCGTCCTACATACTGGGGTGATGCAAACCTCATACAGTCTTTTCTCCTGCCTGAATCATTGAATGGACCGGGATCCTTTTTTATTACCCTAGCATTGACTGAAGAGACAGTCTGACGCATTTTGTTGCATAAAGGTTCACCAACCTTTTGGCCTTTTTGCTATATTCTTTGTGTTGCGGTCATGCATTTATTCTCCTCTGTTAGAAACTGCCATCCTGGCCTTACTAATGTCATTGTGCATCTGATTTTGAAGTCTGCTAAGAATATAACTGTTTCTGAACCTCTACTAAGAAAAAAGTGGAAAGACCTGTGATGGTATTTCCAAAACACGTGTGGACTCCAGTGGCTTTGGATCGCCTCTAAATACTATCTGAAAACCCCAGGCTTAGGTTTCGATTATGAACTAGATGCAACTTTTCCAACCTTCTGGCAGAGTACCATCAGTGTTACAGCTCTGTCCATTCTCTCTCACTCCCCAGTGAGTAAACTGGAGTAAATATCTATGCCAGGTAAATTGGAAAGATTGCTGAAAAAGCCCTGTTTCTGCCTCAGACAAGTGTTTAAGTTAAGGGCCCTTGCAGAGGGAGAGAATGAAACCCTCATTTAGAGTGGAAAGAATTAATACCAATCCCTTAAAACAGAGAAATTTCTCCTCAAGTTTTAATAGGAAGCAGGGGGTTTTCTGATCAACCCTGACTGCAACATAGTGTCTTCTTGCCTTGAAGTGGCAGCACGTGAGTGGTCCTGGACCCCATGAAAAACACTACATGTGCAAAAGCGTATATATGTACACACAATGTAGATGCATATACTATATTTTATATGTACTGTAGATGCATATATATGTGCATACCACACATATAGCTGTCCTATCTAACACGGTACAGGGACATTATTCTGGAAGACTGGGGGCTACAAGTTAGGCACCATAACTCAGAGTCAGAGAAAGCCTGTGCTCAAACAGAAACGGATTGCCAGAGCCCTCGAGGTCTGGGCAAACAGCCTAATGAGTGAGTCACCCTTTCCTCCTGAGCTGGAATTTCTATAACAGGAAACACCCAAACTAACGGAGGAGAAACCTCACAAGAAGCAGTTGTAGAGCAGCAGTGTCCGAACCTGAGCTGGCCTTGGTGCCCAGCAACTCCCCCTACAGCACCTCTGTTGTCCTGAGGGACCACCAGAGCAGATGGAGCCCAAAGTCATGGACCAGATGAATTCAACAGCCATTTTGTGGACATTTTATGGACATTTTGCAGGGGTGGTCCGTAGACTAACAGAATGATATCTGTGTGTTATATTAAAGAACGGGAAGAGGGGGTGTGGTGATTAATGAAGTTGTGTTGAATAGTGTGGGATCTGAGTATGA
Source organism: Machaerirhynchus nigripectus (assembly GCA_013397975.1). Taxonomy (NCBI): domain Eukaryota; kingdom Metazoa; phylum Chordata; class Aves; order Passeriformes; family Dicruridae; genus Machaerirhynchus; species Machaerirhynchus nigripectus. Next base: position 29,217 of record VZRQ01001135.1, read on the forward strand.
TATAAATGGTGTGGAATAAGGGGTGCAATGTGCTGATTTGGGCGGGGGTAGAGTTAATTTTCTTCCCAGTGGCTGGAATGGGCCTGTGTTTTGGATTTGTGCTCAATACAGGGTCATTAATATAGAGATGTTGTTGCTGAGCAGGGACTGCACAGAGCTGAGGCCTTTCCTGCCTCTCATATGGTCATGCTGGGAAAGGGCTGGGGGTGCCTGGGAGGTTGGGAAGAGACACAACTGGGACAGGTGACCCTGACTGACCCAAGGGATATTCCAGGCCATGTGACATCATGCTCAGTGTATAAAATGGGGAGGAAGAAGGAGGAAGCGGGGTGTGTTTGTAGTGATGGTGTTTGTCTTCCCAAGTCACTGTACTGCCGAATGGGGCCCTGCTCTCTTGGAGGTGCTGAACACCTGCCTGCCCATGGGAAGTGGGGAATGAATTCTTTGCATGCAGCTTTTGCTTTCCCTATTAAATCGTCTTTATCTCAATCCATGAGTTCTCTTTTACCCTTCTGATCTTCTGATTCTCTCCCCAGTCCCACTGGTGTGGGAGTGAGTGAGCAGCTGTGAAGGGCTGGGTGCTGGCTGGGGTTAAACCACAACAGTCGTGCAAAGAGGAGCCTTCAATGGCAGTCATAGATGGACAGGGTTTCTCAGCTCTGAATAAGCACAATGCAAACTGAGTGTGAGTACGGAGCAGTTCAGTGCGCAGAGTACATATAAGGCTCTGTGACTTGGCAGTGGGGGTTTCACTGCATGATGTGCATCCACAGGGCATGTCCACAGGACAAAGAGGTTTCCTTCACCCTTTACAGCTGGTGTGCACATTTTTTAAACTGTCCACATAGTGAAACTCTGAGCCCACTACTTATTAAAAACTCCTTTTCACATATTTTGCCACCAGTGCTAAAAACTATTAATTACCTGATTTCACCACCCCCTGCAGTGCAAGGGAGTGTGGATCACCTGTGGCTGTCTGTAAGGGAACAGGAAGTACACAGCTATGCAAATTGCCCTGCATAGTAGCCAGGTAGCACCAGAATTTTGGAATACATAGGAGAAATGTTCAATGTAATTATGTGCTCTTAATCACACGTTACTTTCTCTCAGCTTGCCATGTAGCACCTGTTGTTCCAGTATTCCTGGAATGAAGGGTCATTCAGCCATTATGATGTCATTGCCTCATCCTAATTACAGTTATTAGCAGGGACCAGGACATGACCCAGGCCAGATGGCACATTTGTGCAGAGAAACACCTTTGGACAATGGTGTCTGCAATACTCCTAACGTTTTTCCAGGTCACATTCTTTTTCATTTGCATCACAAAGACTATAAAGTGCTTATACATGTCAACTCTAAATCCCTTATAATGCATCACGTTGAACAGCCCATTTAGTCGAGACTCTGTGGTATAAAGTAGCATAATACACTGAAGTTACTATGCCAAGTTGTGTTAAAAGATCTGCTTTTTTAAGTCCTCCCTAATTGTATGGATGGAAATAGCACATTGGAGCAGTTCAGAAGCTATTCCAGTGTGACATGTCTAATATTGCAGCAGTATTTTGACAGAGAGTCATCACACAAGACAGTGAAATAAGACAAATATTGATGTGCCAAAAGTTTTCCTTTCCCTTTTTATTTTCTTTATTATTTTCCTTTTCCATTCTTTTCCACTTCCTTTTTTGTCTTTCTTTCTTTCTTTTTCATTTTTCTTTTTCTTTTTCTTTTTCTTTTCTTTTTCTTTTTCTTTTTCTTTTTCTTTTTTCTTTTTCTTTTTCTTCTTTTTCTTTTTCCTTTTCTCTTTTTCCCCTCTCTCAAATCACCACAATGGAGAAAGGAAATGAGATGAGTGGGAACGAGGTTTGAGGAACAAACTTTTTTTCAATTAAGTAAGTGAAAACAATTACAGATGCATTAAAGCTGTGACTTGTAGCAAAGAAAGGAAGAAGAATCCCACTGAGATGCCCTCTATGCTTCTTGTGGTAAAGCCTTGCGCTTACACAGCATCTGCTCCAGTGCAGGGGAGTGAGCTGGAAGTAACAGAGCACTTCTAATGCAGGATTTCCTCATCACTGCCAAGCCAAGAGAGACCTCTGAGATTGCTTTGGGCTATTCTCTGCACATAACCTGTAAGACTCAGCTGAGGAGGTGGGACAGATTTCGGATGAAGACACTGAACCAGAAGGCAGGAGTTCTGGACTTAGCTCCCAGTTCTCTCACTGGAACTGGTGTGCCCCAAGCCAGTCTCTGGAATGGAAGCTTGCTTTCACCTGCTGCTCAAATAAGCAGAAACACAGCATTTCAAGCAAGAGACTAAATGGACAACGAAGGGAATGTAGACAGCAACCTCATCACCTGTAGTAAAGATTCAGGATAAAATCTTTGCTCTCTTCACAGGAAATTCACATTTTCTTGTATGTAGATTATCACAGACCATGTTGGTTGCAAAACTGGCAAACAAATTCTCATATTAAGACCCAGTTCACATGTAGGCACAAAAATTAAGTTGGCATAGTAAACTCACTCATTCAAGAAGTTCAAACAGATTCTGATGGTTTATTTGCAACTCCAAGCAGCACAGAGAGTAAACTAATGCCTGCACCACCATATCTCATTTAAATGAGAATGGGACTGCTATGGTTTACATGATACACCTGTCTGAAGACAGTCTTGTTTCAGGCTAAACCCAAGCTAGTTAAAGATCTGCCTACAACGGAAAAGCACAAAACCAGGAGTGACTGCAACATCCATATTATTCCACATCCAGTTTCTCTTTTGCTTCTCTGCCCTCATTTTCTTCAGCAGAAGGTGATAGTTGCTTGTTTATAATTAGCACTGTCAAATATATGCCAAGTGAAAGCAACCTAATTATATTTATTGGCATGCACATACAGCCTACCATAGCTTAAGGAGGTTTTAAAAGTATAGTTGTGCTAGTAATTATTGTATGCTATAAAATGAGGAAAAAGCCATATGACAGAGAACCTTGTGCTCATTACGTGTCATATGCATTAATGGCACACATCTGAATCCTGATGTCCACAGCCAGGTTTCTAAATGCTTTCTGATGGCAAGTGAGCAGCTACTGAGTCCACGTTCAACAACAAGGGGGGAGGATTAAGTGAAGCTGAAATGCAGGACCAGTGGGCTAAGCACATGCACACAATCAGTGACCTGTGACTCAGCTGACATGCAGCTACTTACTGTGCTGCAGTAACTCGCTCATGTGTTTGAAGCCCTTGCCCTTCCAAATCAGCTCAGAACTGGGATAAAAGCCCCTTTAATATAACTATCTACCAGGAAAGCAATGGCAAGACACGTCTCTAGTGGCTGCCAAAGAACTGGGTTGTGGGGCACCAGTGGTGTTGCAGGGCTGGCAGTAGGATTCCACCATGACTGAAGTTCGTGGGGGAACTGGTATTCCTAAGGGCAAAATGGAAGACCTGAAGGCAAGGGGTTATTTTAATCACACAGGACTTCCCCTCTCATTCCAGGACTGGGCCACCCCAAGCAGTTACCTCTCTACAGTATCAACGTGTGATTTTGAACTTGAGAGAAGTGTATTTGTCCTCACCAATTGTCCAAATAAAATACATCTCACAGTATTGGCTCCAAATAACTTACGATGCTGCCCAGAGCAACAACAGCTTGTGACCTTGTTCATCACACACTGGCACCAACATCACCTGTAGACATGGCGTTAACATGTGAACCACAGTGATATAAGAAGAACTTGTCAAGTCATCTGAAATTATTATGGGCAGCAGGTGAGAGGGAGATTCTTCCCTCTGGCCCACTCAGATGACACCCCACCTACAGAGCTGCCTCCAGCACTGGGATCCAGCACAAGAAGATCATGGAATTGCTTGAGCGAGTTCAGAGGAGGGATGGAGCACCTCTGCTGTGAGGAAAGGCTGGGAGAATTGCGATTGTTCAGCCTGGACAAGAGAAACTTTGGGGTGACCTAACTGTGGCCTTCCAGTACCTGAAGGAAACCAACAAGGAAGATGGAAAGAGACTATTTATGAGGGCCTGGAGTGACAGGACAAGGGGAAATGGCTTCAAACTGACAGAGAGTAGGGTTGGATTACATTTTAGGAAGAAATTCTTGGCTGTGAGTGTGGTGAGGCCCTGGCACAGTGTAGTGGGTTGAAACTGGACAAGTTGCTAAGCCAATAGTGCTTCTCCGATTTAGCGTATTTAAAAGGAGCGCAGGGCGGCAATTTGGCCTTTTGTTCCTGCTTTTGCGCAGCGAGGTGGGGGCAGGGAACGGGCCCGGGCTCCTTCTCCTTGAGTGGGCCTGGGCCTCCCCTTCCCCAGTGCGGCGGAGCGGGCCTGGGATGCTGGGGGGAACCATCCCGGAGCTGCAGGAAGCTAAAAACAGCCATGGGCACAGCTAAAACCACCTGGCGTGACTTCTGGGGACTGGTGGGCCCCACTTCCCCTCCACACGGCCGGCGCGGACCTGCGCGGAACCGGCGGAGCCAGCAGGGTCTTTTTTCAGCCAGCACAGCTTGCGCCAACACATCATACGCAGCTGATCAGGTCACCTTTTCTTCCAAGTCAGCGAGAAGGAAAAGTAAAGCAAGTCACACGAGGGAGAACATGGTGACTCTAAGGTCAGAAAGAAAGGGGAAGTAAGTCACATGGGACAGAGCCAAGATGGTGGTGGGGAAAAAGAGGGTGGAGGCTTTTCCAGCGCGAAACTTAAATTCTTCTTGCAAGCCATGGTAAAAACTGTAATACACAAACTGTTTGTCTCTTTAATCCATTTGAAGTACATGGGGAGAAGAGAGAATCCACATGCGGCCTGTGAAGATAAGAGAATGCCTATGCCCAGGTTACATAGAAGCTGTGAAGGCTTTTAGAGATTTGAAGAAGAGAGCCATTGCTTTCAGGCTGAAAATAGCTAATCTGAAAAAACTGAACCCCCATAGACTACTATGGCCCACACTAGCAGTAATGAAAAGACTGCTAAACTGTGGGAGAAGTTTTTCACTGCAGCAGATTTGGGCAGGGCTGCTGCCTGTGACAGTGTGGAACCAGGCTGGAGAAGTTCATAGAGAGCTGTCTCCTGTGGGAAAGAAACCATGGCACAGCAGAAGAAACCTTTTTCCTTAAGCATAAGAAAAGAGACTCTTCAGAAATGTAGCAGTGACCGAATCCCATGTTTTGGTTTTTTTTTCCCTTGTGCGGGTTTGGTGGGAAGGAGGGAGTGCTGGAAGAGAGGGGAGTTTGAGTTTGCTTTAATTTCTTATTATTTCTTTTTACTTTTAATTCTGTTAGTAATAAATCTCCTTTATAGTGTAATTGTTCAAGTGTGTGCCTGTTTTGCCTTGTAGTTTTGCCATTTTCCTCAATAATCCTTATGTTCCCCTTGTGCAAATAATCATATTTCATGTGCTTGACACTTAGCTGTGTCAGACCACAACACACAGGTTGCCCAGAGAAGCTGTAGCTGCCTCATCCCTGGAAATGTTCAAGGCCACGTTTGATGGAGCTTTGAACAACCTGGTCTAGTGGAAGGTGTCCCCGCCCATGGGAGGGGGTGGGACAAGATGATCTTTAATATCCCTTCCAACCCAAACCATTCTGTGATTCTATGAAATACCACCCAAAGTGAAAGTGTGAGGAACACAAAGCAAGCCTTTAGTATTTATAAGTCCTTTTTACCCCAAAGGTGTGCAAGCTACTTGCAGTGATTTCACATGGTTTCCTGTTACAGCCACTGCAGCTGTGTAGGAGGATTGCCCCTTGTGAGAGCCAGCAGCCTCTGCTTGGACTGTACAGACAGGAGTTATAAATGCAGACATGATCAAGTTACTTTGGGATTTCAGTGTGCGCGCGCGTGTGTGTGTGTGAGAGAGTGATTTGTTTTCATACTGACTGAATGACTGCTAACGTTGTATCCGTAAGACATCCAGTTTTCAGTTTAGCACTGAATTTATTCTGAGATAAATAGAGAGGATTTCTATATCTTATGCTGTCGGATTGGTACTAAATCCACTTCTTGTGAACACAGTATTTTCATGGTCACTCACGGTGATTGTTATGTACTTGTTTCATATCTTGAACTTCCTTCCCAGCAATTCCTTTGTCCTTTTTCAACTGAGCCATTTTTACCAGGACAAGACACATCCAAAGTGTAACTCGGCTTTGCATTCATTAGAAACAAAACTTGAAAAAATATATGACCAAAGGAAACCTAACAAGCAAAAAGGGCTTTAAAAAATTAGAAATCATTAGGGTTTGTCAGAAGTGAGTCAATTAAAGGAAATTACATGCAAATGGGGCCCATTTAGAGGAATCCTGAAGAGCACTCAGGAGAAGGGCTGCTGACAGCAGGAAGAGTGGAAGCCTGGGTGTCGCTCATTGAGGCATCCCCATCCCAGAGATTTGCTGGACCAAGGTAAAGTTCTGCAGCAGAGGATCTCCCTGTGCCCTCTTTTAAACAGACTCTCTTCTGAACATCAAGAAAGTTTTCATAATGAACTTTACTCTGCTAAGGTTGGTTCCATTATTTTAGTTAACTTTCGAGTTTATGTCCCAAAACCCAGCATATTTTTCACCAGGATATCTGCATTCCCTCCTCCAACTTCCCAAGCACAGTCCAGTGAGGAAGCATTAAAAAGACACCACAACTCTTGTCCCACCCCTGCTTTTTCCACTGTATTTCTTCAGACTCAGTCACTTATATTAGGGTGAGTCCCACAAGTAGGGCATCATGTGAGGGACACAGTCATCTCCATTCACTGTGCTCTTCCTCTGTAGTTAGAGTCCTTCCCTCTGCAGGCCTGCCAGTGGAGCTTCTTGCCAAGTTCACATACACAAAGATGAATGACAATTAAGAAAGCCAGACTGTCTCAGTGGGAGGGAATTTAGCTCCATGGCAAAAAAAAACAGGACCCACAGGGCTGCAGCTGCCAGATGGGCTGGGAAGTAGATCTGGTGTGGACTGAAAGTGGCACATTCTTGCTCCTCATGCCAGGACAGAGTAGGGCCCCTGTGCCACCCCTTCCTTGAGACATTTATGTGGACCAGGAAAAGAAGCCTCCTCGGGTGTTTCTTAGCATTTGAGGGGTAAATATAGATTATCTGCTAAACGCCCTAAACCTTGGGTATTAATGGATGATCGAATCTCCCATGATGTTATTCAGCATGGAAAGTCCATCAGCACCTGAAGCCTGGAGTGCATACATGCTCACTGAATTTTGGCTCCAGTGGAGTATGAGAAATAATTTTGTATTTCTGCAACAGAACTTCAAGACAGCAATAATGCTTCCATTTTCAGTGGTCACTGCAGAACCAAGTAAATATTTATCAGTGTTTTACAAAGCAGACTCAATAACAGTACAGTTATTAAGAGTGTTAGCCGTGGATGTGCTCCTGAAGTGTAATTAATAAAGCCCTGCTACTTCTCAGACCCAGTGGGGGTAGTTTCATGCTTTAGAACCAGTTTTTTGCGTGAAGAAGGACATGAGGACAGAAGGAGGAGGCCAGATGCTCAGTGTAGTCTCCACTTCCAGAACTTGATGAAGAGTATCAGAATGACCTCCTGGCTGGGGCTATGAATTTGCTGGCCAGGTAAGTCGATTTGTCTGACTTGAGGCAGAAGGGGCTTGTGTGAGCGTGTGTTGGTACAAAAGGGTCCTGGTCTCTGTGCTGCCGTAATTAGAGTTGCTGTGTGCCACCAGCATCAGCCAAAAGGGTTCCAGCTTCTTCCTGCCCCATATGGACCCTCAGCTCCTGCTACTCCATATCCCAATATTCGGCTGGCAGCTGAGTGAAGGTCAGCTGCAAGTTTGCAGACTGGAAACCTCCCATGTGGTCACTGTCCTGGGTGAAAACCAGTCCAGGGGAGGCTGCTGTGCTGAGTGTGTTTGCAAGTGCTGCTGGTGGTACTTTTGTGTTTCATTCCTTGAGTCTCAGCATCTGCTGGAGCACCAGGTGGCCCATAAGGCCACGCCAAGTGGCCTATGGAGCAGATGCTGTGTGGAAAACAAAATGTTTAAAAAAGATTAAAGTAACTCTTCCTACACTGAGCCTTTCCTATTGCTTTCTTTGTCCAGAAAAAAAAAAAGAGGGAGAGAATGAAAAGGCAAGGAAATTAAAAGCACAGTTATAACCAGGGCATCAGCCCAAACACACAAAACTGAACCATTAGCTTGAACTTTATCTTGTGACTGGATTGGAGTGGAACCAGGACACAGATGACACTAAATCTGACCTGAAAAAAAATGAAGTGATCCAGTTTACAGCATTCATAGAGGGTTTTTTGGAACCACCAAAGCAACACAAGTGAAATATGCGGAATTTCCAAAGCATGTGAGTCACAGATCCTAGAAATTATTAGGTACTTTGCTAAATTGGGTGATAACCTCCTATTAATCTAAAAATATGCCAGTAGAAGGCAGATGTGTAATACCTGAACATTTGAACCTGGATAACCAGAGTTATTTGAAGAAAGTTTAATTTTTATATGTGTGTATTTGTTCTGCTTTTGCTCAGTGTAAGTGGTCAAATATGTTTGCTCTTCTCTAAAATAGCTGTTTTCCATGAGAAATTAATCCTTTCTTTAATCAAGCCTGCTCTTGAATTCTGTAAAAATGATTGCCTGGAGAGCATTTGCAGTGCCCTGCAGTTCCCTGCCCCTCCGCTCAGCCACCTCAAAACCAGCCTAACAACAATATTTACCTCCCTGACTCAAGTTTTGTGAAGCTTCATTAAGGAACATTTTCAAACCACTTTGAGATTCATAAATGAAACTGTCCAGACAGTATCAAATTCAATTACACTAGAAACTAGCCATGATTTAATTCTTAGCATATGAGTAAAACACAATCTAAAGAATACATATTACAACTGGAGACCAAAACCAAAAAGCACAATTCAAGAGGCGGAACTGTGAACACAGTTAATATGGTAAGTGGTTTTGTATCATTTACCTCAAATAAATTAGTTATGGCTTGTCAAATCAAATCTGTGGCTCAGCATGTGGATAACAATGGAGAAGTGAGGTACAAACATGCCTCATTACAAACTGAGCAGCTTTTCTCAGCTAGAGGACTTGAGCCCAGCAATGTCCAGCACCTTGCAGCAGATGATAGAGGGTTAGGCAGCAGGAATAGAAGTTTGTAGCCAGGCAGTATCAGGAGGCCTATTCGGAAAGAAATGTTCTTTGTTTCTTCAATGAAAAAGTACATTAGTAAGGATATGTAATTTCAGGTATAATTGGCCGAGAGAGTTTAAAAACTTTCTCACCCCAACATAAAACGTGACTTCTGGATAGTCATCAAAAAGTAAGAGGCAAAAGATGACAAATGTACCTGTGTCAAAGCATTACCAAAGAGGCTACTGCCAACTCACAGTTTGAAGTTTGCTATTTTTCCTTTGTATTTCTTTCCACAGCTCTTCCAGGGAAATACATGACTACCTGATATAAACCATTTGACCTGAAGATTTATGCCATTTCCTTATTGCTCATGTAGCGGGTGCAGGGTCCTGGCTCAGTAATTTACTGTGAATCTCACTTTTGGTAATCAAACCTGCCCTGGCAGTGTGACACAGTGATGCTCATTTCATATCATCTCATCCCACTGCTTCCTGTGGCTGGATAAGAATTGGGGATCTTTGTAACCCGCCTAAAGCCAGCAGTAAAAGAAAAACCCCACAAAAACTCCTCATGGCTTGTCTTCTTGCTTTCTTAAGGGTTAGAATGAGCAGCACAAGCAACTTTCTGTACACCAAAGACTTAGGTTTTAAGGTTTATTTTGTTTAAGAATTACACAGACAGAGCTATGCTGACCTGCTCAATGGACTAACAGCTCCTCTTGGACAAACACACACCTGAGTATAACTCAGCCTTGGCAAGTTTCAGTTGGTATTATGCATCAGGTGAAAATAATTTCAGCCCTGAAATAAGTTCAAATAAAATGAAATAAAATAATTTTTTCCTTGATACTTTTACTTTCTGCTTCTCTGATTTTTCAGAGCTTATTGTTATTTCTTGAGTCTACAAAGAGCAAAGAGCCTTTGCAAAGTGTGTTGACAATTCCTGAGAGGAATTTCTCCTTTCAATCAGTTTTGCTCTGAGGCCCATCCAGGATGGAGAAAGGGGAGTGTCACACAGTCTACAGGCGGAGCCATCCCGTGTTACGTGGAAAGAGTTTTATTCCTGTGTCTTGACTAAATATTTCAGTGGCTGGGTTTGCTCTTATTAGTGGCCTTTAGTGGCTGCTAATAGTGGCTGGTTTTGCTCTTACACCCTAGACATTTATCTCTGAGGACTGTTAGGTACCAGGTGGGCTTTTCTGAAAAGGATCACTTAAGGGATTATTTCCTGGTGTCCCATCTTTAAAGCATGAGCTGTATAAGTACATAAATATTCAAAAAGGTCAAAATTTATGAGGCAGTCTTAACTCTTATCAACATGCTGCTGCTGTAGTTTACAAGCTAATGAAACCTTTGTCTGAGCAAGTAGTGTTTGTGCTGGTTCTGGGTTATTCTATCACAACTGCTTTTATTTAACCTTGAAATAGGAAGACTCAAGGCCATATTTGTGATCATACCTTCATACAGAACTATTGAGTTCCTCTGTTTTAGCAAAATATACTAAAAAAATCTTTGCCTCTACAGTATCCAGATGGAGATTAGGAAGAAATTCTTCCTCCCAGCCATTTTACAATTGTATAAGTGCATTACTGCTAAGTTCTTTTGTGTTTTTTTCCTGCAAATTCCGATGGACCACACAAAAAAGCCAAAGATATCTGGCATGAAGCTGATTATGAGTTCTTAATTCAAGAACAATAATTAGCCAACTTACAAAAAATGTTGTAGTGTAACTAGGTTTGCAATCTCTGATTTTCCTTACATTTCAATGGTAAACTTGTCTTTTACTTGTGGGAGGTGATAATGAAGCTGCAGTTCATGGATTTGCATGAGAAGTGGTCCCAATTATTTACCTAGGTAGACAGCATGTAAGGCATAAACTCAATGTTTTTATCCAAATGAATATCAGAACATTGGAAGGTACTTTCTTTTTTTTTCTTTTTTTTTTTTCTTTTTTTTTCTTTTTTTTTTTTNTACTGGTACGGGGGTTTTTTTTTTTTTTTTTTTTTTTTTGAGAAGCCCTTCTCTCTAGAGGCTTTCCTGTTGAGATTGGTAAGGAAAGGCATGGCCATCCCAAATCCTACATTACTTCCTTGAGACGCTGTTAAGATCCAATTATTATTAAGGTTCGTAGAAATACCTCATCCCAAATTAAGGTGCAAATGAGACCATGTGCCAGTCAATAGTATGGGTTTTATTTGGTATGAGAGAGAGAGAGAGAAAGAAAGAGAAAAGAGAGAAAGGAGGAAATAGGGAAAGGGGTGGGGGGACAGAGAGGGACAAAGACGGGACAAAGACAGGACAAAATAATATCACCGCTCCGTGGGGCCCACTGGCGCCCTGATGGTCCTCTTCAGCTGGTCTTCTCGATGGCAAAGGTCCTCCCAAAAGCATAGCATCAGATAGGTATACATGCTCAGGCTAGGTAGGAATGTCCAGACATGTCCCCCTGGGGAAGGGGGGACAGTCTCTTACAGCAGACTCTGGGTCTGTTGCATCGCATGCAGTCCTGTGGGGCAAAGCCTCTCACGTGAATGTCCCGTGGATGTGGCCTGTGGGCTTGGGGGTTCCACAGCTGGGCCAGTTTGTGTAATCGGAGGATATGCATTTACTGCCTCTGAGCAGAGGTTACGCCATACACCCAAAACCTCCTCCCTCCCCTCGGCTGGGGGGAGTCTGTGTAAACCTGGCTTCTGTGAGCTGTGCTCTCCTCCCCCACCCCAAACTCAGCTGGGGTGGCAGCGGGAGGCTTTGGCCTTTTGTGGATGCATACCTTTCCCTCAGCCTGCGGTGACTGAACAATAGGTTTCTTTTTATCTAATCAGCAGTTTGACTTACACTCCAAAGTTCTTCAAGGAGGTTTCTGTGGCTGTAGCTTCTTTAAAACTTTATATCAATGTTTGAGGCATGAACTATTTTCAGTCTCTTACAGATACCTCTAAGCAAAAGTGTTTCTGGAGATGTACTGCCCTAGGACCAGCCCACTCAGATGAAAGAGTTTCGCTGTTCTGCCATGGTTTATGGAGAAGGGGCAGTCTTCTGGCTCTTGGCAAATAACTGGGTGTCTCTTGGTGCTGAAGAGGCAGGGCCACCATGCTCACCCCATTCTTTCCTCAGCCAGGCAGTGGGCAAGGAATCTTGCCCTGGCACTTTCCTCTCAGAATAGGTCCAATAGCTGTTGCTGAAGGACCGCACATAGTCAGAAAGAGCAGGGTTGTCCTCACAGGAAAGGTTAGCAAGGATGACAGCAAGTGCTTCCTCAACTTCTTCCATGTAAAACTTCAGCTTTTCCCAGGACAGAGTCTGAATGCTCTCATTTGAATAACCAGAGGCATCTACAATCAGTTCTCCACTGACTGCTGTCATGAAGAAATGACAAGGAGCTGTTGGAGAGAGTCCAGAGGAGGCACCAAAATGATCAGAGGGGTGAAGCACCTCTGCTGTGAGGAAAGGCTGAGAAAAATGGGATTGTTCAGCCTGGAGAAGAGAAGCTTTGGGGTGACCTAACTGTGGCCTTCCAGTACCTGAAGGAACTGACAAGAGAGATGGAGAGAGACTATTTACAAGGGCCTGGAATGACAGGACAAGGGGGAATGGTCTTCAAGCTGACAGAGAGTAGGTTTAGATTGGATATTAGGAGAAATTCTTGGCTGTGAGTGTGGTAAGGCCCTGGCACAGGTTGCCTGGAGAAGATGTAGCTGCCCCACCCCTGAAATTGTCCAAGGCCAGGTTGGAGCAGCGTGGTCTAGTGGAAGGTGTCCCTGCCCATGGTAGGGATTGAAACTGGATGGGCTTTAAGGTCCCTTCCAACCCAAACCATTTTAGGATTCTAGAGGTTCTATGGTTCTATGAAGGACTACATAACCGGTGTAAGGTTAAAACGTTACCCACAGCAAACTAAACCACACAGTGACAGAATTAAGAGAGGAAATGCCATTGCTGTGATGCCTGAAATTTCCTTGGTCCTGACCAAAGCAGGCAGCTGAGTCCACGCTAGTCAAGGGCACAACCATCTGCTTGCAGGGCCAGGCTACCTCACACAGACCTTGTTTAAGTGCCTTTGTTTTCCAGGCACAATTAATACAAACACAGCTATATTTTGATTTTTTTATGGTATGACTCACCTGAGTTTTGGCAAGGCTGCAGGTGAGCATCAGGGAAAGTATAGTTCAGGTGTTCCCACACTGCTCTTTTTCTCTGTGGGACACACTCCATGCCCCACCATGGAATGTGGCCAGAGAATCCCATTCTGCCCATCAGTAAGTAGGTCAATAAAGAGAAACATTTTTCCCCCTGCTGTAAAGCTTCTTCTACCAAGTACATTGTATGATGTTAAACTGAAGTCTAAACTCAATCTCCTGCAGAAAATTAGTGGATGGTCAGTTTAATTTCAAATTTTTAGCCAATCCAGAGCGCGAAGAGAATTTTGCCCCTAACGACCCCATTTGGGCAAGCTCACCAAAAACTAGCAATGGTTAAACATTGTATGTATTGTCTGAAGTGTATTATCAAGTGCTCAGATGCCGTAAAATATGTGTTAGTGTTTCCATGGCCTGACAGGGGCCTGGATGAAAGAAAAGAAACAAAGTTTTCGTATTACTCTGTCCCTGGCTCTCACAACAATAACCAGTTGTGTTCTTTAGAGCCTGTCCCAAACCTTGCAGCCAGTTTTGAATTTTAACCTTGAGCCTTTAATGAATTTACCATGTGCTAAGGAAATTCAGTCTTTCCCAGTGAAAGGCTGGAAGAATCAGATACTGACCCTTTTTGGATGCAGTTACATTTTGATCTTTGCCTAATAAACTCACTCTTGTCTTCAGGGTAGTGTACCAACTTTCAGATATTCCTGGTTTCTCCTAGATCATCAGTCCATAAATCCAGAGGAACCTACACATCAATACACTTTTTTATCCTAAATCTTGGCATGTAACTGTGCTAGCAGTTTCCTTTTGTCTCAGGTCCCCACTTCCACTTCAACAAGAGTTTTGTCCTTGTAAAATTCTTTAGCATAAATGAGCTTTTTATATTTGTATATTCTGTAAAACTGTGAGATTACTTGCAAGGAGATAAAGATTTGAAGACAGATATAGCACTCCATGTTAGGTTTGGATATTCTGGGCACACAGACAAACCAATGCAATCAAACTTAACACTCACTAAAAAGAAAGGTCTTGCCTTGAGTACTTGTTATTAAAGTCCAAAATTAAATAAAACATGCAGATTTAAAATTAAATTAAAGTCTGCAGATTTAAAATAGAAGTGGAATCTGGAAGCTGTAGTTTTTCTTATCATACAGTACTGAAGTGGTTAAGGGTTTTTTCTGAAGAACTTTAGAGGCACAATCGAGAAGCACAGAAGCATAAATCAGAAGGCTGAATTTGTATTGGCTTTGCTCCCCCTTCCCATAGGAGCACAGATGGTAAAAACCGTAAAGCTACCCCTGCTATTATTATGGAATAAATGAATTATCAGGTTTCTCCCTCACGATGCTAACTATGGAAGGCAGCTTCCTACTCACATCATGATCAAGATAATTTAAATGAAGAACTGTTGTTTATTTGATCTGAAAAAAAGAAAAAAGAAAAAAAAGAAAGGAAAAGAAAAAGACATCTTTAAAAGTCCTGGATCACCTTTTGGACTTGGAGCAATTGCTCCTCAGCTTCTCCATAACTGTGGTGGCTGCAAGAGATCATGATACTGGAGAAGTGGCATTCCTGAAGGGAAGGCAAAGAAAAAAGAAATCAGCCTTGCGTGTAGTTTCCTTGGAAGATAGTGAGGCAACGTGAGGCATCATGAAAACAAAGCAACTCAAAGGACTAAAAACATACTGGAGGGAAATATTCTCTCTGATGCCATGAATAAAATAATCTATTGGAAAAGATGAACCCCATTTTGCTCATGCTTCTGCAAGCCTCAGTGAGGAGTTAAGACAACCTTAACTAACATTAAGACCCTGGTAGGCTTCAGGAAAGCATCTCACACATAAGTAATTAAAGCAGATGAAACAGGGATTTCAGCTGCTGTTCCAATGGTAAAATGTGAATGAAACACAACCAGGATTTAAATCTCTATACCAATACTTTTGTTAAAATTCAGTGATAAAAAGGAGCAGATTGTGAGAACTCGGTGAGATAGGTTTAAATAACATTACAAACTGAACCCCAAAGGTCAATGCAAGCACTAACTCTTGTGTGCACTGCCTACAGTTACTTAGTGATTTTTATAATCTCTTCTCAATCCTCTATATAGTGAAATAAAATGAAAAAAAAAAAGCTATAGTTTTGCTGTAGTTTGGTTGTTTGGTTTTGGTTGGTTTGTTGTTTTTTTCCTCTGGATGTCTAGGGCTTGTATTTTTTAGCTGTTCAGCCAGATGAAATTCTGCAGGGAGGAGGGAGATCACCTGCTCAGGACCAATACAGATGGATCAATGAGTGGAAACTCAGTATCTTTAGCGCAGCAAAGGCTATTTTTTGCATCAAACCTCACTCAGTAGGTATGAATTTTCCTTGGGATGCTTGGTCTATCTGGCATAAGCTTCTGGCCAAGGCTTTTGCAGCCAACTTTTTTTTAAAAACCCGCTGCTTTATTCAACGCTGAAGTTTCCCTGGCTTGTAGAAATTATCCCTTCAAAGTCCCAGAAGCCCAGAAAGGAACTTCTAGTGGAGAAGCAAGCAAACTACCTTTTCCGAGCTTTTCTGTTGGAAAAGACAAGTATTTTTAATATCATTGAGCCCCCTGGATGTCATGGAAAAGGAGGATGGCTGCAGGAATAATCTTGGATATGGTGGCTTTTTTGGCTGTACTCTTTCACACCCCTTTCCTGGACAGATGAATTTGCAGGAAGCTCACAGCCATCCTCCGTGTACATCCTGCTGCCCCTAAAGCTTGAAGAGCAGCTGTCCCCTCATGCTGAGCTCCTCAGAAGCATGGTTGCTCCTGGAGCTCTCTGAGAAACACAATATGGAGTGGAACCAAGCACCACATCACTCAGTAGTGTTTATCACACAGAGAGACAGGGAAAATACTTGCAAAAAATAGCAAGAGAGAGACAGTAGAGAGCTCAGGGACCACTGTTTTTCCCTGTAGGATGCAAACTCTTAATGGATAAAGAAGAATATTTCATCTCTACCAATGGTGGTATCTCAGCAATGGAGCCAAAAAAGCGTCGTGTAGGGACAGAGGAGGGGGAACACATGAAGGTAACAAGAGGCAAGGAATACAGCTCGCCTTGGTAGACTTCCCACAGATAGGCAGGACAGTTCCCTGGTTTGCTACCTCCATGTTCCGCTCTGAATCCTGCTGTAAAGGCACAGACAGACAGACATCAGACACAAATGGCTGGCATGTGATTTTTACGGACAGTAGGTGAACACTGAGTACCTCCTTTACAATGAAATGAAGCATGGAAGAAGGAAGCATCCTTGTCCTAGAAAACAAACACAGAGGTGAGTTTAACTGGGCAGAAATGGTTTTCAAGCTGCAGTAGGGGCAGAAGGCTCTCTGAACGGTTAATGGTGAGGTGTAAGGTAGGGATACAGCAGCAGCAGCAGCAACAGCAACAGCAGTGATCAGCTCCAGAGTGGAGCTCTACTGCAAATTATGCACTCAGTAGACGTTTCATAGGATCAGAATATCCTGAGCTGAAAGAGACCCTTGAGGACCATAGAGCCCAGCTTCTGATTCCACACAGGGCAACCTAAAAGTCAAATCATATATCTAAGATTCTTGTTCAAAAACTTGGACACAAAGAGGCTTGTGTTCATGAACGCTTCTCTGGGAGCTGTCCTTCCCTGCTTCAGTGCTATACCACTCTCTCAGTGAAGAACCTTTTCCCTGTATCCAACCTGAACTTTCTCTGATGCAGCCTTAAGCCAGTCCCTTGTGTCCTATCACCAGACAGCAGAGAGAGGAGATCAGCACCTCCTTCTCTTCTCTCTGCCCCTCATGAGGAAGATGTAGACAACAGTGGGGTCACTCCTCAGCCTCCCCTTCTCTAAACTGAGCAAACCTGGTATCCTCAGCCAATCCTCCTAAGTCTTGCTCCCTAAATCTTTCACTGTCTTTTTCTAAAATTTTTATACTCTTCTTATGCTCTGGAACACAAACTGGCATGCAGCACTGGAGCTGAGGCTACACGAATGCTGGGGCTACCAATTCTTTCACCCAATTAGCTGCTAAACTGTGCTTAGTACATCCCAACTTGACCTGCTGCCTGCTGTCTTTCATTTGCATGGTCCTCAGCTCCTTGCATGGGAGAGGAGCTTTGGACCAATACAATCAGACAGTAAGAGATGGGGATAAGCAGAGATTCCACCTGAGGACCACCATACTTTATAAAGAAAGACTCCATTATGTTGAGCTGAGGGAAGAAAAGACAGAGATAATCATCTTGAGCCAGACACAGCACGTGGAGGGTGATGAAGGTTTCATTAATTTCTCTTGAATATTAAAAAAAAAATGTAATAGCCATAATAATGACTTGTGGACAAAATTCCAGCTAAATGCTTTCAGAATATCTGCACTCTGAAACAATCTGACCAGAAGATGTTATAATAAAATAAATTGAAGGTTTGCTTTAGGGTTGGCCAAGTAACAGGTAAAAAAAGAGTCAAAGCATATCAAATCTCATGGAACAGGTGAAATTAGTTTTCTCTAAATATAATTCCCTGAAAGATGGAAGGAGCTCAGTGCCCATTCACTCAATCTCACATTTGTCAAATGCTATTTGTCTGGTCCTTTGTTTAATGATATTGCCTTGTCCTGTCTGATTTCACACTTTCTGTCTAATTAGTTTTCTGTGGTAAAAGCCCAAAAGGTATTTGTTAAGTGTTTTATGCAAACAGTTCCTCGCCTGCCTTTCCTACTGGACTTGCAGGTATCTGGCTGGCAATGTTTACCTTTCAGCATCCACTTGGGTGTGCTCTGGCGTCCACATGCTCCACGACAGCTGTGAGAAACTTTTAATTAATGTTTGTCTAAAAGAGGGAAAGATGTGATATAATCACATGAACACTAGACTGGGGATGCTACTAATACCAAATTCTTCCCTAGTTTTGAGGCAGTGCCATGGTTTTAGCTGGGATAGGGTTAATTTTCTCCCTAGTAGCTGGTACAGTGGTGTGGTTTGGATTCAGGGTGAGAAGAATGTTGATAACACAAGGATGTTTTAGTTGGTGCTGAGCAGTGCTCACTGCAGTCAAGGACTTCTCAGTGTCTCATGCTCTGCCAGTGAGCAGGACACAAGGAGCTGGGATGCAGCATGGCCAAGACTCTGTCATTTTAAGCCAGTGTTTCTGTATTATTGTCTTTATATTAATTTTCCTATTATATTGTAATTCTGACTTGGGATCTCCCACTGGTTTGCTTTCGAACTAGTACACCTGAACCGGCCAAAGGGCTACTCCACATCACAGAACATCATGTCCAGTATAGAAACTGCGGGCAGTTGGCCAGGAGCAGCTGATTGCTGCTCGGGGGTGGGTGGGCATTGGTCAGTGGGTGGGAGCAACTGTATTGTGCATCACTGTTTTTTCTTGAGGTTTTTTTCCTCTCTCTCTCTTTCCCTCTTATTACAATTACTATTTTTGTTGTTATTATTGTCATTAGTATTATTATATTTTACTTTGTTTCAATTATTAACCTGTTCTTATCTCAACCCATGAATCTTACTTTTTTTTCTGATATTCCTCCCTACCCACCAGAATGGGGAGAGTGAGCAAGTGGCTTAGTGTTCCTTATTGCTGGAGTTAAATCACAACAGCCAGTTATTTCAGTGCTTTACTTCAAGTTTTCCATTTTTAAAAGAGAAATTATATTTTCTTGCCTCATGAAGGTGTTACGAACCACATTCCCACTTCACTGTGCTATCTTATCCCTCCAGATTGATAGCTACAGTTTTAAAATGTAATGCTCTTATTTAAGGAGGAAGGGGACTTAAAATTCCTGTAGGCAGTGGCTCTTGGAGTTTGAAAGCAAGTTTTCGTTTCAGCTCCTGGCAGGGCTGGTTTACCTTAGAAGCCTGCAGAATTCACTCACAACACAAAAGGGGATGCAGAAACCATGACAAATTAATCCCCTGACAGATCTTGGGGCAAATCATGAGCCTGGCTGGTGAATTTCACACCTACCTGAGTATTCTGAGCACAAAAAAAGGGAAGAGCTGGAGATTGTCCATATTGCTTTATTCTTTCTGATCGGTGGTTCCCAATGAGTGTTTGAACACCCAGGGAAAGGTTTGAGTAACCCACCAGAGGGCTTGGTGGGTGTGGACATTAAGCCACAGTATTGGCAGGACATCCTGAGCAGTAAAGTCTGTGCTTGAATTCTTTAACATGTGTGTGCCTTCACAAAAGAGGGTCTCTGTATTTTTCAAGCTACGATACTAAATGTCTCAATCCTCCAGTTCTTTAATTCCCCAGCCACAGTCAATGTGAAGTGATGTGAAGTCCAAATGAGAGAACTTTGTTCTCATGTACACCTAGCAATTCACTGCATCGAGAAGGATTGAGCTTCCAGCTTCTACTCCTGCCAGGTGAAGTTATTTCGCCTCCATGTTAAAGCTTACTGCAATAGATCATTAGTAGGCATTTGTAATCAGGGATTCATTAATGGGATTCCTCTTTGATATATACATTGAAAAATCACTTTGCCCCCTCTGCCTCCAATCAATTTGCTATGCAGTTTGGGTTCAGCAGGCCTGGTACATTAGAAATAAGGTCATTGCAATTACTGAGCCACTAGTTAAGCATGGTAACTTAACATGGTAATTTCTGATTTTTCCTCCCCCTTCTCCCTAACTTGAATCCCAGAGAAGGTAAAACACTTTAAAGTGCTTAGTAACCATTATCCATATGTAGTGCATTGCCACTGGCTGGATTCCAAAGCTGCTCACTCACTCCCCTCCACAGCTGGACAGGAGAGAGAAAAGATAACAAAGGATTCATGAGTTGAGGTAAGAACCAGGAGGGAACACTCATCAAATACCGTCATGGGCGAAACAGGCTCAAATTAGAGATATTAATTGGATTTACTGCTAACAAGATCAGAGCAGGCTAGTGAGAAGTAAAATAAAACCTTAAAACCACCTTCCCCCCGTCCCTCTCTCATCCCCAGCTCTACCTCCTACCCCAGTGGTGAAGGGAAACAGGGAATGTGGGTTATGGTCAGTTCATCACCCACTGTTACTCCCACTGCTCAGGGAAAGGAGTAATTCCCTGCTGCACCGTAGTGTCCCTCCCATGGGAGTCTATCCCATGGGCAATGGTTCCTTTCAAACTGCTGCAGTGTGGGTCACTCTTCCACAAGGTGCAGTCCTTCAGGGACTGTTGAGCTTTTGGTGGCACACCCTCCCTTTTTGGATGAGGGTGAAAGAGCAGAGGAGGCTGCTGTCCTGCTAAAGTTCTTTATTTCATAGTCTCATAGTTTTCTGAAGGTAGACTTCGAAGAGGATACTTGATAAGGCCAAGCAGCAACAGCAACAGCAGCAGCAGCAGCAGGCAATCAGCAAGCAGAGAACATCTTTTTTCTGAACTTACAGAAGTGTGGATTATGTTTGTTAATTGACCAATAAAATGAACACATGATTCTAGTTTTTCTTTTCTTAACCTATCCTGTTCTAATTCTAATAATTGTAAATCTTACACAAGTATTACATAGGTATTATGCAGATTTGCGTATATAGTTTCTATCAGATCTTATTGTTTATGTGAACACTATCTAAAGAATGTGAACAGCATAGTTCCATCTATGTTTTGTCTAAAGTAAAGAAATTCTGTGAAAAGGTAACACTGCTGCAGTACAAACTGTGTTTAAGGTCTCTTTGCTCCAGCTTTTCAATGTTTAAAGCACTTAGCATATATTTCTACTAAAAGTTAAAAATCTATATTTCTATTTCACTTTGGAGTGACTTCACGTATCTCACTTATCCAAAGGTTTTAATTCAAACCCTGTGCTTTGGCTTTCCTCTGGGTCCAGAGAAGTTCTCACTCCAAGGGACAGGCTGCTCCAGTGTGGGCTCCTCCCTCCAAGGGTCTCCCGCGGGGTCACAGCCTCCTCTCAGGCATCCCCCTGCTCTGGCATTGGTCTCCTCCACGGACTGCAGCTGGATCTCTGCATCCCCCATGGATCTCCATGGGCTGCAGGGGCACAGCTGCCTCACCATGGTCTGCACCATGGGCTGCAGAGGAATCCCAGCTCCAGTGCCTGGAACACTTCCTCCCCCTCCTTCACTGACCTTGGTGTCTGCGGCGTTGTTCCTCTCACATATTCTCACCCCACTTTTCTCTGGCTGCAATTACAACTGCGCAAATACTTTTTTCCTTTCTCCTTAAATATGTTATCACAGAGGTGTTACCACCATTTCTAATTGGCCCAGCCTTGACCAGCGGCATGTCCATCTTTGGAGCTGCCAGGGATTGGCTCTGCCGGACATGCAGGAAGCTTCCAGCAGCTTCTCACAGAAGCCAGCCCTGTAATCCCCCTGCTACCAAAGCGTGGCCATGCAAACCTAACACACTTATATTAGACTTCATCTGTCTGGTAAAAAATGCATTGATCTCCTCTTTTTCTCAGTCAGTAGATCCTGCTTTCAGTCTCCAAAGAAATTTGTGTACACTCATTATGATCACCTTCCTGTTTTGGGGTGATCTTATGATGATACTGTATTCCTTAATCGCCTGCTTTAGCCCAGAAAAGGCTGCTGTAGCTTTAAGAAGAAGCAGGGGGAGGGGCAGAGAGCCTTGGAGCTCCTGCGCGGTCCCTAGTCAAAGTCTCTGTCCCCCGCCTGCTTTTGGCTGCTGTGCGCATTGTTACATCGTTGCGTTCTCTGGATTAGTTTTCGCTAGCTTAGGCAAGAAGTTTCCTTTTTTTCTTCCCCTCTCCGGGAGGCTTTCACCGGCAAATCCTTTCGGCGCCTTCTTGGTTTTGTTTTTTTTTTCCTTTGAACTGTTTCGGCTTGGTTTTTTTCGGTCTGCGGAGCCGACGAGGGCTGCCCTGAGCCCGAGAACTCAGAGAAGCTGAACCAACATGAGAAAGGACACCAAAATCCACCAGCTTCACCTGCTGTGAGGAGGAGACCAACGTCGGAAGTTCAACACGTTCCCATCAGTTCTGCCCACGCTGCTGCTTGAACTCTTTTTTTTTTTTTCCCTNAACTGTTTCGGCTTGGTTTTTTTCGGTCTGCGGAGCCGACGAGGGCTGCCCTGAGCCCGAGAACTCAGAGAAGCTGAACCAACATGAGAAAGGACACCAAAATCCACCAGCTTCACCTGCTGTGAGGAGGAGACCAACGTCGGAAGTTCAGCACGTTCCCATCAGTTCTGCCCACGCTGCTGCTTGAA
Organism: Machaerirhynchus nigripectus; assembly: GCA_013397975.1. Classification (NCBI taxonomy): domain Eukaryota; kingdom Metazoa; phylum Chordata; class Aves; order Passeriformes; family Dicruridae; genus Machaerirhynchus; species Machaerirhynchus nigripectus. The sequence continues at coordinate 51,662 of VZRQ01001135.1, forward strand.
CTCTTTTTTTTTTTTTCCCTTCCCGGAGACAAAGGGGCCACCCGCCAGTTTGCCCCCTGCCCCCCCCCACACCCGCGGCCCGTGTATTTATTTCTTCCCTGGGCATTTTTGAGGTTTTTTGTGGGTGGGTGGCTGTGGGGGGTAAAGTTTTTAAAGTTCAGTATCTAACATTTATTCAATTTTTTTTTCCTGTGCCTTGTGGGTATCTTGCTTTGTTAATAAACAGGGTTTTTTTCACTTTCACCCAGTGGTATTCATTTTTCTCATTGGCAGAAAAAGGGAATTATCAAAGCCCTTCTCTAGAGAAAACACTCTTTCCAGAGCATTTTTCTCCTAAAATCTGTCTCTAAACCAGGACATTTCCCCACAATGGAGATGATCTTCTGACATGTGAAATGCTGACTTCCAAAGGGAAGAGTAAAACTGTGCACAGATATACAAAGGGTTCCCCTCTGAAAACACACAGTGTGGATTTTCTGCAGATGAAGGGCTGGAGACACTTGCCTGGAAAAAATCAGCCCTGTTTATCTGTCAGCAGGAAGACCCACTTTCACAGGCTTCCCTGCTCCTAGGCCTCAAACACTGGCCTGGAGGAACCCAGAGCTACTGCCACTATTCACAGGGAACTTGCAGAAAGCAGCCAAGGTAGGAAAAAGGGAAGCCTTGCTAAAATCCTCCCAGCCTCTGCAACTCAGGTGTTACAGGTGTAGTCCCACAGAGTCTGAGCTGTTGGCACAGGAGGATGAGATGGCAACCAGAGGCAGAGGGGCTCCATGGGAAAATGAGATGTCCCAGAGAATGCTGCTGATGCCATTGGGCTTGGGGGTAAATCTGCTTAGCTGCATGACCCCAGGCCAGATGCACTCAGCTGGATTCAGGACAGGCAAAGCTCCTTGGCACCTGCTTAAAAGCCACGTACACATGCTCTAACATCCCCCACAGTGTCCACATCTTTGCCATGTTCATGCAGCACAATTCCGGGCTCTGAGAACAGCTGGGCTAGCTCTGGAAACCCCGCCTGCTACTTGGAAGGACTTGGTTAAGACCTACACCAGCATGGCTGTACTACCTCTGGCACCTGCACAAGCTCATTTAAATCTCATTTGAGTGTGTGTGATCTGGCACTGTGCTTTACAAAGAAACGTTTCTAAAGAATGGAGGAGAAATTTAGTTCCACATGGCAGCAGTCAGATGTTCCAGTCCATAAAAACTTCATTTCCTTTCCTGAATCTCCCACCCAAATAACAACTTGTTATTTCAGCAGGAAATGACATGGAGGTCCTATGAAAAAAGTTATCTACATTATAAAGCCCTGAGTATACACTGCAAACATCCACTGTTCAAAGAGCCCCATGGAAAAACATACCACTCACACTGATTACTAAAGTTTCTGTCATACTGTATATACAGGAAGAACAACCTTAACACTGACATTTCACAACCTTTTTATGATTTACTTTGTAACCTTCATATCACACAGTTGTTTGTAATGTCACAAAAAATGGCAAGTATCTTACTTGACACAAGAAGTACCCTCTTAACTTAGAAACACCCATTTTCTTTCCTGGAATTACTATTTCTAGGAACTGACAATGACAGACGAATAGTAAACAGAGCTCTTTCAGAATCCCATGATGAGTGCCAAAGCAGTGAACCCAGGTGTTCTGCAGCTCTGACCTCCCTCTCAAGGTGTGACCCTGTTTGGGTGGTACGTCCGCAGTCGCTCCCCAGTGAACAGTGAGCCCACAGTTGCTGGTTCACATAAGAGATGTACCAGGAGAACTTATGCCCCCAGTCTGCCTTAACTATACTGAATTCAACCACTTTGAAGAAAGGAAATGTTCCCTGCCCTCCTGCGTATTGAGTCACCTTTCAGATCCAGTCCCACACTGCAAGTCACTTGCAGATATTTCTAAGCATTTATTACAAAAATTACACTTTCAGCATAGAAGCACATAAATTCAATTTGGACAAATAAAGGAAAAAGCAAAAAGCCCTCTCTGTTCAACCCTGAGGTTTTTATGTTTGACTGAGGACTGGCATTTTTTCCTAAGTTGTTGGTTGTGTTTATCTCAATGTGCATGCAGCTTTTCCCAAAGTATAGACTTAGCAGTTAATAGAGTGACTCCAACACAACTGGCTGCTCTCCAGCACTTCCAGGCTCTAAGAAAAAAAGCTTTTATGAAAGAAAGAGACACATTCCTTCCTGCCTGAAGTTTGCTGGGTAGCAGAGGTTCACTGGCAAAGTACATATGTGTTTTGACATATGTGGGGACTGAGAATAAAACTATTGCTTAGGGATCTCTGGCTACTGAAATAAGTGTTATTCATTTCTACCTACTGACTCTCAACAATAACATGCCCTTGGTGGGCTACCTTGGTGTACTCATACGCTGAAAAATTTTAGGGCAAGGCGTGTCTTTCAACTATGCAATAATTAAACTAAGACTGAGCAAAGGAAGAAGAAACACCCAATCAAAGCAACTTTGACTTTGGAATAATTCACATCATTGCTAGGTTCAAATTAGCTCCATATTTTTAGAAAAAAAAAGTATAAAAGGAAAACAATAATCTGTCAGATTGAGCGTTGAAAAGATGATGTTATCCTACAAGGTGAAGTTGTGGTTGGGATCTCTTTTTCATTTTATGAGGCTGTAACTCTTCTTAAAGCAGTATCAGACAAAAGCACTGGAAATTTGGTTTCTTGCAACCCTGCATTTCTGAGTTCCTAGAATAAAAGGCAAAAAGGAGGAGGGAGGCAGAAGTGAAGCCTTAAGAACCAGGGAAAAAGGAAAATGGAAATAGATGAGCAACTTGAAAAACAAAGGCCCCAAAGCTAGTTTTTCACACCAGCTGTGACACAATCCTCAGCCTGGGAACGCTGTGGATATATCACCCACCTGTGTGACCGATGTGCCCTGGCAGTGCACAGTGTGGTCCCAGCCTGCAAATACTGACACGCTCACACAACCATTTACATTTTATGGCCTGGAAACAATAGTAATGATGATAAGAGAAACTCCTATAATATAGCAAATAAATATTGGTAGCAAACTGCTCAATAATACCTTTTCCAACAATGTTACAGAGATAGAAGAAAGCCCTAACAAATTATGTGCAGAGTATAAAAATAATAAATTAAATTACAAGTGAGCAGCAACTCAATATTTTGCATGAAAAATCAATTTTCTCTCTTAGCTCTAGTAATATAACCAGCAAAAGAAAGAAGAACTCCGAATATTATCTCCTCAGAATCCCAAACTGCCCAATAGGGACCTTATTGTTATTTTTCTAAGCCACTAAAGCATTTTCCTTTTGTACTGGGTTTTGTTTTGGATTTCTCCTTTTACCCTCTGCTGTCATGGTGACCTGGTAACTTTAGAGGTGGAGCTGATAGTGTTGCCTAATTTCTAGTCAATATTTGACATTTTGAGGCCTGTTTTCTCTGCTTATGACTTTGCCAAACTCCAAGTGTTTCAGGTGAGTTTTACCATTCCAGTTATCAGGCTTAGACAGGATGCGGAGTGTTTTTGTTTAATTTGTTTCGTTTCATTTCATTCCAAGGGAATCCACTCTTCCTGTAAAAAAAATGGGAAAAGATGTGGACTTACCCTGGGAAAACTATACACACAAACTTAGTGCTCCTTTTGTTGAGCAGTGCCCAAAGCCTTCCTTATGATTCATATTCTGAAATTCATGAGAGAGAGCTTGCTTGATGGAACAAAAGCCTTTTGTGCGGAACACAAAGTTTTGGCAAAATTTGGCTCAGTTGCAAAATATTCAAAAAATCAGTTTGTACATGTGTGGATGTACTAGTCTGAAAGCGAACCAGTGAGAGACTCCAAGTCAGAACTACAATTTAATAGGAAAATTAAAATAACTGCAATAGTACAGTAACACTGACAGAGTCGGGATACAACCTGACACCCTGTCGGTCAGGGTGGTGGTAGCAGTCCGATTAAATGGTGGCTGCAATCCTGTTGATGTGGTAGATGTGGTTCTGTTGAACCACTACAGGTGATCCTGTAGTGAAGTCTGGTCTTCCTCTGAAGGTCCAGTGGTGGTTATGTAGCTCTTGTCCTCAGGGAATCCATTAGATAAGGGCTGACTGTGGTGTTCCAAACCTCAGATAATATCCAGGTAAGAATGCTGGGGTCCTTCCCCTGGGTGGAGAATCTCACAACGGCATGATGTAATTTTATAAGAAATGCAGTGAGGTTAGACAGTCCATTAACGGAAGATATGTCCAGGACGGAGTCATCAGGGATGTGTCATGGAAGAGAAAAAGAACAGTGCCCCACCTGGTTTCAACAGATGGTGATAGAATACATACTTTTGGTTACATCTTACATTGTAACCTAAGACAATGGACAATTCTTTCTAGGCTTCACAGCTCATTTCTTTAACTATTTTATCCTCACTGAGACTGATGCAAGAGAGACTAAGCAGAATACTCCCTGAGACTGCAAGTTTAAGCAAAGATCTCAAGAAAAGTGTTTGGAAATTGCACCCTGGAGCACACCTACCCAGCATGACTGGAAACCCAGATGGGAGAGGACACTGGCTGATGAACCAGGAGCTAGGCTCAAAAGAAACCTGTGATTGGGTGCAGAAAATAAGACTAGTTGACGCTGAGAAAAAATTAGGTGGAGATGGCTAGGACACAAAGACTGGTGACCCAAAGCCAGGAATCATAGAATATCCTGAGAGGGAAAGGACCCCCAAGGATCACCAAGTCCAATTCCTGGCCCTGCCCAGGACACCCCAACAATCCCACCCTGTGCTTGAGAGAATTGCCCAAATGCTCCTGGAGCTCTTGGGCCGTGACCGTTTCCTGGGGTGATTGTTCAGTGCCCAAGCACACCCTGGGGGAAGAACCTTTTCGTGATACTCAGCCTGCATCTCCGCTGACACAGCTCCAGCCAGCCTTGGGTCCCTGGTCACAGAGAGCAGAGATCAGAGCTGCCCCTTCATTGCCCCTCAGGAGGATGTTGAAGAGCAGGAAGGTGTCCCCTCAGTCTCCTTTTCTTCAGCTGAACAAGCCAAGTGCCTTCACGAGGGAAATGTTCATAACATGGCTGGAAGCATAAGGAATGAAAGAGCATGTGATGCTGTCTTCTAGGATGGGATGGAAGAGAGCTCACATCCCAGGAAAACCAGAGAAGTTTCATCCCTGTTAAAGATCAAAGTGACCATCAGTACAATGCTGAGCTACAGAATATTTTTTTAAATTAATTTGCTACTAAAAAACCTTAGGTGATTTCATAAATGCATTACAGGGACATTATTAGGGTCAAAAAACCTACTGTGAAAAAGTCAGAAAAATGCCCTTGAATATACAACAGTGACATGGAAATACACTGCCTTTGTTTTGCCTTTGATGATGTCTTTATTTGACTTTATAACCCTGGTGATGCTTTTTAGTGCAGCCTGTGCATCTGTTTATGTGTGTGATATGCACCAGTGCAGATTTGACATGGGCAGACTCAGAAATATCCTCCACCTGACACTGGAGATGGCAACCAGGCTGTGTTCAAAATTCCACTATCGGACTCAGCAGGTCAGAGACAGAAAAAAAAAAGGCAAAAGCACAGCAGGTAAAACATCTCCCACAGAAGTGGCCCCTTTTGACCTCCATCCAAATCCAATTAAAACTTTGAATCTCTAGGATTCATTTCAATTAGCTTTGGATCAGGGCGTCAGTAAGATTTTTACCCTGCCAGGTGGTATTTTTTCACCAGTGCAGATTTCCTATAGAGAATATCAGAAAGCCATTGACTAGCCATTGAGCAGGGGAAAAGGGGCCACTCAGAGACTTAGCCTCTTTGGATCTTATACATTCCTGCTGAAGCTTTCATCTTGTCACTGAGAGTGCAGTGCTCTCCATTTTCCTCTTGAAAGTCAGCAATAAGTTTCCTGGTGCAGTCTTGACAGGATTTGTTTTCAGGGGAGCTAATAAATGATGGCTCTAGCTGAAGGCTATGCGCAGCTGTAGGCACACGTTGCTGCTACTAGTGTTAGAAGGTTGCCTTTTAGGGGTCAGGTAAGCATAAGTTTAGCTGAAAGAAATGTTTCCATTTCTTTCGTTTCTGAAGTTGATGGGACGTAAGCCCAGCTGATGCTGTCTCCCTGGTCCTAGAATTACGAGCCAGACATGGTTAAGGAATAAAAGGGTTTTTTACCTCGGTATTTAATAATAAGGATCCTTATGATACACAATTTGTCAAAGTGGAATACGCCTCAATGCACACCTGGTATACCGCATATACAATTTTTATAGACCTTTCAGATTAGCATATCTGACAAGGATTCCCCAATAAGAAGCTTTAATGAATGGCATAACATCTCCCTATTCTAAAGTATTCCCCTCCAGATGGGGCTTGAACCTAGTTTACAAAATATGTTCCAGAGAGAGAAGGTTGAAGCCTTGGTTTCTCAAGATAGTTAAGGCTTTCTGGCCTCCAACTGTGAGGCCTTTCAGATGTTTGATCTTCTTGCCTAGCAGAATACCGGGACTAAGCTAAGATATCAGGCTAAAAAATTACAACTATGTATGCTAAAAATACTGAGAATACATAAAAGGTATATAGAAAGAAAAGGCAAAAATCATCATGGCATCACAGTTTCTAGCAGCAGGATACACCTGTTGTACACATCCAGTACAATATCTGGAAAAATAGGTATTCCCTACTTCTTTACCTTAGTAAAAACTTGTAAGATACAAAATCTTCTGCTGATGAGCTGGAGGAGGACCAGCAATGAAAGCACCAATTCATACCAGAAAATGCCCTGCTGTGTGAGATGAAACAGAGATGTGTGGCAGAAAAGGCAGGGTAGCCCAAGGTCACAGGGTGAAGGATCATAAGCAGTGCCCCACCAGTCCCTGAAGGAAGGTCTCTTGCCTGCCTCGAACTCACTTGTGCCTCTAGAAGGAGCTGCAGTGCTGAGTTACTTGTCTGGGCACTTGGGCTACTGAAGTTCACTTGGCACCTCTTGATTTCATAGGTGCCTGTCCCACATCCACCACCACTGGATGAATTTTGCTGGAGGGGTGGCTCCAAGTCCAGAGGATAATGGAAAAGGCATACACATATGCCCATCTCCCCTTTCTCCTCCAGCTGGATTTTGTGGAAGCAGTGAGACACACTTCCCAGCAGAGCAACTGCAAAACCTGGAGGAAAATGATGTCTTTATGCCTTGGAGGTAGCAGAAGGGAGCTGCCCCCCAGCAGCAAGGTAACACTTTGTGGCTGCACTGCCATTCAGCCCATGGGCATGCTCCAGATTAAGCTGGGATGGTATTCATGATCCAGACCTGCAATTTTCATCCTGCACTGGAAACATTCCCACAGAGTAAGAACAGCCTCCAAGGCGGTTGTGGCAGGTCATGCAGTGAAGAAAGCCTCTTGTCCATACACCTAAATCCACTCAGTAACAGGCTGCACCGCCACTGGAAAATATTTAGGGATCTTCAATGGAAAATGTTGAAAACTCACTGATTTAGACTGGTAAAGTAATTGCTCAGCTTCAACAGCCAAACGAAAGTCACAAAAGTGTTGTGGAAGTGGAGTGACGCACTTGCAAGCAGAAGTATCAGGACAAAGTCAAACAAGCCACTTCTAGAGCCCCTGTCAGGTCAGAAAATAAGGGTCTGTTTTAACTAGAGTCTTAAGGCCCCAGACTGTGTTGATGTCCCTTTCTGTTTAGTCACAGCAGCTCCTCACTTTCTGGACATTTACAATGAGAGCCATGAGGGCAATTTGATCCCTTAGGAAACTGGCACTCAACAAGTACAATGTTCTGGCCTCAGCAGTATCATCACACTCTTTGCAGAGGCAGGTCTGTCATTCCAGGGCTGCTGTATGAGACGCTCACCCTCCAGGCTCCAGCAGAAATCCAAGTTGTTAACCCCTTTCAGAAGGCACCAGGGTGAGAATGAACGCAGGGTGGTAAAAGGATCATTATCTATTCGCAAAGGTAACAGTTGTAGTTTCTGCCATCAGATTTCATGCATGAGCATCTATTCCAGGGCTGTGCCATCTAATACCTGGCAGCTCCATTGCTGTACAAGGATGCATGCATGAGGTGAGTAGGGATGTCAGAGGAGGAACTGCACTCCCAGCTGAGATGCTGTGCTGCCCTGCTAAGGAAACGGAGAAGTTGAACTTAATGGAGATGTTTTTCAGTGCCCAGTTGGCATCGCGCCCATGCTGCCATGACAGGCACAAGGACAAGTACAATCCTGCTATTGATACAGGGCCTCAGAGCAAAGCCGTCCCAGAAGACAGCACTTGACTTCTTCAGCAAAGCCATCCCTCAACATCCCACGTTCAGCAGCAGAGATGCAAAACATCCTTTCTGTTCCCGAACACCTGCAGGATTGGGACAGCCCAGTCAGTGACTCACATCTAGCCTTTCTACTTATAAAAAAACATAAACAACTAATCACACTTTTCCAAAATTAGCATTTTTAAAAATATCCAAGACAGATGCTTCATCTGTTCTGCAGCAGTGTCACCCAGCTTATGTAAGTGGGCAGAAATGGCAGAACCATAAATTTCCAAACAAAGGGCCAGTGTCACTCAGGCATTTCCCTCTTCCCTCACAGTTTATATAGATTTGGGGTTTGTTACATTTTCTAGTTTAATCTGGCTGAATTGCAAGAAGAGGTGTGAACTATCTTACAGTTACTTGCTCAAGTCTTTGTTTTGAAAGGGCCAAAGTGACCATCTGTGAAATCTTGAGGGACCAGGAAGAGCAGATTCACTTCACAACTAAGTGTCCCTTTCTGCATGAGAAATAATAATACCTCTCAAAGCAGCTAACTAAGGCTTAATGAGCACTCACAAGCCAGAATAAACTTAATAAGCCTGAACTAATGAAGACAAAGATAATCACAAAAGAGAAAGTTCTGCTCCTGTGGTGAGATGAGCCCGGGTGTGATCACCACAGCACCAGCAGCAGGGAAACCTCTCCCCAAAGCATCCCATGGGCTGGAGGAGAATCTCACTGCTCTGGGGAGATACAAGCTCCTCAAAAGTGCCCTAAAACAGATTGTACTTAACCAGCTCACAGCCCACCCGGGTGAGAACCAGAGCTTACTTAAGTTCACAGTTCAGGTTATAAAACTTCATGCTTCTAAAAAAATATTCCCCAGAATAATGCCTGGGGCCCTGCCACTTGAGAGTCCTCAGGTGCACACTCCAGCAAAAATAAATTGAGTATATAAGGGAAGAGGAAAAAGAGGAAATCTCTTAATAATATTATATTTTTAAAGTGATTCCTTATTTTAAATTGATCTGATTCCCAAACAGGCAAGGTTTAAAATGAAAGAATGAATCAATAGTGCATCAAAAATAACAGTGTGATTAGACCTCCCTTGTTTTGCTTTTCTGTTTGTCTTGCTGAAGCCCTGTTCAACTCCATTATTTAGTCTTGTTTACCTCTGGCCAGGTATGGGAAGAAATAACCGTGTCTTGGAGAGGGATCTTCTTTGTCACTAATGCAGGCAAGGCTCTGGTGAAAGTTCTCAAATCATGGGCATGGGAGAGGGAATTTCAAAGCAGTAAACAGTAGTTTGTTACATCCATTTTCGTGGCATTGAATTTTCTCTGAATGCTGCCCACGTATTGGAATACGTTCCCAAGAGTTGCTAACAGAAAGATGGTTCCTCAAAACAAGGAGTGCTGACATGCAGAGTAACTGCAGCAATGCAAACATCATTTTGTCTTGTCTTATATAAACTCTTCCACTAAAAATAAAGTTTTATATGTTTGCATGCTCGATTCCTTCACCTCACACTTCTTCTCACAGCCAAAACCAAATACATTCCAAATTTTCCTTAGGGATCAAAACTTACTCTCTCTTTCAAGTCACACCACAAATATAGCTGACCCAATTACCATTGAGATGCTCAGTCAGAAATCAGCTGGGGAAAGCAGGATGAATGACATTCTGGATCAAATGCATAATTAAGAGGTACTAAATACAGCTGGCCATATTTTTCAAAGGAAGAGGATTTTGTATAGCTTTTTGTAAATCAACATCTTTCAGTATTTTTTATGATGTCAAAATTTTTGGGTTTTTTACTGTCTGACATATTTTGAATATAGCTATTTCTACTAAAGCAACTAGGAACTCTTAAGAAAAAAAATAATCAAAGCAAGTTTTCAACAAGAAATTTGTTTTCAAGTACTTTTTTTTTCTTTGTGGACTGTAACTCTCTCTCCTGGAATTACAACTTTATCAAAAAGGGAAGCATTGAATTTTTCTCTGAAAACATTTACATAAACTTATTTGCTTTTTTCCTTCTTTTTTTTTTTCAATCCCAAAAATATCTTTTAAGTAACAATCATTTTTCTGGTTAGATCAATAATCTCTGCTTAATTGACATCTGCTTGCAAGGAGGTTATTTACAATTTTGAGGTGATTATCAATACTTTCATTTTGCCAGCACTCTACATTAAACTCTACTCTTCTGGTTGGAACACTCGGTAGTTTTCCTTACCCTCCTTTATGTGTGGGTGATATTTGGTTATGTTTTGCCCTTTGACTGCAACAAGAACAGAGTACATTATTTTTATTAGTTCTTCATTCAAGAAACAGAAGTTCATGTTGACTGAAATGCTGATTACGGTTAAGTTGTTTTAGTCAGAAGAAATTCCTAGCAGAACTTCCTTTAATCTGTTCAGACTGGTCTTAGACTTTTGTTGGAAGCACATTTAATCATGAAGACATGAAGTCACATAGAAATGTTTTATATTGTTTTAACTGAAGTATCTCCTTTTAGTGCCATCTTGACATTAACATTGTTTGAGTTCTTTGACTCCAAACTATTCTTTTTTATAGCTTGTTTGCACTTTGAGAAGGAAACAAGTTATTGGCAGAGATCTAGCCTTTGTAGCATGTGGGTGTATCTGCATGTCTGTGTGTTAATCCATGAATTTTCACCTACTCTGGGAAATTTATCTTGGACCAAATCACAGGAATGCACATAGGTGGGTACATGGCAATTATGTTCTTGCTAAGCTTCAAATTCATTTAGATGGGAAAGATTTTTCCATCATTATATATATTGTGTCATAGGAAAAGAGTTGACTTGTCCCACCCCAGACAGGATGGCATTTAGATCTAAACCTCACGAATAAATTTAATCCAGTAGGATGGAAGACATTAACTATTGAATTATCTTTATGTTTTTTACGGTCTTCCACCACAGCTTTATTTTACTATGAGTTTAGAAAAATTGTTTAAACTTTATAACTTACTTTCTTATCATTGAATATGATAAGCTACAGATTTCACTGTAGAGAATTCAGGTTCTTACACTATCAGTCTTACTGTAGCTGATGTTGAAAATTATTAACGTGAGAAAAAAGTGAAAGTGGGACTTACAGTCTCAGATAAATTAGGACAAAATTCCATGAGATTGATATTCAAACGAAACTTTTTCAGAAGACATGGAAAATTCTAGTAATTTCTGTTTTCCCCTCTCCTGGGTGCAGAATAAACAAACTTCAGCAACTGATACAAGAGAGAATCTGTTCAGATGCTCCTTTGGTGAGCAGAGAGCAGCAGAGTCCTATCGAAATTAAAGCATTTCTCTAGTGCTGCAAGATGTATTGCGAAGGAATTTGGGAAACAGCATTTGGAAGCGGAACAAGGGGACAGGCAGGCTAAAGAAATGAAGTTATCAAAACATGACAGTACAGTAACAAGAGGGATATACACTAAGCTGTCGAAAAGCAACACAGAAATAGGAACGAAAGGTGCTTGTCAAATTTAACTACTCAGTAGGCAAGCATTTGGGTGGAGATTCTCCAAACAGCAGGCATCTGCTGAGAGAGCGTTTGAACTTCATCGCATGGCTGAAAGCCCCCAGTGTTAGCTGAGCTAGTCTGGCTCTCTGAGCTGCACAGGGAGTGCAGGATTGCCAATATGAGCTCTGAATTTTCTGGCTTTTGCAAGTTCCATTATTTTATCACTGTAGGTTTTGTGTCAGTTTTTTTTTTCCATGTATAGAGATTATGATTCTGCTCACAGAGTTGCAACAAGTGAAGAGAAAACTGGCTGCCCTGGCAGTATTCCCTGATACACTTTGTGCAGCTCCCGATTGCATTCCCATCTCTCCCACAGAAGTCCCCTGTGCACAACGAGCGAAAAATACAGGCAGCAGAAAAACCTCTGCCAGAGCACCAAGCTTTGACCAGCCCCTTGACTGCCTGTGACACATGAGAAGTGAGGAGAGGTGGTGGGGGGTCTAACAGTGACTGTTGTTGGCCAGTGAATACAAATTTCATGTTTGGGTGTCCTTAGTGCTGTGGAATTTTATTTTTTTTCCGGTGGAGCTGACTTTTTAAGGTGACTTTTCTTGAGCAGCCCATGCAGAGCCATTGCCTGATAGGAGGCAATTAGCAGGAATTAGTGCAGGTGCTTCTCCTGGCTCCCATCCATGGGAGCAGCTCAGAGCTCCTCACCCTCCATGCCAGCCTGGGAAGACTCCTCTGGCAGGGCTGCACTGTGCTGCTCATCTCCTCTGCACAACATAACTGAGACTTACGCAAACTCAGATTTTTGTCTGGGCGGTGGTTAATTTAAAGCTGACTTTTCATGCTAGTTGCTGTCTCTGCATAATGGACAAGAGCACTTTAGTTCCCCTTCTTTTTGCTGCTGATCAATCGATCTAAACATTGGTGTGGTCATTACACATTTAGCATCTTTGGGAACCAGAGCTGGAAAAGTAACAATTTTTACATGTTTCAGTTTCAGTTATTGTAAATTAGTCATGGGATATACAGATTTACCATGCCAGTAATTCCAAGATGAACTGGTAAGATGAATGAAATTATTTTAGAGTTAAGTAGCATCACTCTGTGTTCAGCATCAACAGCTCATGCTTAGACTATCATTACCTGATTTTGAAGGGACTTAAGAGACAAGTGTATATAGATGGAGCAGCTGAGGCAAAGTGAGGTTCAGGGATTTCCAAAGTAGTTCAATGGATGCCTTGAGGAAGCTAGGAAAGAAAACCAAGTCTCCAAGATGTAACCCTCCACCCCTTCCCTTTATGGACCTTTCATTTTCGTCTCCTGATTACTGAGAACCCACAGTTCTCAGCTGAAGAGTTGAATGTTATGAGATTGTCAAGGACTTGAGGAGAAGGACTAAGTCAATCCTATGTATAAATGTGGTGCCACACAACTATGACTGACATCCCTAGGGCTGACACTTACAAATGCTAGACATGCCACAATGAGTATGTTGATTAGAATATCTGATCCTTCACAATGTTACTGCAAGTAAACAGAGTCCCATACATAAACATAGTTATTCCTTGGAATACTGACTTTAACTTAAAGTACAACTTGTATTTTGTTTCCCACACTTGGTTCCTAAAGATAGATATCAATTTGTACTCTAAGAAAGAACATCTTCACAGAAGGGTGAGGGCTTCCTTAAGAATTATAAGAAAGATACTCTTAAATGGCAGGGGATACAGAGTAGTGCAGGGGTTGACCATACAGAGTCCTTGCTTGTTGACAAGTCCAGAAAGGTAAATTAGGGTAAAAGTAGGCTCTTGAGACACTGAATTTATACTGGTGAGCTAGAAGGGAGTGTTAGGTGAAGTGATAGCAGAAAGTCTCAGACGTCCTGGTAAACTGGGGGAAATGCAGCTGCTGGAGCATGGGCACTCTCCATCACTAGTGCACGCACCAGTCCAGTTCATCCCTCGCCTGCCCCCACATTGCCAGGCCCTACCCCAGGACACACACTTGCTATCTAAATCACAGACACAGATAACAGGCAAGGAGGAACTAGAATTTGTGTGAGAACAACCTTAACTGTGACCACGGGTTTCCAGTATACAGAATTTCATGCAGTGCACAGAACTGGATGACGCAGCTGGCACTCCTCTACTCTCTCCCTTTATTCTCCAGCTGTACATAAGCTACAGCATAGAGTTTCATTAAAGTAATGGATATATCAGAAACTACTTGGCATGGTAGAACTACATTCCCATACAGCTTAACTGAGGCTGCAAGAAAAATGGAAGGTTGTCCTTCATAAATATATTAAACTGCAGAAAAGTCTGACTTACACTCATTTTGTGAACTTAAAGATGACTATTTCTATCTCTACACCTACATATGTTCCCACACAAAATACTGCACTAATTTACAGTAAAATACAGAGGGTTGTATCCTGACTGAGACTCTACCTAAAACACAACAGAAATTATAGTAATCAGAGATGCAGAAAGTACAGAGTGGAAAGATACATTGGGGGAGAAGGAATAAATTCATAAAACTGACTAAAAATTGGTTTTGAGAGGGGAGTTTCAGTTTCTGTTGTTGCAGCTAGAAAGGGGAATTGACAAAGGACAGCCACGCTCCACCATATGGCCAAACCTTGGTTAACATAAATCAGAATTAAGACTGACACTCAAGTATAACTTTCATTACAGACTTATATCTGATTGTCTTGATTTAAAATATTATATGAAATGGAGAAGAAGTTGGTGATAAAGATTATGCAGGATTTTTCCTGTATTTCACGGTGGGGTTTTTTTGTTTACAGTACAGCACCAATTTCTGATTATTTTTGGGTTACTATTTGCGTTCTTCACTTTTTGAAGCGCAAATTCCAGATTCATTATGATGTTTAGGTTAAAAAGTGCTTTTAAAAAGAATCTTCTCTAGCGCATCTGCATTTTTGCATCCTGTGCTGCATATGTAAAGCCAGTAAAGGAGATAGTAGGAATTTTTCCACTTACATTAGTTACAATACTTCCTCCAGCCACACACCAAAACCCCAGTGACATGACAGCCGGGTCTCCGCATTTCACTGTATTTTTTGGGATTCAAGGGATTTTTACCTTCATTTTTCACAGGTCTGTCACAGAGAGGCAGGAAGGCTTTGGGGAAGCCCCATCACTTGGAAATACTTCTCCGAATTTACTGAATGCAAATAATGATACTTCCTTCATGTGCTGGAGTTCAGTAGGGAAAACCACAACAATAAAAGCCCAACCAGTAGTTACAATTAGAAGAAATTTTCTAAGCACAGCTGTTGGTTAAAAGAAACACCAGAAAATCTTACCGGTATCTCACTGGTCCCAGTTAAGACTCTCCAATATCCATGCACTTAGACTTATGCTGGTTCTGGAAAACGAAACAGCAGCAAGGCAGTGACTTCAGGCTTTTACCCCGAGATATAAAACCACCACTGCCATATAACTCAAAATGCTGCCCTAGTATAAGTCCACTCTCCGATTTCACGTATGTTCAGGATGCACTGGCAACAGAGTGCAGTCCAGGTTTTTATTCTACAGCAAGTATTCTCTGTCCTCCTGCAGCTGGGGAAAAGCTGAAATAAGGTGCTCTGGCTAATTTGATGGAAACAAAGTGAAACTTGTTTAGGATCCTGCACATGCTCTGGACCACAGTGGTGCTGCAGGTGACCAAGTCAGGCACAGACCCAGTTTTAGCTCTCATAGCACTATGGCCAAACACCCTGTATAGGGTAACCTGTGCAAGGCCACACCTGGTTTGATATCTACATGTTACAGGGGCCCATGATAAGGTCCACTGCTCACGGCACTCAGGATAAACCTCCAGTCTTGGCACTCACAATGTCACTGAATGAAACCAGGATCAAATGGATCATCATGTTGGATTTGCTGCAGTCTCCAATAAGGCAGTTCTCCAACCCCACTGAACATGACTTTTTGGCATGAGAGGCTCAGCTGTATCACATAGGGAGTGAACTTGTAAAGAAAAGACAAAAATCCCAGACAGGTTTTCCCTGGATACCAAGAGCTGCATGTTTCTGCTTCCTGCAAAACTGCTTTACCTGTAGCCATCTAGTGGAACACAACCAGAATGTTCCCAGTCAGGGAAAAATGAAGAGAGGGTTATTGCAGGCATCCAGAAGATCTCAGTACAAACAGAAATCAAACAGGCAGCAACCTTGCTGAAAATCTTCCTAAAGCATCATTTTCAGCTACACAGTAGCAATTTTATTAGGCAATCTCCTCTCTTTAAGAAAACCGAACATCCCAAATGTAATAGGCTGGTTTCTCCTATCAGCTTGGCTCTACTTTGACATAACTCTGTTCTGCATTAGATGAGCTTGTTTCTGATTACATAAAGGTTAAGGAGGTAATGGGCATATTAAGTAATGGGCATTAAGATCAGCTGCTTTCCTAAGCAATCTATTTTTTTCAGACTCAGAGACTGTCTATTTGAGATAGGTGTAAACAACTAAAAGAAAAACTAACTCAGTGCTTGATGAATCCTGGGTTTGTTCTTACCCATTAGCCCAGCCACAGGTGGCCCCAAAGGACTGAAGTTTCCCTGCAGCTGTGAGTAGGCATGTACTGATCCATTCAAGAAAATCCCTACTCTCTTAGAAGGGCAAAGGAAATGCACAAAGCACTATATCAAATTAATAAGGAAACAAGGAACAAATAGGGTATTTCTTTAGCTAACTGCAATAACTAAGTGAGGGGACAAAACAGAGTCAAATCACACTGTATACCAGGCAAATACCTCTTTTTTCCCCACATACTAATAAAACAAGAATACAGAGCTGCACTACCTGTCATTTTCCCCGGTTCCTTCTTCACTCCAGTACTTCCATTTTAATTGCCAGCTGGGTTCACAAGAAACAAGTTACTCTGAAGGACTGCGAGATGTTTTATTGAAGGGCAGCAGTGGTAACTGAATGTTATTCTGCTCCTGACTTCCACTCACTTTTCAGAATAGAGCAATTTACAGCCACGTTCCTCCTGCAGTTCTTCTACCTCTAAAACAAGAAACAGCAGGATAAAAAAACACTAGAAGTTGGAATTCTTTTACTGTAAGGTTGGTTTCATCATGTAAATTTTGACATTAACAGCCATGTCCTGCTGAAATACTTCTCCGTAAGATAAAGGCTAACAAGTAATCACCTCTTCGTGGCTTTGTCTAATTTACAAGTGCTGTGAACTCTGATGGTTTCACTCCTAGGTCTGGGTTATGCCAAAGCATTAAATGACAAGAGAATATGGTTGAATATTTGAAAAGTGTTTTGAGGATAAAAAGCACCCATAAACTGCAAAATTACTGTTATTGAATCTACGCAGAGCTGAACTGGAAAGGTAAAAATACCAGTCATACTAAGTACTTTCAGGTAATAACACTGAATTAAAATTCATCATTTCAACATGATTCCTCATGTTGAAAACTATATTTCTGAATGATGCCAACAGAGCAAGAGGATAACCCTATATAGGAAATGTATATGAAGGTTTCAGACTGGGAAGCAGGAGGTTCATACTGCTTTATTCTGAGTTCCCTTTTACTCCACAAAAAAGCTGGAATCACTGGACAGACTTAGACTGTCTGAAGAGCAAGTTACTATCTAGGCTAAGCTAGGACTGTAAAATTTGTCCTTGACTGGGTGGCTTTTATTTATACTTGGGGCTCTTTTTCCCGTCCAAGATTGTCCCATAATAGAACCAATTACAGATTCTGAGTTATTTGAGGCTTTTGGTTGCTAGAAACACAAAGGTTTGAGGTTTTATATTTCTGAATTCCCAGGGTTTACTTGCACAATTCCCATTAATATTGATGTGAGTAAAACATCTTAAAAATCCCAATGCACACAAAAAAAGAATAGACTCCTAAGTGAATGTCTATTATCAAATGACAAAGAGCTGTAGTCTTTGCAAAAGCCAGCAGAGTATTCTGTTTAATGCCTAATAAGTGTCCTATTATCCATTTAGTTCAATTACATTGAATGAGTCTGCTTTTTCCAAAGCCTTTCACTTTGTCACAGGGAGTATGGGAGGCTGACAAGAAAGATAAGCCACTGTGAGCTCTCCGCTTCTTACACTGATCTCTCCCATACCTCAGTGAGAGCCGGATCCACTCATTAGCAGAAAGGAAACAAGCATGACAATGGACCCCGGGAGAGCCCTCGAGGTACTGATCTAACAATGATCCCATTGTAAACCTCTTGCCATCAAAATGTTTTTATTCTCATCCATTACTCAATCTTCAGGGACTCAGACTTAGACAACAAGGAGGAAAGGGATCTATTCTGAACTGCTCTGAGAAATATAAGACAGTGCTGAAAATTTAAGCCAAGAGCTCCATCTTTTTTATTTGCTGCTTAATTCTCAGGAATTGGTCTTGCTGTTCTTCCACAACAGTGCCTTTTTCTTTTACGAGACATCACTTGTCTTTTTAGGAGAAGCCCTCCATGGTGCCACAGAATGGGATAAAAATACTCAGTGCTTTCCAACAGAGAACACAAACACACAGTGCTTTCCATCCAGAGGTTTCTCAAGCATCAGTGACATCCATCACGAGTTACTTAATCTTGTTCTACCAAGAGGGTCAGCATTTGAAAACAGGGAATGCAAAACAATTACTGATTTCTGTGGTGGCCAGTGAGCCCATGGCACCAGGGATTGGAAGAATCCCCTGGAGAAAAGGTGCCCTAAGTGGAGAAATGCTCTCCAGGTTAAGGTGACTAAAGAGCCCTCTCCCAGAATGCCCTGTTCTGTTATGGAAATGTATCCCAGTTCTGCTTCCCCAGCTGGCCTACACACCCCCTTATACCTTATCTGTTCCTTCATTAGAAAGTTCTCCCTTCCCCACTCTCCCATTGGACCTTGTTCCTTGCCACTCCCTCAGATTTTCCAATTGCCTCCCGTTCCCTAGTCCCACCTATGTACCGCCCCTGTCCCTGACGCTTTCCCTGCCCCCGTGTGTAACCTGGGACCCTCCATCCCTCGGTGTCTTTTGTCCCTGGTGCCCTTCACATGCAGGGCTCAGATAAACCTGTGCCGTGGAATTCCACACCAAGACCCTTCCTGCCTCTTTGCCGTCGACCTGCAGAGAAGCTATCCAGAGCGTGTGTGTGTGTCTGTGTGAATGCAGTGGCTGCCGAGAGACTTTCTGTTGGAGTTGGTTCGGGAGGTCGCAGCACCCCACCAGAACACCCCCTGGATCTGACAGATTTCAAAAATATTTCATAGTATTTTAGAATAAGCTAAAAGGTGGACTGGAGGGGCAGAGTTCTGTTTCATCACACCTCATTTTTCATATTTCATGTGCTAGCAATTCATCCAGCATGCGGAAGACCAGAATAATAGAACCATGGGACATCCTGCACTGGAAGGGACTCAGAAGGATCATCAAGTCCAACTCTGACCAGTAGCAGAAATCTTACATACAGATTTTTTCCATTCAGTAAATCATCCAGTTTCTTTAACGACTGAATACCACATATATGTAGTGGAGTGTCATTGGTCCCCAGAGGCTCCCCTAATATATTGGGTAATAACACATGTTAAAAATTTGCTGCCTTTTATTTTTTTTTAATTATGTATACCATAATAGTAACTTCTGAGGCATTTGAACATGTCTGGTAAACCACAAGAAACTAAAATATTGCATTGGTAAACACACACATACATAAGGATAGGGCGTACATATATATATATATATATATATAAACACTTACATACCTGACATGGGTATTTGAATTAATTCCAGGGATTGGATTAAAAGGTGTTGTCCCTACCTTACATACAGTTACTCAACGCAATTATGTCTTGTCCCAGGTACTACTGTCCTACCCCAAGGACTAAGCCTTATTTGCGAAGTCGCATTTTATTTTAATATAAATAAATATTCAATAAATCAACCCCAAAACAACTTCTGTAGAGATACTCCAAGTGAGCAGGTTTCTTTTTCTCATTAGAGCAAAGCATTGTCCATGTATTCTCATGTCTCCCTGCTCCCAGCAAAAACCCCAGCCTGCAGCCTGCACACAGGGTCCTTCTTGATTTCCCTCATGAGAAGTGCTCAGCAGTCTCCTCTGCCCTCTCCATTGCCTTTAAATGAGCTTATCAATGAGGACTAAAACAATACACAGAAGTATAACAAGATCAAAACAAACAAAGAAAACCCCCTCCCAAAAAGCAAAACCCAAAAAACCATCAGCAGAATTTCAAAACACAATTCCAAGTCTGGATAGCTATAACACCTCAAAGACAGCAGGAAATCTGGACATGAACGATGTGTCAGGCCAGTTTCATGAGTTAAAAAGGTGCTGCTGTTTAGGAGACTGAACTCACTGAATATTGAAATAAATGCAAAGATTACCACTGTCATCAATGGGAATTGTATTGATCTGAAAATTAATTGTTGTCTCACTGTTGTGTATTTAAAAGTTTATCCTTCCCAATGTGTACTAGCCATGTCAAAATACTGATTTTCAGAATAAATATTCTTGCCCAGATTCATATTCATTTTTTAAACAGTGCTTACTAAAAGGAAATTACACTTTTCTGTAACACATTCTTCACAATACTTTTAGCTGGTTAAAGGAAAGAAATAAGGCTTAAATAAGTATATCAATAAAATCAGAAGACTGAAGTCCTATGGTCATATCAGCCTGGACAAAGATTAGCAAGCAAGAACTGACATTGGTTAGACTTTACGACATTGGTTAGAATTTACGACATTGGTTAGAATTTACGTTTATATGTGTTTGGATTAAAACTCTGAATTTTCTTTTCTATCTTTCATCTGCCAGGAGTGATTGTACTAGTACTGTTTATTATCAGCAAGTTGTGAACAAATATCAAAAGTATTTCAGGAATATATACTGAAATCAGGATTCATTTGTTCCTTTGAAATCCCATTTTCTTCCACTCTTCTATCAAAGTTTCAATAGTCAACTAGGAGAGCAAAAGTAATGCAACACAGACTTGGGCTTCTTAATACACATCAAAGAAGGCAATCAAGGATGCCAACTTTCCAGTGACCCTTGATTTGCCATGAATTTGAAAAAAAGGACTCCGATAATTTTGGGTAACAAACAGGCAGAAGTACCAGAACATATTTTTGAACAAAATTCTAACATACTAAAGGTAAGTGACCTGCCAGCACTATTTTCCAAAGCTCTAGTTCATCTGGGGTTAGATGCAGAGAAAGTGCTTTGATACTGCAGCATATTTCCCAGCATGGCTTCAGTACATTATTTGCTGAAGGAAACAGAGATCCAGAAATTAAGTTCCCGATCTCAAACTGGACTGAAATTAAAAACAAGCAAACAAACAGGAGTTGAGGAAAGCTTACAGGAATAGGTGTAAACCGTTTAGAAAGAGATGTCATGATTTAACACCCCTGGTACTCCACCCAGTTTTCCAGGAGGCTTTAGAGGA
Source organism: Machaerirhynchus nigripectus (assembly GCA_013397975.1). Lineage (NCBI taxonomy): Eukaryota > Metazoa > Chordata > Aves > Passeriformes > Dicruridae > Machaerirhynchus > Machaerirhynchus nigripectus. The sequence continues at coordinate 72,884 of VZRQ01001135.1, forward strand.
CAAGCAGAAATAAAGGCTTACTCATACATAGCCTTTAAACAAATGCCTGACCCAATTTGCTGTTCCCTAAAAGACAGTCTAAATAGCCGCAAAAGGCATGTTTATAGCCCATTGTTTTCTGAAGGCTATGCACTGAGTAATTATTAGACTATTCCTTATTGACAGCATTTGAAAGGAATAAATGACTAGGTAGGAGTGTTTACCTGAGCACCAGTTATTCATCAGTTGGCTTCCCAGTCATCTTTGGCAGAAGGGCCACTTCCAGTCTTTCAGTATGCAGCTGAACACTAGTTATTTTAGCAAATAACTACTTACAAGCCTCTCCTGGCTATGCCTGAGGAACTTGTGGGTTTCACAGCACTTCGAATTTCTTTTGAATAGGGTTTGGAAGCTTGTATTTTTATGGTCAGAATTGTATCAAAGGTTTGACAGAGTTTAGAGCTTTAACACTCCAACTGACAGTGGCTATGAGCCACACAAAGCCTGCAGTCCCAGTCTGTGAAAGTTGTATATGTGTCATGAGTGCACAGGTTGAGATACTATATAAATTTTATGAAAATTTCTGGCTAAAGACAATGAGAATTTCACCCATAAGAGAATTTCTGGCTGAATAGAATTACAAGATTTTCAGCCCTATGAGAATTTCCAGCTGAATAGAGGAACTTGGAGGTCCTCTGGAAGGTGCATCACAGCTGTCCAGCAGACTCCAGCTTGCAATCTACTCTTGGTGCTTCCCCTTATTCTAGAACTGCAAATGCCAAAAGAAATGGGCTTGTAACCTTCCTTTCCATCATCCCACCGCAAGGATGAAAAAGGTCTCTGATGCATTGCTGTCTGGCTTCTTGAAGGACAAGGTTTGTATTTCAGAAATCAGCCCACCTACTTCATGCTGTGGTACAGGAGTTGCCATGAGAGGCGCTTGTTATAGCAAATCCTTCCATCCAAGCGCGAACAGCATAAAACTTGCTCTTAATGTCTTACCAACTTTTTGAAAGAAATAAACTGAACCTCTCTCAAAGTAACATGAATATCACAGTATTACAGAAAAGTGGTAAGCAACAGAAAAAAAAATTGAATTAGTCATGGGATATTTGAATCATTCTTTACGTCTGTTCCCAGAGCAGTTGTGCGAAAAGCTGCAGAAAATGGCTGTTCTTCAACTAGTGGACTTACTTTTCTTTGGTTAACTAATGAAATTAAAAGTTCACTTGGGAAATTCCTGTTGTGTTATTTCACAAGAGCAGTTACAGCATGGTTATACTGAGGCTATGAAGAGAGAGACTGGGCTTTCTAAAATAAATGTACTTGGTTTTCAGACAGGGGAAAATAACTTTGCTCTGCTAGGAGGCAACATAATGTAATCCATAAATCACTTACGGGCAAAGGACTCAGCTGTGAGCCAGGCTGCAGATACTTTCTATCAAAGGAGTACCCAGAAAATTTGCAATCATACACTGAAAATCTTGTCTTTACATCTTTCAGGTTTTAGGAAAAATAGAAAGAAAACAGCATTTCATACATTTCATGTCATGATTTTATCATCACTTAATCTCTGTATAGGTACATAGATAGCCACCTCATCATTTATTTCCAAGCAGAAAAAAATTACCACCCCGATTTCAGATGATGAAATGGCCAGGACCCAGTTCCATACCTTGTGTACTGAAACATGCTCCTTAAACTAGCCCAAAGCCAGCAGAGATGGCCACTGTGTGATGAAGAAATGGCCTTCAAGTGATGAAGACATGAGCCTCTCCACTTACAGTTTTGGCATCTAAGATGAGGGCTGGAAAGTTGTGATCAGTGGTTTTTGTTCTCTGCTTCAGATCCAAGACCTGGGTCCATTTTCCTTAATACACTAGGTATGTTACTCAATAAGGAAAAAAAAATTCTTCCAGTCATGTAGATCAGTGGTGTTACAGTTTGAGTCATAAAACCCTAACAATGATGGAAATTCTTCTTGCAATTCAACCACTGAAATTTACATTAGAAGGAAACGTACTCCATACACAAAACTCCCTGTTGCTTTCAAACCTGTTTGTGGACTGATGAGGTAACACTGCCAATGACACAGAAAATTTCACAATTGCCACAAAAATCTAACATTTTCCAGCAGTTTATTGTGGCATATTTCCTTAAGGGGAAAAAATGTCATAAATAGCATTCTGTAAAAACCCCCTCACCTTGAGACAGAGTGTTTATCAAAACACATTGGAACCTCTGAGTAGTCCTTTCTCACTGGCACTTGGCTACATTAAAGAGAAAAACACCAAGTTATTCAATAACTTTGCACTTTGCATAGGCTGCAAAGGACATAAACTTAATTTTTAATTATTGGTTATTGTGATACTGTATTTTATAGGTGTCCTGGTTTAGGAATGGCACTCCTCAGTTTAGTACTCCCCCTCCCCGAGACTCTCCCAAACCAAACACCACTTGCTCCTTGTTCCCCCATCCTTCCCCTCCCTCTTCCTGCTCTGGGGATGACATTGAGAATTGGAGGCACAAAAAGGTAAAAATTATGTGTTGAGATAAGAACAGTTTACTGGAAGCAGAAATAAGAAAATGAACTGCAACAGCAACAATATTAATAACCAAAGGTATAAGGCAAAAAACCGAATTACACTAAAAACCGCAACAGAGTACCAACCGGCTCTTCCCCCCCATACCGCTCTGAATGGGTCACTGAAAGATCTTTGCACTTCCCTTGGATGACGCTGCTTTCAAGGTGTGACTAAGTACATTTCTTTCCCAGAAACAGTAAATTTGATGACTAAGAGATTAGTATTCACTCCTGTTCTAACTCTTCTGTACTCCTCCCAACATTGTTTTCATCGGTTTGGGAGGTTATTGCCACTTCAACAGCTTTGAGACTGCAGTCTAGGTCAGGTCTGGAGAAGGATCTAGCTGAAAATAACTCTAAGGGAGAAAGCAGTAACTACTGAAATAAGATCAAGCCCTAACAGTCAAATAATACATGTAATAATCTCTAGCCTATGACAGACTACAAGCAACATTAACACAGCTGATTTTGCCAATCTGGGAGCAAAGTGATCCAAAAGAATGGCGACAGTTACAATCTGAAGTCAGACTAAAATAATCTCCCTAAAGAAATTCCACAGAGAATAAAGCACATCGATTCTACTGTGGGATCTGAAGAAGCAAAATTTCTGTTACTCTACACCACAGGGCAGAGGTCTTAGGGTAAGAAAGAAAGGCAAGTAGCTCTTTTATTGCATTAAAACATCTTTCTCTTGTGTTCTGCTCTCTTCTGGGTACAAAGATTAAATATGTCGGTTTAAGGAAGCTACTGGGCACTCCAGCACAAACTCTGACAGGCTTCTGATCTGAAGGCTGCTGAACTTGGAGAGGACGGAAATCAGCAGGTTTTACATTTTAACATGCAATGCTCTCTTCACTCCAAGGATGTGTGGAGACAGCAATGTTAAACAAAATGAAAGGTTTTGCATTAAAAATATTCAGTGTATATTTCAGCTATGGTTAATACAGACAACCACCCCAGCACTAATGATCCCTCAGTTAGTATTAAACTCTCCTTTTATCTTCACAAATACACTGAAAATCCAAAGCATTTGCAATCCCAGGTGCACCACACAGCATTTTAAACAAGATTATTTAAGTTGCCATGCACTTTGCCACAGGGATGACTGACCCAAGTACATCAGCTGTCAGAGCCTGGTTGGAGAAAAGGCAGCTTTCCATGGACAGACACTGCTGGCACATCAGTCAGGACCAGCTACTAACACACAGATTACCACTCTCTCGAGGAAAAAGCACCATCAAAAGTCCTTCAAAATGAGAATATTACAGGACTGATGTAGTCATGTTAATAACGGACAATACAGCGAACAAGAGGCTTTTTATTAAAGCCTATTATTTGGCTTAGTGAAAATAATAGCTTAGCTGCTGCTAAGTCTGCTTCCTCCCTGTAAAACATATTATTTCAAGTATTTCTAGATGTGAAATGAGGGCTTTATTACCTAAGATTTTGAAAAACAAAGTAAAAGATGAGAGCAAATCATAATGTTTCCTGACTTTTTTTTATACTTGAATCACAAGGACTTAGAAAATACCTTGTACAATAGCTCTGAATACCATTTTCCTGGAATATTTGATTGTGACAAAAGCAAATAGCAGTTTCAAATAATTCAGACATCAAATGTAGCACTCTTAAATGTTGATCTCCGAGTCCTCATTTTAACATTTATTTCAAAGTTATTTTCTAAAAATGCTTGTTCTCCTTTTCTAAAGAATTCTGAAGCTTATAATTTGTCTCATTTCTGACATCTGTTAGTTATACACATTGTTGAATCTCCAGCCAGCTTGGCTACCAGAAGAGCACCTCTCCTCTCCTGGGGAGAGGCAGTGGAATCACATCCTATCTACGGAGCAGCAAAAGCGGCCTCACCTGTGTGGATGATGGACGGAGAAACAGGTGACAGATTTTGCAGCAGACCTTATCTTAATTATCCCTAATTCAAATAAAGTCCATTCATAATGTAGCTCATTATTATTAAGATGAGAACACAAATGCAATGGATGCAAATTGAGCAAATCAAAGACAGCACCAGACCTCCTTCCTAGTTGGTGGTAGATGAGCAGTGGAAAGATCCAGTTAGTTTTGTTTTTAAGAAAGATCATAGAGCACATTTCATGAATGTATATTATATAAACTCCCTCACATTTTGCATCTGGTTTAAAAATCTCTGATGGTAACAAGAGAATTACTCTTTGGAGTAGGTTGATTGCCAGGAACAAGGCGTGAGTTGATATTCTTTTCCCTAATGACAGCATGTCAAACTTTCACTTGTCTCTATGAGGGAGATTTCCAATGGCACCTCCTTGCTAAGAGAGACAAACAAGCAGAGAAATCAGCAGCAGTACTCCACAACTTTTACTAGCCAACATAACAATCAAAATATATCTCTTACTAAATTTACCATCAATGTTTTCCCCTTCCATAAATATTTTAGAGATGTCAACTCCCATTCTGTGGGAGACCAAATAGGAGGACTTATTTATGGGGTTAGAACTTTTCCTTTTGTTTCTTTCTCTCATAGAATTTTGTCCCATCTGTTGCTAAGAAACAATTACTACTGATACTTAAGAGAACAAAAGATGTGGCTGGGGGGAGTAGTGGGAAGTGTGCAGCTGGCTACTCTCTTACCTGAGGGCTCTTCTCTTCAGAAGGGCAGTTACCCAAGATTTTAGGCTGGGGGGAAGGAGGCAGGGCACAGCTCCTAGCTCTCTCGCTGTCAGCCTCAGGGGAGAACGGTAGAGCTGTTGCTCGCTGTGGGGAGAATTCACTGCCACTGCTGGAGCCCAGCCCTGTACTGCTTCTTCCTTACTGTGGGTGAGCTTTTGCTCGTAAGAGCGGCCATTGGACTGGGACCTTATTAACACCCGACCTCACTAGAAAGGACTCGCACCATCTACTCGGGTGCCTCAGGGGAAATCCGGGACCCCGAGCCCCCTCCCCGCACCGAGGGAGTCTCTCCCGGCCGTGTTCAGCAGCCGAGCTGCCGCTGCCCAGCCCCGCTGCTTCTCTGCCACTGCTCCGGGTTTTTTGCTACACGGTAACCCCGCACTGCCTGCCTGCCGGGACACCCCGAGGCTCCTGCTACAGCTGCGGAGTTTCTGCTACATTTTGTTGCTACTCCAGGATCTGCTCGTCCCTGCCATCCCAGCCACGCCTCCGAAGTTCCTGCTACAGCCCATCTTGCCATCCAGAGGGGTATCGGGCCTGGCTGCTCCTGCAGGTTTGTAAAGGAAGCCCCTTTTCCATCCCTTCCGCCGGCTTGCCTGGCATTGCCACGTGAGGGAGACGCGACTGAGCTCGCGCCACAGCGCCCCCTGCAGCCGCGGGGGAATCATCGCACCCGCCCTGCCCGGCCGGGAGCCAGCAGCGCCCCTGCCGGCTGTGAGCGGAACTGCACCCAAGGGGAAAGAGCCTGCGGCCCAGAGAGCGCTGTCACTGGGCTTCTGGCTCTGTTGGTTTGCCTTGTTATACATATACGTACTAGTAAAGAACTGTTATTCCTTTTCCCATATCTTTGCCTGAAAGCCCCTTAATTTCAATGTTATAATGATTCAGAGAGATGGGGGTCATGTTTTTTCCGTTACAAGGGAGGTTTCTGCCTTCCTTGGCAAATACCTGTCTTTCAAACCAAGACAACTTTTGAATAAGAGAGAGAGCAACAGACTGACTTTCAAGGTCAGAATAATGAAACCAAAGAAAAAACTTCAAACGAGATACAAAATATGCACCTCAGCCATCACCCTGCCATGCTAGTAAATAATATACTGACCACAAAGATGTGTCTGACAAAAGCAATAAACCAAATTACTAACTTTTTCATGACCATTTGTTGGCTCCTTGGGATATCACATAATATGCCAAATTAAGAAACTACTTTATGTTAATGAATTTAGCAAAAAGCAAAACTCAGTAAATATTAAAGAAAGGCTCCCATTGACAACAAGGTGTACGCAGCAATCACAGAGCACAACAGAGGTGACATGTGGTGGATTAACTCTGGCTGGGTGTCAGGTGATCAACAGGTCACTTCATCATTCTTCCTCTCAGCTAGACACAGCAAGTAAAATATAACAAAAGCCTCATGGTCAAGATAAGGGCAGGGAGACATCCCTCACTGGTTACCATCACGGGCAAAGCAGACTCAACCCAGGGAAATTAGCTGAATTTTTTTGCCAATCAAATCAGAGTAGGGTAGTAAGAAAAAACCCTGAATCTTAAAGCACCTTCCCCTACCCCTTCTTCTTGGGCTCAAATTCACTCCCAGTTTCTCCCTGTCTTCCCCTGAGCAGCACAGTGGGACTGGGGAATGAAGGCTGTGGTCAGTTCATCACTCACCTATGCCTCTCCTTCCCTGTCACATTCTTCCCCTTGCTCCAGCATGGGGTTCCTCTCATGGGAGACTGTTCTCCATGAACTTCTTCAATGTGGGTGTTTCCCATGGGCTGCAGTTCTTTATGAATTGCTCCAGTGCGGGTCCCTTCCACAAGGTCAGTCCTTCAGGAACAGGCTGTTCCAATGTGCGTCCCCCACAGTGTCACAATTCCTGCCAGCAAACCTGCTCCAGCCTGAGCTACTCTCTCCACAGATCCACAAGTCCTTCCAGGAACCTGCTCCATTGCAGGCTCTCCATGGGGCCACAGCTTCTCTCTGCCATCCCCCTGCTCTGGTGTGGGCTCCTCCATGGGCTGCAGGTGGCTCTCTGCATCCCCGTGCCCTCCATGGGCTGCAGGACACAACTGCCTCACCCTGGTCTCCACCACAGGCCGCAGAGAAATCTCAGATCTGGTGCTTGGAGCAGCTCCTGTCCCTCCTTCTCCACCAAACTTGGTGTCTGCAGAGCTGTTCCTCTCACATATTCTCACTCTTCTCTGGCCACAAGTGCGGTTGTGCAGCAGTTTTTCTCTTTTTCTTAATACCTTATTCCTGAGGTGCTGCCACTGTCACTGACAGGCTCAGCCTTGGCAGGTGCCGGAGACTGAAATGTTATGATTTATGGCTTAAACATCTTCATGAAGGACTTTTGCCTATTATAGCAAAACTGTATAAAAGCTGCAGAGAAGACTACCCCGCCCTGACTAAGGCCCTGGACTGCTCTTTGTTGGAGATAAGATAAAGCAGCTCAAGTCTGGGCTTCTGGAGAAGAATACATTCACAGAGGGATCAATCTTAGCACCTTCAGGGTGGAGACCACAGGCCCCGTGGCTATCAGCTGCCAGGCTCGCGCAGACCCTCACACCAAAGGGTGGAGGGAGGAGGAGAGGTTTTGGGTGTGTATTGAAAAAGCCTCTGGTGAGAAGCAGTTAACACCCATCCTCCGCTTTGCAGAGGAGCTCAGCTGTGGGGCCCCTTCACCCTGGGAAAAGCTGCATGCACGTGAAGGACAGCAGAGGGGCTGTCCTGGCGGATCAAAGGCCCCCCAAAGGGGTCCCCAGACCCTGCACCAGAGCACCGCACGTGATACAACAAATCCAGTGCTGCAAGGGACAGTGTAAAACTTGCCCTACCCAGGGGAGGCACGTGGGCCTTCCCACCTGGCCCAAACTATAGAATCCACTGGATTCTATACTTTTCAGTGGTGGGTGGTGGGGGACCCTCACCACCAAGAAGGAGGTGAGCCATGGAGGGGAGCAATGGAGGGCAGCCATGAGACATCGTTGGGACCCTCAGAAGGGTGATATGTTTTTACCTAACCCCCATCACTCTCTCCCTGTTCCCCCACCCACGCACACTTTTTCTCTTCCTTCCTTCCTTCCT
>VZRQ01001135.1:88655-107261 GCA_013397975.1 Machaerirhynchus nigripectus
GTGTCTCCCTTGCAGGGGCTGGCTTGACACACTGTCCCTTGCAACACTGAGGGTCTGTTGCATTATCTCTGGTGCTCTGGTGCAGGGTCTGGGGACCCCTTTGAGGGGGCCCTTTGATGGGCCATGTCACCCCTGCTGCAGATAAGCTTTTCCCTGGGTGAAGGGCCCCTCAGCTGGGCTCCTCTGCACAGCGGTGGATGGGTGGTCACTGCGCCTCTCACCACAGGCTTTTCCAACACATCCAAAGCCTCTCTCCCCCCATGCTTTGGTGTAAGGGTCTGTGCGAGCCTGGTAGCTGATAACCCTGGGGCTGTGGTCTCCACCCTGGAGGTGTTAAGCTTAGGCTTAGTGAATGTCCCCAGCCCTGAGCCGTTACTTTATCTTACCTTCATCAGCGAGCAGTGCAAGGCATCAGGCAGGGCCCGTTTCAGGGGGGGTAGTCTTCTCTGCAGCTTTTGCAATACAGCTTTAAAAGTCCTTCATGAAAAAGTTTAAGTCATAAACTGTAATATTTCAGTCTCTTACAGCTGGCCACTCAGCTATAGCATTCAAAGTTCATTTTGTATGCCCCAAATAGTTTCTCATCCAAAGTCCTCAGGTCTTTATCAATTATTATTATGTTAGGGACTAAGGCTCCTAAAGCATTTATAGCCTTTCCAGTCTACAGGCAACCCTTTATGGGCTTTATTTCCACATATCCAATACCACCCTGTTCCATTTGGTACTGACCAAGGATGATTTACTTGTCCAGTTTAAAGTGTTTGAATATATTGTGTGTGATTCCTGACAAAAGTTCTAATTTTATTAGTTCAGTCTAGGTCTCCTGTTCCTTTAGGAGAGATACATCTTTTCACACATGTATGATCATAAGAGAAGTTGGTGGGTACTTGCACACTAAATGGTATGTCTACTTCTTGGCAGAAGGAAGTGTTCACCCAGGAACTAGTATTAATTTCTCACAAAAATGGAATTGCATAAATGGTTAATGGCTTCATCAAGTTTTCAGGTAAATGGGTGCACACCCAACAATCATTTCTGTGCAACACTTGGATCACATTTTGTTATAAAAGTAGATGAAAGTTTTGCTCCCAAGTCAAGGCTGAACTAACTATTGCTAGGACAGCAAAACAAGACTTAAGCATCTTGTTTTTTCTCAGACAACTGTTCAATTACCCAAGGGGCTATGGCCCTATTAAATTCTGGAATAATGTATCCATGATTTTACTCCATCTAGTTTCAAAGTTGTTAGTGGGACTTAGAAAGGTCCCTTCCACTTTGGCTGGAGCAGAGTGGTTCCCCAGTCTTTCAAGTAGACCCAGTCTCCTGGTTGGAAATCCTGTACTGGTGTGTCCAATCCATCAATCTGGAAATCACCACTGCTAGCTACAAAATCCTGTAAGATTTTACTCAGAAAAATGAGGTAATTATTCAAATTGATCCCTCCTTTCACATGTGTGTTTCCTGGAATGTGTGGTACTTGGTAGGGTCGACCATATACCAGCTCACAGAGGCTTATTCTTCTGGTGCCCCACAGGTGAATTCTAATTTGGAGTAACAGGTAAGTCTTGGAGCCATGTCAGGGAGGTGTCCTGACACACTTTACCCAATTGCAATTTGATTGTATAATTCATTCGCTCTACTTTGCCACTAGCTTGGGGCCTATAAAGAGTATGAACATCCCAAGCTAATACCAAGGCTTTCCTAACCTGTTGTACCACTTCTGCAATAAAGTGGGAATGTCTGTCTGATGACATTCCCAAAGGAACCTTGAATATAGGTATTACTTGATCCAGCAGTATTTTAGTCACTTCCCTAGCCTGATTGGTGTGACAAGGGAAGGCCACTCAGAAAAGGTATCCACCAGAACTACGAGGTATTTATACCGCCCTTGCAGTAAAATCAATCTGTCAATATTCACCTGGAACATTTCCAGATTTTATGGCCCGTAGCCATACTTTGTTAGCTTTGTTAGGGTTGTTTCTTTAACAAACTATATATTGTTGGATTCTTCATTGTACAATCTGAGCCATTTAAGACCCAATTATAGATTTTTGCAAATGTTTCAAAAGTTTTTCAGTCCTCTAGTGTACACTTGGCTTTGTGGTCATGCTCCACCACTTCACAGAAGATTGTTTCTGGGACTATTTGCCCTGTTAGGGTAACTGCCCAGCCTCGTGGATCACATCTTGCTTCTAAGGTTTCAATTAATTGACAGCACTATACTCTGTTTTTTCTACCAGGAGAGGTATCTCTAGCAGGGGTATTAAAGATAAAACTTCGTTTTCTAACATGCCTTTTTGCAGCCTCTTTGCTAAATGATTCCCCACTTCCAGTTTGGTCTTACCCACATGGTGCGCTCAGCAATGCATGATGGCAATGTCTGCTGGTTTCTGGATACTTTCAAGTAAACCCAAGATTTGTTTTCCATTTTTGATCCATTTTGATGTGCCTTGAGATATCAAAAGGCCTCCTTCTCTCCAGATGGCCCCATGTGCATGTACCACTCCAAAAACATATTTTGAATCAGTCCAAAAGTTAACTCATTTTCCTTTACTCAATTCCAAATCTGGAGTGAGTACAATTAGTTCTGCTTTCTGGGCTGAAACATTGGAGGGGAATGCCCCCGATTCAAATACCTCATGGTGTGTAATCACTGCGTATCCAGAGAACCATTTTCCATTTCAGACAAAGCTGCTCCCAGCAGTAAACAATTCCCAATCAGGTCTTTCTAAGGCTCTGTCTCCTAAGTTCGGTCTGCTGGAATACACTTCTTCTATACTCTGTAAGCAATCATGATCTGGGCTTCCTTCTACATGTTGGGCAGATAAGAACATAGCAAGGTTACCGATAGAAGCTGTTATGAGCGTCACATTGTTTTGCTCCAGCAAGACTACCTGGTATTTTAGCATCCAGCTGGGAGAGAGCCAGTGGCCCCCTTTTTGCTTAAATACCAACTGGACCACGTGTGATACATAAATGACAGTGCTTTGTCCCAAAGTCAATTATCGAGTATCCTGGATCAAGAGAACAGTAGCTGCTACTGCCCTCAGACAATTTGGCCAGCCTTGGCTGACACTATCTAGTTGCTTTGAAAAGTAGGCCATAGCCCTCTTCTGGTCCCTGAGAAACTGGGCCAGTGCTCTGAGTGCTATGTTTTGCCTTTCATAGGTAAATAGCTTAAATGGGCGCATGGGGTCTGGGAGTCCCAAAGCAGGGCACTCTCTTGGGTTTACATGGCCTGGTTTTGGTAGCGGGGAGGTAACAGGGGTGGCTTCTGTGAGAAGCTGCTGGAAGCTTCCTCCATGTCTGGCAGAGCCAATCCCTGGCAGCTCCAAAGATGGACATGCCGCTGGTCAAGGCTGGGCCAATTAGAAATGGTGGTAACACCTCTGTGATAACATATTTAAGGAGAAAGGAAAACTAGAAGGTCTTTGCGCAGTTGTAATTGCAGCCAGAGAAAAGTGGGGTGAGAATATGTGAGAGGAACAACTCTGCAGACACCAAGGTCAGTGAAGAAGGAGGGGAAGGAAGTGTTCCAGGCACTGGAGCTGGGATTCCTCTGTAGCCTGAGGTGCAGGCCATGGTGAGGCAGCTGTGCCCCTGCAGCCCATGGAGATCCATGGGGGATGCAGAGATCCAGCTGCAGTCCGTGGAGGAGACCCATGCCAGAGCAGGGGGATGCCTGAGAGGAGGCTGTGACCCCATGGGAGGCCTGGGGAGAGAGGGGCCCATGCTGGAGCAGCCTGTCCTTGAAAGACATGGTAGGGTGACCCACACTGCAGCAGTTTGAAGGGGACTTTCATCCATAGGATGGACTCACAGTGCAGCAGTTTGCAGGGATCTGTTGCTCATGAAATGGACTCATGTTGGAGAAGTTAATCCAGAACTGTCTCCCATGGGAGGGACCTCACGGTGCAGCAGGGAACGACTCCTTTCCTTGAGTAGCAGGAGAAACAGTGGGTGATGAACTGACCATAACCCCCATTCCCTGTCTCCTTGTGCCACTGGGGTAGGAGGTGGAGCTGGGAACGAGGGAGGAGTAAGGGGAAGGTGTTTTTAAGGTTTTATTTTTCTTCTCATTAGCCTGCTCTGTTTTTGTTAGTAATAAATTCAATTAATATCTCTAATTTCAAGCCTGTTTTGCCCATGAAGGTATTTGATGAGTGATCTCTCCCAGTTCTTATCTCAACTCATGAACACTTTGTTACATTTTCCCTCTCCTGTTCAGCTGTGGAGGGGAGTGAGTGAGTGGCTTTGGTGGGTGCCTGGCATCTGGCTAGGGTCAACCCACATCAGGCCTACATAAGGGCTTGCTTAAGCTGTAAAAAGGCAGCCCATGAATCATCAGTCCAGACTGTAAAGTCCTTCTGAGTTGTCTTCAAGAGATCATACAGTGATTTTATGAGCAACTCGTAACTGCTGATCCACAGGCAACACCATCCCACCATCCTGAGAAATGCATGCAACTCTCTTACTATTCATGGCTGCAGGAGTTGGCAAATTGCTTCTTTTCGTTCCTGTCCCAACCTCCTTTGTCCTTGGAGGATTTTTAATTCCATGTAGGTTACTCTGGTCTGGACTGTTATGGTTTGCCTTTGGATACTCTATATCCACTTAGTCCCAAAAAACTCAACAATGCCAACAGTCTGATCCCAACACTGCTGTTTAGTTTCAGTGGGTATCAGAATGTTATGTACATACTGTAACAAGACTACAATAGGGTTCCAATTTTTCCATTCCTCCAATTCTTTTGCCAGTTGATTCCCAAATATGGTGGGGCTATTTTTAAACCCCTTCAGCAGAACTGTCCAAGGGTTCTTCTCCCTGTGTTTGGATTTTATCACTCAAAAGCAAAAAGCTCTTGACTTTCAGTGTTCAAAGGGATACAGAAAAAGACATCTTTCAAATCTAATACTGTGAGCCATTTTAATTTTCACTCTAGGTTGTTAGCAAAGTATAAGGATTTGCTGCTACTGGGTGTATATCCTCTATCTTATTTATGGCTCTAAGGTCCTCTACCAGCCAGCAATCCTTTCCATTTGCCTTCTTAACTGGCAAAATAAGGATATTAAATTTGGATTCACATTCCTTCAATAGGGCATATTTTATCAATTTTTTTCACAAGGGATAACAACCCCTTACGACTTTCTATTTTCAAGGGGTATTGCTTTTGCCTTACCAGTCTCACTCCAAATTTCAATTTAATTCTTATAGGTTCTGCTCTTTTGGAATGTCTGAGCACCTCTCCAGCCCAAACTATCGGAATCGCTGCATCCTCAAGTGCTACTCGCAATGGATGATGTCCAGTTTTGGAGATTGTAGTGCAATAAAAGAGGATTCCACATAATTAGATTCTGGAATAATCACCCCTATTTTGCCACTTTTAAATTTAATTTCAGCATTTAGTTTTTCCAATAAATGTCTTCCAAGTAGAGGCTGTGGTGAATTGGGTGTCATCCATTGTTTTCCTAGTTTAAAATCAATGGACTTCAAAAAAGCAGAGTTTTGCAATTCCCTTTTGCATCAATGATTGTTATAGAACCATTCACATTTCCTTTTACTGTATTTAGCACAGAGTAAATACTCCTGTATCTACTAAAAATTCTACCTCCTCATTTACCTCCTCACTCCCCAATCTAGCAGTAATCAGAGGTTCTGCCAGGGAAGAATCCTCAGGTCTCCCTCAGTCATCATCGGTGACGGCCATGAGAGGGGGGCTTTTATGTTGCAACTGTGACAATTGCTTTTCCAACACTTGTCTTTCTTACAATATGCACACTGATTAATACCAAGTCTCCCACGGGAGCTTGAGGTAGGTTGTCCATGCCCTCATCCCCTTTCTTTCCCCAGAGGCACTATTCCTTTGTAGATTCCTTCCATAACTGTAACTGTTTTTTGTTTAGTTGTTTCTCGGTGTTTTTCTCTATTCTGATAAACTCTCCAAGCAACATCTAACTGCTTCCCTAAATCACAGTGATTTTGTCCCTCGGCCTTTTGTAATTTTCTTCTAATATCATCTGAGGATTGTGCCACAAATATAGGGGCTGAGTTTTTTCTTCCTGTTTCAGGATTGATATTTGTATACTTTTTGAGCCGTTTCTTTTAGGCAATTTAAACATTCAATAGATGATTCCTTATGATCCTGCCTAATTTTGAATAATTTGGACATATTGATAGCCTTTGGTATGGCATGTCTAATTCCATATAGTACCCATTGTTGATATCTATTTAATCTCTCTCTAAATATGGGCACATTAGGGTCCCACTAGGAATCCAGAGTGGGAAAATTAATATCTAATGTACCCGTCAAGTTATCAGTCAAAATTTGCTATTCCACAAACCTCCTACTGGTTTTAACAACCAGCTCTCTTTCTGTACTATCAAACAACATTTCTAACATAGTAGCTATATCCTTCCAGTCCAGATCCTGAGTTTTAATCATCATTTCAAATGCTTTTGCCATTTTGTCTGGGTCAACTTGGTAGGTGCCAGCATTAAGGTCTGTTATTGAAAACAGAACTTTTACTGTGATTGGACCATCCATACCTACCCCCTGATGGAGGGGAGCTACTATCACATCTCTGTGTTTAGCTCTAGGTTGCCCTGTAATTGGACTAAAACCCTTTGTTCCTTGATATAGCCTCTTTATCCTCTCTGTCTTCTCTTCTACATGTGCTAAATCTGCCTCTTTATGTGCCAGTTCCTTCAAAATACCAGTCTCGGCAGCCTGATTATCTGTTCCCCCCTCCAACCTGCAGTTAGGACTGACTTTAAGATCTAAACCACTCTCCTTATAAGGGAGATGTTTATAAAAAATTGTCCTATGCTGATTATAGAACAACATTTTAACTGTTTTCCTTGATTCTCTTTCAACATGCAGCACAAAAGGGTCTGAGGACATTGGATTCAATCCACAATCTTTCTGCCATTTTGGATGATTCTGCAAAGTGAAAAACCTATCAGCATACATCACCTCATGCCATTTCTGTTCCCATCTTAAAAACAGCATGAACTCTTAACAATGTATTGTAATTCAAGGTTCCATTGCATGGCCACTTTTCTCCAGAGTCTAGTTTGTACAATGGCCACCACTGATTACAGTATTTAATCAAATTCTCCCTGGTCACTGTTCCCCCAGGGGCCCCACCAATCTTTCTCCAGTGTCACAAAATGTAACCAAGTGGGGATTTTTTCAAAATGTCCCCTTTAGATTGCCCACTACCCATTTCTGAATAGTAGACCCAAAATGTTAAAATACAGATATAAATACAAAACAATTATCAATTGATAAAACCAAGTCAAATACCAAATTCTGGGATACCTAAAAACCTACCCACTGCACTAGAAGATCCACACGCCTTATTTGGGTAGGATTTAAAAAAAATTCCTTAATATTGAATGGGATCTTACCTGTGTTCCAGACTGGTCTGAGGGTCTGTAGTCTTCTCCAGGAAAGTCTCGGTGCCTGCATAAAGATCCAGAGACCTCCTTGGATCCATGAGAGACCAGGCAGAGTGTCCCTTCCAAAGCTGCCAAAAATTATATCAAAATTGGTTAGATAAAAACTTTCTAACACAGTTTGAATATTAAAAAGCAGGCATTCTTTATTGCAGCATGCTGCTCACTTGACAGATCCTTCCTCCAGCTGAGTGCCCTGAGTGTCGAGTGAACAAAATTTTTATCACACACACTGATTACACATTCCTGACCTATTTCCACTTCCTTATTTGACACAGTTGCACCCCTTATTGGAAGTCCTTATAGGGTTCTTTGGGGCCTGTTTTCAACATTCAGTGTCCTTTTTATGTGGCTGTTCCTTGACCCCCACTTTTGAGTAAGCACAATATCATTATTTTGCATAATTTCTGCTTTATCAGCCTTGCAGAGCTGAGCTGGCATCCTGCTTGCGTTTTGTATGACTTCTATTTACCAAAGTTACCTCCTTTATTTATTTTTACAAGGCTATGCTGTTCTGTTCAACTGTCCTTGATAAGAGTAAAATTTGGTTCGATTCTGCTGTCTTTATCAAGTGAGTAAAATCCTGTTCATTTCTACTGTCCTTACACAATCAAAAGGAATGGACCAAAGAAGTATAAAGATGGCCATAATAAATGCCTCTAGCAACTGGCTGCAGCCCTCACACTATAATGAAAGAAAGAAACTTCTCTTCTACAGACTGACATCTCTTCTAGGATCATATTTCCTACTCTCTGTTGCCCACAGCCCAAGCAATCTCCTTCAGGTCTTCCTATTATTCCCTACAAGCTGTGACCACAGAAATTACCTTTGCTGACGCCAGAAATGGGATAACACAGGCAAGTTTGTTTTGCAGTGGGTAAGTCCACATTACACCCCCTGTGTTACTACGAAGTGGTCTCTCCCCACACCACTGTGCTAGAAAGTTCTCCCTTCATTGATACCCCACTGGCCTCTGTCCCTCTCTCCCCTCCCCTCCCTTCTCCCATTGGCCCCTGTTATGTCACTCAACCGTGCCTCTACCCCGTAGCCCTCAGACTATTGGTTTCTGATGCTCCGCCCGCCCCTGGGACCCTTCGGGATAAAACCATGCGCGGGCTGTTGTTCTTTGCCTTTGTACCCCTTCAAGTGCTTTGGTTCTTGGTATCCAATAAACACCTCGGAACTGCATGCAAAGAATCCCTCTTGCCTCTTTGTCTCTGGTCAGCGCATAGACTGTGAGTGACTGCTCGTGGCTTCCTGCAAGGGTGAGGCTGTGTGCACACATGGGTGCTGGCAGAGCGCTGCCTAAGTGTCTCCACAAGGGACACTGTGGAAATAAATGCAGCATAGGTCCACCAACACCACCACCACGTTAACTTTGTCCCTTACCCTGAGGGTGGTAGAACTTCATTTTACCTACACTGCTGAGAAACACTGAACTTGCGGCTTACATGTGTAGCACCATTTTTCCCCAAATGCCTGTTACTGAGAAGAAAGACATTTCAAATAGGTGCCGTAAGAGTGACAGCCTTGAAGAAATTTCAGTGATGGGAAAAGTATCACTGTTTACATATATGTATGAATACATATATGAACATTGTATTGTATATATAGTATATATATGAATATTGTATTTACATATAGAAAAGGTAACACTGAAAATCAAAACCAGCCAGCAGCTCAGTATACTTAATAACCAGCAAATTATCATTTGAAGAAAACAGAAGAACACTCAGAATGGAGAGATGATTCACAAATCCCACACAACCAATACATCTGTACTCAAGAGTGTACTCAAGAGTACAGATGTACTCCTTCAAGGAGGAGGTTGTGCAAGATCCCTGTTTGTCTACCAAATCAATAAACACATAACTTACCGCAGAAAATACCATCAATTGCTAACAGTCAGGAAAAGTTGGGCAGTGGAATTTGTGTTGCTCCAGGACGATACTGTTGATGACAAAAGTAGGTATTGTATAGGGCTGGTGCAGCTATAGTCAGTATATAAAAAGGGAAACGCTTAGACACATTCAAAACTAAAATACATTCAGTACTGTACCAGGACTGAGTATTGTTATCATTCATGCTTTCTACTTCCATTACAATATCTACATATTTCTTGTAGACAAGTCCTGGGGGAAGAGAGAATTCAAATGAGATACACCACAGTTTGGCTGAGTCAGTCTGATTAGACTTTCATATATTCTGAAGATTTACAAATGGATTGTGTGCCTTTATTTTGAAAACATCCTTGTCTACATGACAACCAACCAATCCAAAGCTGCTGCCCTTTCAAGAACACTTGTCCTGAGCATAGGAGGGTGTAAAAAATACTGACAATGCTTTTCAAAATCTTTCCGCTTCTGTACAGCAGGAAATGTGAGACAGCTTGGAGGCTTTCAAGAACCTCAGCTAAATATTTAACACCTATTCTGTTGGCTTTGAAAATGGATTCAGTTATGAAAACTTAAGCAGAACCAGACATTCACCTTTGCAATTTTTTCTGTATCTCCCTCACAAAGCTATCTGTATTCTTACAATGTAATTCAAAGTGTTTCTGTGGTGTTCATATGGTGTTCCTTCATATCAGCAGCCACTGACAAGCTCTGGGACCTTTACATCTGTCCCCAAGTGCCACAAGAAAGGCAGCGAAGACCTTCAACAACCAAGTTCCCTGATGCCCTCTCACGTATTGGGAGCCTGGCATCAGTGAGTGCCATGAGCTGCTCTCTAGTTCTTTTTCCTGTCAAGGCCATGGTCACAGCTGTGTCACCTCACTGCTGCAGCCACAAAGGTTTGCCTTGCACTGAGCTTTCCTGCTGAACCATTTATTCCTTGCTTCATTATAATCTTTCCAAATCCTGATAGGAAATGCTGCCTTGCTTTCACTTTTCTTAATGATTTCATGTTTTTTGCCCTTTGTTCCCCTGTCTCAGCTCTGGAGATGTGTCCGGGGCGCCAAGAGGTGCCGAATGGGACACACTGCACCTGCCAGTGGATCCCTGGGGTCTGAGAATTCCCTGGGGGGAGCAGGCTGGCTGGGGGTTGCCAGGGACAGCCCCTGCCTGGACATGAGGACAA
Source organism: Machaerirhynchus nigripectus (assembly GCA_013397975.1). Lineage (NCBI taxonomy): Eukaryota > Metazoa > Chordata > Aves > Passeriformes > Dicruridae > Machaerirhynchus > Machaerirhynchus nigripectus. The sequence goes on from VZRQ01001135.1 coordinate 99,195, forward strand.
GACAGGTAGTATAAGCTAGTCCTGCTTGCAATCACATCATACTGAAATCTATACTATCTCCTGACTTTGCTTGGCCTCTTCCATGAAAGTAATTTTTGTATACTGTGTGGATTATTCTACGTGATGCACTCTGCTAGCTTCTCCTGTAGCACAAAGAAAACTGGAATAAAAGGATTTTAGTAAGGCTGAGGGAATTCTAAATGTCTCCATTCCTTAATTCATCAATTCATTAATTTCCTTAATCCACTTTGTTATAGATAATTTGACTTTCATAGGCCAGTTATATGTTATAATGTTTACCCGTTTATTGAATTATGTATAGGCTGAGTCTGGTTAATTTTTTGATGGTTTAATTACAATTGTGTTGCACGAATGTACTGGTGTGTTACCTCTGTAAGGTCACTAAATGGCAACAGCAGATATGAAAGAGTATAATAAGAACTTTCTAGAACATCATCACAGGTATAATAACATCACCTCAAAGGTGGATTGGTGAACTTACGAACCAATGAGATGGGAAAATGGACAAATGATTGGTCAGGAATGCACCCTGGAAATGAGCCAGTAAGACACCCTGGAAATGAGCCAATGAAGGAGCGGATTGAAAAAGGACCAATCCTGACCGCAACAGAGACTATAAAGACTCCACTGGTGCTCAGCACAAGGTCCTCCTTTGTGACTGACCTGTCAGGAGAGCACCCAGTGTCGCACGTGCCATTTTTACTCTGACTTGCTGTTTTGACTTGGGCTACTCCCTGAGTTCAAGTTTTCTGCCACCCTTAATAAACTAATCTAAATTGGCAATGGCATCAGACCGTTGACAACTTCTCTGCACAAATCAGAATTAAAGACATTCTCTGAAATAATGCACACACAAACACTGCACATTGTGGACAGCATTCAGCTCCATAATTAATTACTCTCTGTTACTTGTCCGGCTGAAATCTGCAGATTCATAATTAATATTCTTATATTACTAAACAGGGTGGCCTCTTCCATTTAGAGCTCTGTCCTGGACTTTGTGATGCCATCCCCCTGAAGCAGCAGAGTTGTTTCTGCAGCCAGGTGGTGGAACCTGATCAGGAAACTCACCTAAGTGGAAACCATCCTGGCAAAGAAATAAATAAGTATTAATCCAAACCAGTTCTCCAACATCAGCTGAAAGAAACACCTGCCAATACAGAGGAAACAACAGCTCCAACTGGGAATAGGCAGTAGAACTACCTTTTCTCTTCTGGCAACAGTACCAGTTGAAGCATTTTTAAAACTCGGCCTTTTTTATCCAACAAGGCTTACAATGTTAGCTGCACACAGACAAGTGGTTGAATGCCTTCTTGAAGAAGCCCCCAGAAGAGAACCCTATCAGAGGAAAATCAGATGAATGATCTTTTCTCATTAATATATGATCAACATTTTGTACTTTGTTGTGATGGTTGTTTGGGGATTTTTTTAAATAGACGTTTTCAGTCTGCTTCCCAGTGATATATGTGATGCAATACAGGGCTAAACCGTGACTTGGTTGAAGAGACTGAAGGGAAAACTGGTGTTACAGAGGGTACAACTGACAATAGTAACTTCTGCTAGAAACTTCCTTTCTGAAGTCCTTGCCTCCTCAGCCTGAAAGAAGCACGGAAAGAAAATTACCCTAGTTGTGGGGAGATAAACAGTAGAAACCCCACTATTGAGTCATTGAACAATCCTCACAAAGAAATACCTACACTTGTTTTAAGTTTAAAATGTTGTTTTAAGTTTCCCACCAATTTAGTAACACCTCTTTAATGCTCCTTTCAACTCTGCCCCATGCCATCTTAACTAAATCTCCTTAAAATCGCACCTACATTTGAAGACGATACATAATACTTAAAACTGTTAAGGATATTTTGCAGACCTTTTGGAGACTCATTCAACTCAGAGTGATACCAGGAAGATTTATCAGTTTTATCAGTGATTTCTTTTAAAGGACAGTTGTGTGAGGCTGCAAGATCCTCAAATGTAAATGAGGAGCTCTTAGAGCAATGAATACTGCAGCGGTGTGGAACAGTCTTTCATCAACATAAGGTAAGATTTACCCCTAAGTATGTGTAAAGCTGCTCTCCAGGAAGTGCAACAATTCAAACACAAAATGATTGATTTACTTTATGACTAAACAGACACATTTTCTCTTGCTCTATAGGGGAAAAACAAACATGTATTTTTCAAAAAATGGGACTTCCAGTTCCACAGGTGATAGTTTTTTCCATTATTTATCATGTAGGGAGAAATACTACAGAGATTATATGGGTATCCGAAACACACACAGGGATTTAACAAACACCCAACATGTATCTTCAGTACCATGACACCTGCAGAGTGTTCTAAAAGTTCAGTATCTTCCTAAGGTTAAAGTACATTCAAAGTCCTCTTCCTTTATTAATCTGTTCCTCTGCTCTTCTGTCTATTCATTGATATCATATCATACCATAAAACAGGACTGTATCTCTATAATGATGCCCAGAGGAGCAAGTTTCCCAAGCATAGATAAAAATGTTTCAAAACATTTTCTCTACTTTTGAAAATTATTAGAAAGTATTTCCATTACAACCTAATAAACAAAATTATTTACTTAAAATAAACCCAACAAGCAACATATAAAAATTTCCCCCATTTGGTAAACGAGACTTCTTCCTCCTAGTTTCCTTCCTAAAACATGACAAAGCCAAAAAATAATTATCCATTGAAACCAAATCCAGGGAAGTTGTATATAGTGTGATGCATTTACATGTACTGAAATTCCTGCCTGTATGTGGGTGCATCATAAAACAAGTTAATAGCACAAACATACCTTTTTCAAATGCACTGAGATATTTCCAGTCAGGTGAAATGCAGATAAAAAAATTATACTGAAGGGCAAAGCACTGGTCTAAATCCCTTCCCTTATACTTGGGTGAACAACAAAATTATCTATCACCTCATTTGAAAAGCCAAGTATTTAAAAACAAGAAAATGAGTATTTAAAGACTCTATAAATCTTAGGCTGCCTACATTGTAGATGGACCATTATTTCTAGGTATAAAAAAATGTCTACTTCATCATAATAAAACAACCTTCACTACAAAAATCAGAATAAACATTATTCTATATGTAAACATAGCATCATAAAAAGCCCTGCAAAAAAATAAGCACGAAGGCATGCAACACTGGCTGAAATAATAAAGAGAAATGTAAATAATTTCTGTATAAAACAGAGTTGAAAACTGCTCCTCTTGGATGGCAGGCACAGTATTATTGTCAAAACACAGGACACATAAATATTTATAACGTATTACTTAACAGTTTTTCTGAGCTGAAAGAACATGTCGATACCAGTGTGTCTATACCACAGCAGACACCAGCCACAAAAGCCTGTGGTGTCCTCCCAGTGTCTTCCAAACCACCTCCAAGTTTCTGCCTCATGGAAAGTGGCTGCCACAGGACAGATGCTGTATCCCAAGGACACTATACACTGCTGTAAAAAACGCTTTGTAGTTTCCCTTACATTTGGCAGAATTTTTACATTGATTTCCAACAAAAACTCATGCCATTCAGCATACCAAGGATGCTTGCTCACTCCGTAAGAAACTCCAGTCTTTCTTACTGCACACTATTCAAATCCTGCTCCAAAAATTAACATTTTCTCCTTGCCCTTTATATTTTTCAGTGTCCTAATGTTTCTTATCAAATATGTGCCTCTCTTGAGTGGCCAGTCTATTCTTGCCTAGCAGAGTAAAATAGTGGTGCTGATGGCAGCTGAAGACCTGAGATCACAAGAATACATATATTTTAAGTGTTAAGTTGAGCAGAAATGAGCTAAACTGAGAGAGGGCAACCTCAGCACTGAGTACCATTTGTGCACCACATTTCCTCTGGGTAGTGCTAAACTGCACAGCCTGCCTTCTGCAGCTCTCTGTTAGTTTGGGATTTCTAGGGAACAATTGCAATTTCTGTCCATCTGAAGTATCACTGAAGTACTTAGTGGGTAAGTTTATGTATGAAGAATGTTCTGGCTTTAAATCTGCTTGAACACTGGAAAAATCTTACTCAAAGTACAGAATTTTTACAAGTGATCACAAATAGTGATCATGGACTACACTTCGCAGATATCTCAAATGCTCAAGGCTGTAAATTGAATTAATTATTGCTGTACCTAAATATATGAGGTACTTGAATAATACTAATTCATGAAAAAACTCCCAAAAAACCAAATAACAGCAAAAATATGCTAAGATATGTCTCTTTCATCAAACATCTTCTCTTTCTCTCCCTTCAAGCTCCACGTTCCTTAACTGACCAATAAAACTGGTCATTACAAAGCACAGCCAGGCCCAGGGGAGGACAAAACACAGGTTGACTGACAACTATGTACAGTAGGTGACAGGCACAAAAGCTGCAACAAAAAATTGAAAATATACTGCTTTTAGATGCAATATGGCTCATAAGCATGAGTGTTGCACATCTCCAGCACAAATTATCCAGAAATTTGGATAATCCCAATGGATTATCCACCCATGGATACATCCACCAACACAAAGCCCACAGATCATACCCATGGTTACTAAGAACCTTCAACTACTCAAAGAAGAATTAGCTCTAGTCTCCTCAAACTCTCAAATCTTTCAGTAACACTTTCAGTGATTTTTTTTTCCAGAAAAATGTTTCATTTGCTCCTTCTACCCCAGTAATTAGTGAGGCTTAAAGGTATTTGGTTTGATGACTCTGGGGCTGATTCTGTGGATGTGTAAGTAGGTTATTGTGGGGAAAATACGTTGTTCTCAGACAATAGAGAAAACTATTAACTACCATGCAGAACTTGAGTTTTAAGTTTAGAGATATCCAAACCACCTTAGTAAATATATATCACAATTTCTGCAGAACAAAGTTAAATGAGGACAAAAATAAAAATTCATTTGTAAAAAGCTCAACAGCTTGATTCTTTTAAAAGCTTGTTATCTTTTCAAAATCTATTTATTCTTGCTGTCACATCTTTGGAAGAGGTTTTCTTTAATACTGACTGAAAATCCCCAACTCATTTCTTCGGTATCCCTTAAGCTCAGTAATTCACTTTCCCTATATATTAATTTGTACAACTGCTTCTTTTATAAAAGCAAAAATACAGTTCCTAAGGGAAAAATACTGTTTTGTTAACCCTTGATTTCCGGGAAAAATAAAAAAGTCAAACTTAAAGAGATACATCAGAATCAATTATTTCTATAACTGTCTCATGTTTAAATTTGTCTTTACCCAGCCCCCCTGGACCAGACAGTATTTTGAATCAATACGATGAGAAAATAAAATAAACTTTTGAGTGTGCAAAAAGCTGCATGGCTTTTTGCATTTGTAGTCCATAGCATACTAACACACAGAAGCTGAATGCAGACTGTATCCATTTGTTAAAAGTCCCCAGAAACAGGCAAGGCTAGGAGACCTCAAACTGTAACTAGCACTGCAGGTGGTAGGAACCTCTTTCTGGCTTATATATCCCTAAACTGGGGAATGTTGGGCTCAAAGGTCTTCAGAGGTTGGACTCAATGATTTTGGAGCTCTTTTCCAACCTAAAAGATTCTATGATTCTGTTCCATTACCTTGTGAGAGGGAGGCATGCAAGTCAAGCAAGACAAACCCCCAAATTTGTGGATGCTGAAAGTGTTTTTGCAGGCATATGTTCTCTGCAGTGGAACAAAGGGAGACAGGGAAGGTTCCTGCTTTTCAAATGGACCAGGCAAGCCCGTCTCTTAAAGAAAAGATTCTTTACCAAGCAGCAGCAGGGCTGTAAATCACTTTCTGCAAACAGGAGGTGAAGACTAATGGTCTCCATTAAGTCAAATTCCAGACGATTACATGGTAACCAGGTTTGGAAGGTAACAGGGAGACTCGTGGCAGGGCTCAATTCTGAGACAAAGACATAAATCCAGATGTCTACCTGTAGCTGACTATACAACCAAAGGAGACACAGTCAGTATCACCTGGTGGTTCCTGGAAAGCTCCCAAGCTGACCTGACATTTAGCATGTCTTGTCTAGTAACTGAATCATAATGTAATGATGCATAAATAGCATGCAGAAAAATGCTACATTTTTGTTTCCTTTTCCCAATTTTCTAAAAGAAGAAACACCCCCACAAAAAAATGAATGGAAACCTTTAGTTTAATTTTGGACAAAACTTGTCAGTTTGTCCTCAATTTGTAATTTTTGACTTTCTTTGCCAACAAAAACTTTCCAAGTTAATATGAAACTTTCATTTTTAGAATATTTTAGGGAAGAAGCCATTAATAATTCTCATAGATTCTCTACTGTACTGACCCTCTATAAGATGTTGCGGAGATCTGTTTCCTCAGGGAAATGGGTGTTATGTCTTCAAGAGCTCTTTCATGCCTGGAGATGAACCTTCTTATGCATCATTCCTGCAAAACCTCTATAAATGTTCTAGACAGCCACCTTTGGTCCTTAAGCTGGAGATGAGCACAACACATCAGAAACAGTTTATGGCAAGGACAATCCTATTAAGAGACAAAAAGAATGACAGTTGTTTGTTCCTTCCATGAGTATTAAACAATTGGGAGTTCTGATACATTTTCCATCATCCTCCTCACTGGGGAGAACAGCTTGAGGCACCTTGATTTTACCAGAATTGGAAAAAATAAACTGAAAATACAGGAAAGAGGTTTCAGGCCTAACTTTACATAAATTAAGAGATTAACAACTGGAGTCAACACATCTTATAGACCACTAGGAGAAACTTTTCCCTTTTTTACCCACATTAATCAAAAAGGTTATTTTTAATGCAAACATTAATCCTTTTCTAAGAATTGCGTTTACTATTCCATCAACTTTCAAATTTCTAAGTCAGTTGCTATTTTGAAGTGCAGCTTTTGTAAAAGATCTCTCACATGACTTCCCACTTTGCAATTGTAATTTTTGTTGTTTAGAACGTATTTGGTTTTGTTATTTAAGAAAAACTCTATTTCATTTCAACTCATATTCTTTCCCACTGAGGACCAAGGGACAACATGGTATTTTGAGAGGCTCTTGGAGAGATTGGTGGTGACATTTTAGTGAATCCAATACCCTGCTGGGAGATATTAATTCTCTCTTATAATTTTTGGGCTAGACCCAAAAAGCCAGGAAACAAAGCCTTTTTAAAGATATCTATTAAAGATAAATTAAAGATATCTAAAGATATCTTTTTAAAGATATCTATTTTGAGGTACTTGGGTTTTTAATAGTTGATCAGGTAAATACTGCAAACCAGAGACAATGACAAAAGGAAAACCTCTAACAAAACTCTAACCCTGGATCCGCACTGAGTTTGTCACCTGGCACCTTCCAACAGAAACAGGTGCCGACCTGGTATTACCACACAGGGCTGAATATTTCTAATCATCGTGTTGTTTTGCTTAGTGTAGATGAGAAGTCCTTATACAACAGAAGAGCCATGTTTCCAGTTAAAATATTTGCTTGGAATTTCTCAGAAATCTTCCAAGCAACTGCACAAACATAAAAAATATCAATGGGGAAATGCTTGGAATCCTATTAAGTGACCCTGGAAAACTCCTTATTGAAAGAATATTTTACAAATGGATTTTCCCTTCAGCACTGTGCCTTACTTACGACAAATAAGAGTTGACAGATAAAGCAATTTAAAAAGCTACACTTCTGGAATAACAAAATGTGCAAACAATGGAGAAAATGTTCACTTTAATAAAAGATGTATTTTAAAAAAGAAGATTTCCCCCCCCCCTGCTTCTTACACTTCAGCATGATACCTGTATTTGACTTTCTTTGGTTCTTTTCAGCAAACTACACTTCAAATGCCTCAGCCTTGGTAAAAGCAGACAGTCTGTCACAGCCTCATACCTTCAGTGGCCATGGTGGTGCGATCATGTGGGCAGTGACCTTTTCAGCTCAAATCGAGTGTGTCTTGCCAGGCCAATGCTGAATTCTTTCAGCTGCTCTTTGCTGTTCTCTGTCCCCCACTAAGACAAAATCACCATCTTTATTTTCAGCATTCAGGCCAAAGAGAGTTGGATGGAACTCTCTGCCTCCAGGTGACTTTC
>VZRQ01001135.1:109868-146855 GCA_013397975.1 Machaerirhynchus nigripectus
GGGACCCGTGCGTGGGGGTGCGGGATGGGGATGGAGGGAGCGGGGCGGCGGCGGAGTTTTGGGGGGGGTCGCACCGGTGCAGGTTCATAGGTTTCGGAACGCGCGGAGGGGTCTGTGAGGTGTGCGGGGAACGCCCGGTGTCCCCGGAACGGAGCGAGCGGAGCCGGGAGTCAAAGCGGAACGGCAGCTCTGCGGGGACGGGGGCGCGGGCTGGCCGCCGTGGCATCCGGCTTCCGCTTCCTCCCTCCGGAACGCGCAGCGACACCGCAGCGAAACCGCCGGGGCCCGTCACCCGGCTCCGCTCCCTCCAGCACCGCGGGGGCTCCGGCCTCTCGGTATTCAGGTGATGCTGCCCCAAGCAAATCTCCAACTAAGCCTCGCTCGCAAACGGCTGCGTTAATAGGGCAGTGAAGCTCCTGGGCGGATCTCTGTAGGTCAGCAAAGCATCTGTGTTATTTTTAAACAAGAAGAGCATGTTAATTGAACGAGAGTTAGGCTGGATATCAGGAAACGGTTCTTCCCCTAGAGGGGTGGTCAGGCACTGAACAGGCTCCCCCGGGAATGGTCACAGCCCCAAGGCTGCCAGAGCTGCAGGGGGGTTTGGACAACGCTCTCAGGCACAGGGTGGGATTGAGGGGTGTCTGTGCAGGGCCAGGAGCTGGACTGGATGATCCTGGTGGGTCCCTTCCAACTCAGGATATTCTGTGATTTCTTTGATGTGTTTTTAAAAATACTTCCATCTCATCCTGTTCAGAACATGTGCTCCTAAAACTTCGTGAAGTTTGTGAACACCAACCAGATGTGCAGTTGTGTTGGTTCTTGTTTCACGAGATAGAATATACTTCAGGTTCTCTGTTAGATTCATGTTAGATTAATGTATGTTAGATCTGCTACAGTGCTTTTGTAGAGAAACTGTGTAAACACAGGCGGGTGCAGAGAAGCTGGAGCCCAGGTCGACAAGGGAACAGGCTTTGTAGTTAATACTTAGTAGTTAATAGTTATGCTCTTTAAAGAACTCAAATATTTAATTTAATAATCAAACTAATACATTAAAACAATATGATACTATATTATATACTTAATATGTGTAGAATATATATACAGAATACTTTTATTTATTATAAGTTAAAAATTAAAATGTATTATATAATGCATTCTATATAAAAATTATGAAACAATAATTTAAATAGATGTGACTTAAAAATAACTTCTTTTTTAGCTTTTCAATGGGTTAGGTTGACATAGTCTCCCAGGGATCAAGCAAGGACGTCTACTTTCAGGGCAGTGTGGATTGGGGTATTTAAATAAATGTATACACAAACCAATCTTTGTCTCTCTACTTCAGAAGCTCTAATAACTTGACCTTATTTGTGATGTGTGTCAGACAAAATTCAGGATGTGTGATCTCCAAGACTGCTGTGCTGCTGGATTTACTGTTCCAAAACATTTCTACATCTAAACAAGATATTCTGTAACAATGTACTGTTACAGTTTCTGGGTCTGAAATTCAGCTACTTGTGGATTTTTTTTTCTTTTTTTCTGGGCAAGTCCTAATCACAAACCCACGGGGATTTTTGGAAGAGTTTTGATTTTTGTGTTTGCTTGAGATTTAAATTCCAACAAAACAACATATTTCCTTTGGAAAGTTTTCATATTTAGTGTCAGAAGATATAACCATAGTTAGTAAAAAACCTCTTTTTTCACATAAAATTCCAGTAGTGTAATTGCTTGCCAGGTTTTTTTAGATTGAACCCAGCTACCATGTTTTCTTTCTTTGGTTTTGTACACAGCTGATAAGTTGTCCTGTAGCAAAATGGGACTCAGAACTGTTACATTCCTTCCGCAAAGCTGATTTTGCTTTACATCAGAGAGAAAACCAGCAAAATGATGATTTGTCTACTTACAGTAATGGCTCTAAAATCCATGGTATGACTTATATGTCCTCTGTAGGAAAACCAATCTGATTTATTTGGAATTTTTTTTCAAATTTGAAATTAGTGATGACTGATTAGTGACCAATCCCATTTTTTAAAGGAGAGCATTGTTTTCAGTCTTAACCAAGCTCTGCCTAGTTGATTCAGTGGGTCCTCATCAGTATTTATTTTAGATGTTATAAAGCAATTTACTTTTTTCTTGCTGCTTGCATGGGTATCTTGAGGCAGCAATGTGGAGTGGAATATGGAATGTTTTAACCACATCTTTGGAGTTTTTGTAGCCCTTCAGAATGAGAGTATATGAGTTAGGTTCTGAAAGGAATTTTTCCAGCTGCTAAAGAAAACTTATCCCGTAACTGAACTACACATTTCTGTTGTTGCTTTAATTTAAGATTGAATGTGGCTTATCACCACAACTTTAATCTCTAGTGCTGCTGATTGTTTTTGCCACAACACTTGGTTTTCAGTTGTCATTCCAATCTTGACCTGCTTCTACAAGAACTGCAATTCCTGTTTTTTTGTTCTAAGAATACAAATTGAAGATCACTGCTGCTTAGAATTTACTTTCTGTGCAGTTCTTTCTAGGATTTTTTTTTTCTTCCACACAGGTGTGGGAAAATGGCAAAGAGAATTGCAGAGAAGGAACTGACTGACCGAAACTGGGACCAGGAGGATGAAGCTGAAGAGGTACAATACACATTAATTCTCCCCTATATACCCCTGCAGGTAGTAGAGTCACTGTTTACATGTGCTGTGTATCTTGTTTGTAAAACCTACACTAAAACTGATGAAAGTGTAGCAATTAGTGATAATTTTATAGAAGTGGATTTTTAAAACTTACTTTTTAAAAAGCTTCCAGTTATGCAGACCGCATGGCAAAGCAGCTTTTAAGAGTTAAAATTACATCAGTGGTTTTGGGGAAAGGAACTTCATGTTTCTAGAGGGAACCCCAGGCTTGTTAAAATGCTTTTGGACTCTTCAAATGTGTAATAAGTATTTATTGAAGTGACAGGAAAAGCAGATTTGATTTCTGGAGATAAATGCTCTTCATGCCTTCAGTATTTCTTTGGAGGGTCAATAATAGTTAATTTCAGAACTATATTAATTTTTGCTGAATGTCCCCACACAGCCAGAGGAATTAGGCAAATAGTTCAAGTGGTAGATTTCACCTGATTGTAAAAAGAGATTTTCACCTTTAATGTCTTACACTTCCTTATGGCTCATGTTTAAACAAACTGGTTTAGTTTTTGTCCAAATAAAAGTATTAAATGCTTAGGCCTGTAAATGTAAGAAAGAGAACTGACTCTTCCAGGAATTTGAATATAAGAACACTTAATTTCCTCATTTACTCATTTTTAACTTCTTCCCTTGTTTGGGAGCAGTGTTCAAAACCCAATCTTGGCTGTCTCTTCATGTTGTGTATTTTGAGAATTCTACTAATGATTCCATAACTTCCACTTAAAGGTGGGAACATTCTCTGTGGCAAGTGAAGAGGTCCTGAAGAACAGAGCTATTAAAAAAGCAAAGCGCCGAAACGTTGGGTCAGAGGTAATGTAGTCACTGAATGAGTGCTGGAGATTTACTCAGTTACAAAATACAACATCATGCTCAGGGTTTTACTTGCTTGGGTTTGTAGTGATGCTGAATAAAGTTATCATTTCAGCTCACCGTCTCGTATGTGCACATGAACTTTGGCTTTACTGTAACATGCCAAGAATAAGGCTAAGGCAAAAAAAAGGGTAATAGTTTGACTGGGTGAGAACGGTGTTCTTGCATATTTTTGCAGTAAAAATAAAGAGTGTTTTGGACACAGTGTTGCTTACAAATGGGTAAAACAGCACTTTTACTGCTTTACTTCCATGTTTTTGCAGAGATGGGAGTATGGAAATGTAAAGTTATTAGTTATCGATGCTGGAGGGCTGGGGGATGTCTCAGAAGCTATTTTTGTATAGACATCCTTTGATCAGGGTGTGCATCATATTATAAATAGGCCTGGAGCTTTACCTGTTACATAGATTGCTTTAGGATTGGATGGGACTGGGCACAGTTAGGAGCTAGACAGTCTTCTCCTGTGCTTTTGATTTTCCTTCTGCAGTCCAAGCACTGTCAGTGAGGAAGCTGCCTTAGCCCGCTAATGCCTTGAGTAGTTTCAGCCACAAATGTGGTAGAGGATACAGTTAAACAAAGGATTGTACTGGAAAGACGTGATGCAAGACATAAGCTACAGCTTGAGCAGGAGAGATTCAGGGGTAAATGGAATAGGAAAAACAGAACACCATGAGAAAGGGGACCAGATGGGTTATAGAAGTAGTCAGGAGACTGGGAGCTGGCTGTTAGAGCTGGTAGAAGGGCCTGGTGTACTTAACCCCAGCTGACAACTAAGGACCATGCAGCCCCTCACTCACTCTTCCTCCTAGCGGGATGAGGAGGCAAATTGGAAAAAAGGATAAAACCCCTGGGTTGAGATAAGAACAGTTTAATGATTGAAATACAATGATGGTGATGATAAGGGAACCAACAAAAAGGGAAAGAAATAAATCCCAAGAAAAAATCAGTGATGCACAGGACAGTTGCTCACTATCCGCTTGACCTCAGCCCATCCCCAAGCAGATCAGCTGCTTCCAGCCAGCCCCTCCTCCTCTCCTCCCAGTTTCTATGCTGGCCATGACATTCTATGTTATGGAATATCCCTTTGGCCAGTTCAGGTCAGTGTCCTGGTCATGCTCCCTCTCAGCTCCTTGTGTCCTGCTCACTGGCAGAGCATGAGACACTGAGAAGTCCTTGACTGCAGTGAGCTGCTCAGCACCAACTAAAACATCCCTATGTTATCAACATTCTTCTCACCCTGAATCCAAACCACACCACTGTACCAGCTACTAGGGAGAAAATTAGCCCTATCCCAGGCAAAACCAGGACAACAGGCTAGACAAAGTCTAAAATGCAGAAGAGATGACAGGACAGCTGAGGTTGCGTAAGAAACCTGTGAAATATTTACGAAACGGTAAACTTGAAACTTCATGATGTTCCTACATGGAGCAAGCAGAATGCTGCAGTGAAAAAGACTGCAGTTTACCTGGAATGTCCAGAGAGAGAGGTGGGGCTGATCAGAGAGACAGAATAAAAATGCCGACCTAGGAACGAGAAGCAGAGGAATGCACTGGAAAAGATAGCACAAAAGGAAGCAAAAAGACCCATACCCACGAGGTCAGATACTGCAATACAGCCTAAAATTGACAAGCTTTGCCATTTCTTCAGTGGCAAAAGCAGATGAAACTCAGAGGCAGTTCTGTGATCGTTTTCCAGAGACTCTGAAAGTTCATTTCCAGTAGTAAAAGTTCATTACTTCCAAAGACCTAAAAGTGGCAGTGCTTTATTTGCATGTTAATCATAGTTTGTCTTTTAGAAACATGTAAGAAACTATACCATGAATTTATATGGTTGCAAAGACAGTGATCAGAACTGGGTAATGAAAAGGCTGCAGATACACTTATTTTGTGATGAAGTACAGTCTTTGCATCTTCCGTCAGTCACATTGGAATATTTTGGGTAAATCCCAGAGGTTTCATAGGTGACTCCAGAGTGATGAGTGGATTGAAGTATAGGGCTGTTGATTGCCATTGGAAATTCTAAAAGTTGTCAAAAATAAACCTGAAATTACATAATCCTGTGTAATTATTTAAAGAAAACAAGATGCTGTGAATGCCTAATAGGTAGTCAGACACATCCACAGCTCTGAACAACTTCCATGTATCCACATCCTAGACCCAATTTATTTTCATACCAAACATCTGAGTCTTTTAAAAACAGTAGCAGTGTGTGTCATAAGGAAGCTGTTAATTTTGTTTGCATAGCTGACACAGTAATGCATGGAATGACATGCTGAGCTGGGGCAAAATAAACCGAGGATATCAGGAATATTAAGTGGGGATAGGATTAGTGCAGAGAAGATGTATGTAACTGGTTGTCTCTCTTCTTTTCCCTGCCCAGTCTGAAAGTGGAGGAGCTTTTAAAGGGTTTAAAGGCTTTATATTGCCTTCTGGAAAAGGAGGAGGTGGCTTCAGTGGATTCGGGAATGGTGCAGGAATAAAGCCTCTGGAAGGGCTGTCGAATGGAAGCAGTAGTGTCTCTAGTACTCCTCCTTTCAGCAGTTTGAAGGGCACCTCGGAAACACAATCAGCATTTGGTAAGTTTTAAATAAGCATACATATTTATCAGCGCCTTCAGTCATAAAATCTGTAGGGTTATTTTAGTAGGGAAAAAACACATTTAGGCCATCCTGTAGTTGTGTTTTAAGGTTGTGAGACTTAAGACCTCTTTGTAAGATTTCTTAAGAAGACTTTGGAGTGCTAGAGGGACAAGTTTTCAAATGCATGCTGTTTAAAGAGGTGGCAGCTAAATTCATATTTCTAATACTGGAGGCAAAAGTTTTGTAGGCACAGATGGAAATGGAAGGCACTGGCATAAGGCAATCTGCAAAAGGTGTAAAGCATCTGGTAACATGTTCCAGTTAGATAGTTGTCCCAATTCTTTGAATTTAAGTAAAAAATACATGCTGCATAGCTAAAGTCTTCATCTTTTTTCCTTGTACATCTAATGTTGCAGACAGTCTTAGTAGAATCTTATCTGTTACAGTTATACCTACATATTAAGACATTTGAAATACTTTGGCAAGTTGAACTCTCATGCTTTGGAATTCCCTGAGGAATGTAAATTCTGTCCCTTTGTGCTGGAGATGCAGAAATGTTAACCCTGCAACCACAGAATTTTGGAGTCACTATGCCGTAGAATAGAAATGGTGGAGTTTGAAGTTTAGAGTAACTGAGATTTTGGTGAACTTGAATAAATTCAGGGAAACTTAATTTATATTAAGAAATATTCAATGAGAATTTTTCTAGTTTGCTTCTTAGGATTTTTTATATGGAAGTGCTCAAAAGCATCTAAAATCATGGGCTAATGCACTCAGGGTGGTTTAAAGCACAAATGGAAAGAGATAAGTTGAGTATTTTGATTTAGTAAGTGTTACAGCTTGCTAAAGTTGTAAGATTTTTGTAAGATTTTGAAGGTTTTGACAATATATAAAACGTGTATTTTTTAAATATTCTGTACAAGATGTCTTTGGATTTTTTTTTTATACACCAGCATGCTCCATCTACTTTCTCCATCCCTAACTTACTCATCTAAACTTAAAACTTGATCTGCTCACTGGCATGGCAGTACCTGCGGGCACAGTGTGGTGACCCAAAAGAAGGAGCTCAGCTGAGTAAGGATAAGTGACTTGATAAAGAAATATTGAGCGTGTTAGTTAGGCTTTTAAGAGAGCTGTGCTTTCTGAGAAAAAAAGAAGGTTCTAAGCCACATTTCTCACTAGGTCAGCAAAGCACCTGTGTTGTATTGTATTAATTTTTGAAACCAGAGCTTATTAACCAAATGAGTTAAGGTGGATCTCAGGAAAAAGTTCTTTCCCCAGAGGGTGCTCAGGCACTGAACAGGCTTCCCAGGGAATGGTCACAGCCCCAAGGCTGCCAGAGTTCCGGGAGCATTTGGACAGTGCTCTCAGGCAGAGTGTGGGATTGTTGGGGTGTCTGTGCAGGGCCAGGAGCTGGACTCGATGATCCTGGTGGGTCCCCTCCAGCTCAGGATATTCTGTAATTCTGTGATTTTTCTTATAACAGGATCCCCAGTGTCAAATGGTCCCACTGCCGCTGTGTTTGCTGAGAAAAAGGCCGTGAGCCCGAGAGCCAATGGTGGCAGCCAGGCCTGTTCATCTGGCAGCACCTTGAGCGTGGCACATGGCTCCGGCACCTACCACAAACAGCTGGCTGCTCTCAACTGCTCCGTGCGTGACTGGATAGTGAAGCATGTTAACACCAACCCCCTGTGCGATCTGACCCCCATCTTCAGGGACTACGAGCAGTATTTGGCGAGCATTGAGCAGCAGCATGGAGGCAGCAGTGACAGCGGCTCTGAGAACGAAAGCAGCAAGACCCCTGGCCTGCGGGCTGTTCCTGCATTTGGGAGTTCAAAGCTTCAGCAAGGCTCCACATTTTTGTTTAACAACAAAACTGAGGATATCTCAGACAAAAAACCTGAAGTTGCATCAGAAAAAAGAGACCCATCATTAGGAGCTACATCAACTGTATCGTTTAATTTTGGCAAGAGTGTCGACAGTTCTGTTTTGGGTTCCCTTGGTTCAGGAACACTTAGTAGTTTCTCATTTTCTCCTGGGAGTTCAGGTTTGTTTGGAAAAGATGCAAACCAGGCAAAGTCTGTCAGTGCAGCATCCACCAGTTTATTGGAAGCTCAGACAGACAGTGGCAATAGTGATGACAAAGGTAAATTCTATGTATTTCTTTTTATAGTTATTTTAATGGTCAGCTGTGTGTGTATGTGTCTTAAGAATACTATAAAAATGCAATATTAAGTTGACTGCGATGATGGCATGGTGTAGTGTCAGAGGAGGTTTGGGTTGGGTATCAGGAAAAGGTTCCTCCCCCAGAGGGTGGTGGGGCACTGAACAGACTCCCCAGGGAATGGTCACGGCCCCAAGGCTGCCAGAGCTCCAGGAGCGTTTGGATAACGCTCTCAGGCGCAGGGTGGGATTGTTGGGGTGTCTTGGGCAGGGCCAGGAGCTGGACTCGATGATCCTGGTGGATCCTTTCCAATTCAGGAAGTTCTATATTCTGTGAGCATCATTATTCTTGAATTTGAAAGTGCAGAATTACACCCTTAATTGGGAGAAACCAGACTTATGTAAGCAACACCAAAAGTATGTGCTTACCAAGACTTACATTTTTCTGTCAGGTTTATACATTCTATAATATAATATATAATATAATCCTTTATCTGAGGACAGGACTTGAACTGATGAAATTTAAAGCATCTGGTGTGTTCACCTTTGAGCCTGCTGGACTTCTCAATCCCACTGCTTTTCCTAGTAGGTTTATCAAGAAATCCCTGCAGTAAAAATCATAAGATACAGAACAATTTAGTCCATTTTACCTAACAGATTGTAAGGCCAACAAAGTTACATAGTACCTCACAGCTTTACTCTCCTCTTTGCCTGTGCTGGGTACAGTAGGCTGATAGAAATCCCAGTAGCTGAGGGGCTGGAAAGGCGTAATCTGCCACTCTCTCTTGTCTGTCATTCTGCAACTTAATTCCTTTCCCCCAAATTAAACCTGGCTCTTGGAAGTATTTATTGTGCTTTACTTGAACCCATTTGTGGAGCATATTCTTCGAAATGTGAAAACTGTTCCTGTTCAAACAGACGGTTTTGACTTACTAAGCTTTATATTTTTGGGGTTTGATTGTTTGGTATGGATTGGGTATTTTCATCCTACGTAAACTGAAGGTGAGGATGAAGTTGCTTTAAGAGCTGAATGAAAAGCAAGTAACACTTTTTCTCTGTAGCTGAAGCTGCTGCAGAGTTCACATGGACTGAAAGGTGTTCTGGCTGTCACTGACCGGCCACACGTGTCCGTGTCAACCATGGTGGGCCTAAGGGACTTCTAATACAGTGCCAAAATCTGTGCTCACAACATTAACATATTAAAAATTTCTCTGTAAAGGAGGGGAAGAGGAGGAAGAAGAGCCACCAAAAGTCATTGTTAATGAAATAAAAGAAGATGATGCTTTCTACTCAAAGAAGTAGGTGACTTTAACTTGGAAAATAAAATTAATACCTGCATATTGCTGTTCTTCACCACTGCAGTGCATAATTAATGACGTGTTTCTGACTTCCTAATTAATAAACTTGTTAGGAATCCACATAGAATATAAACTCGTAAAAAAACTTAATTATAGGCAGGAATGTGTAAGATCTTACTAAAATCCTTCTGTATCTTGGACACAACTCTAATAGCTTGTGTTGTACATGTGATCAGCTTTTTTACAAGTGGAGATGTTTCTGCCTTCATCAGGTTTTGTGTAGTTAAATTGCAGGGCCTGTACCACAGAAATCATGTACTGTACTACTGGAAAATCCACCAGGTAGATTTGCATAGCCTAAAATAAGACTCCTCAGTTGAAAAATGGGGATGATTATTATTATATAAAGGAGTGAACAAGTTGTGCTTTTAAGCTCAAAATGAAACTAGCTCTACTAGAAGCAGTGTTTCTAATCATGTTCAATAGTCCAAGTAATTGCGTGTCTGCTTGACACTCAGCACAGAATTTTTCCTGCTTCAAAAAGCCATTAGCTTTATCTGAAAGGTGTGTGCTACTTTATTAAAATGGCATTAGGTTTATTAGAGCTTCACTTTGAAAATATTTATAAATAATACATTAAAGTCCTATTACAACTTCAGAATGATACAGCAAATTCTTATGGCTTTCTAATTAGTTTTTTTTTAAAGTAGCCTTCATTTATTGCTCCTCACAGACCCTGAGTACAGGTTACTGCGCCTTTTACTTTTCCCTGAAGGTAATACATTTGTCTTTTCAATACTGAAAGAAATAATTCACTTTCTCTTTGACCTACCAGTGCTGTCCACTAGCACACAAAACAAGGTCAAGAATAATAAAGATTCATGTTACTCACAGCATGTTAACTCCTGATTGTTGTTACTGTGAGTCAGATGGATATTTGTATTTGGAAGGTATCTTTGTATTTCATCTCTACATGGCTGCACAAACAAGGATTTGGGATTTCTTTTGTTTTTTTCTCCACAGGTGCAAACTGTTCTACAAAAAGGATAATGAATTTAAAGAAAAAGGTGTAGGAACATTACACTTAAAACCAGCAGGAAATGAAAAAACTCAACTTTTAGTACGAGCAGATACCAATTTAGGTAAGTACATTTCTCCCAGTAACAAGTCTTGATGTTGAAATTCCTTGCTAAGCATTAGGATTTTTTGTCTTTTTTACACAGCATTAACAGACACAATTAGTGAAAACCTGTCGACTTTTTTTTTCCTGAATAATTTAGAATACTGACAGACACCTTGATGCCTCTAGTGAGCATTACAAAAGAGAGCACATGAAGCAGTGCAAGAAGTAAAAGGTTATGGTGTATGTTTGGGGATACAAACATACACCTGTTTTACCCTGGATTGTCCAGGTTAACATGTGTGTCTGTATCAGAACATTTTGCTTCTGCATCTGAACTACATCTGGTGGTCAGAATGAGTAACTTGGCAGAAATTAAACACCGTGACTGGATTCCTCATTTGCTGCTTCTCCCTTCCCTCCTGTGTGTCTCTACTATCATTTGATATTGAGGTTCCTGCGTTTAAAAGAGGAGGATGCAGTATTTGCAGAGATTTTCTCATTTCTAGTGAGGAAAGAAATCTGAGAACAATGGCCATGAACAGGACCAACATACATGATGTTTGTGAATTGCCTTCCTTCCAAACACCACTCTAAATCTCTAGTTAGTACCTATACTAACACTGTATTGCAGTAAAAGATAGAAAATGGCTAACTGTAATTTTTTCCCCTCCTCATATGCAGGAAATATACTGTTGAATGTTCTAATTCCACCTAAGATGCCATGTTCAAGAACGGGAAAAAACAATGTTCTTATAGTTTGTGTTCCTAATCCACCAATCGATGAGAAGAATCCAGCTGTTCCTGTCACTATGCTAGTAAGGGTGAAAACAAGTGAGGATGCAGATGAATTGCACAAAATCTTACTGGAGAAAAAGGAGGCTTAAATAAGTCGCAGTCCATAATTTGAGGAATTATTGCCAAACTGCTGCTGCTGCTCTTTTTTTTTTTCCCCTAACTTCACTTGAACATTTAATTCTTTACTCTGATATTAAGAACTGTTACAGGAATTCTGGAAAAATGATGTGAGGAAAAACTAAACTAGCTAATAAAAGCTTTAATAGAACACAAGTGTTGGACTGTGCTCCCTCATTTTCAGTATCTAAATGCAGGACCTCCTCTGGATAAAGCACATGGATATAAATCCAAGCGTATGTTTTTAGCACCAGTCGACCAAATGGACAGAAGTCAGAGTACAAAAACATGGTACCAGAGCTTCCTCACAGACAATGCAATACAATGCAACCACCTCCTGTTTTGAGAAGGGAGGATGTTCAAGTTTACCTGTTGAAACTGTTTCTAGACCGCAGATTTTTAATTGGTCTGTTGTATTCTGGTGAGACTGAGTTTTCAGACTCAGTGACAATACTGCACCCCACCAGTGATGATCTACATTGTGCTGTGTCTGTACCCTTGCAGACCCACGTGCTTTCAGGACTTGGATACTGCAGATATTTAAAAGAGAATTTGCTTGTGTAGTCTTGTTGACAGTAGTGGTTCCTAGAGAGGAACTGTCAGGTCTGTTCTTACTGTAGCAACAAACGAATGATGTGCAATATAGTACAAGCAGACAACTGGAAGACAGTTTTATCTTGGACATACTGGCATCCCCTGGCTTCTGACAGGTCAGAGGCAAAGGGCTGCACTTCCACATGGTCCTTCCAAGGTGTTTGTCCCTTGTCCCGAAACCTGGCCGAGGCAGAGCTGGACGTGCTGCATTGGTCCTGCTGCTGGTACTTTGCTGAAGAGAGCTCTTCCCACCAACAAACTTCAGGACTTTTATAGACCTTTCTGTTGCCTGTGGCCCTTGCCAGGAGACACATGGACAAGGGTGTGTCAGTATGTATTTTTCTGTGTGGTAAAGCTGCAGTGCTGTGCTGCACTGCATTAAATAAAGCAGCTTTGTGACAAGCTTTCTGTTGCATGTAGGGAGCACGGGGTAATCTCTAAACATAGTTTTCAGCTGTGTTAAAATTAACCAGATGGCAATAATTTGGGGATCAGAACATTCATTCTGGTCTTGATTTCCCTCAACTTTGTCAGACTGTGTTCGGTGATTTAATCCTTTTCTTTTTTTCAAATGTTTGCTCGAAACTCCTTCCCTAGTAACTTTTTCTACTTTGCTTCCAACTCTGGGACTTCTCCAAGAGCTTGATGTTAGTATGAAACTTGAACTGCTCTCAGATGTGTTGCACTGACCAGCTCTGGCAAGATGGAACAAACATGCTGTTTCGCCTTTGGCAAAACAGAGGAAAAACCTCTGACGCAGAGGGAAAACCCCTTTCCTTAAAAAAAGTCAGTGTGACACAATTCAGACAGGGGACCTGGAAATTCAGCACAGTGGCATCCTGTGGGCAGGGAACCAGGAATAACACCATTTGATGAGGTGCAGCCCATCTCAGCTGCTCCCCTTGCTCTGGGGGTAATAAGTGGCTGCCTCTAGGCCTAATTCACTGCACGATTCAGGTTATGGCCTTTTTTCCCTCTTCATTAAAAGGAGGAAAATCTTGATTTTATCTATAGCCCTGTTGACCAAAGTTCCAAAACAAAGGCCTTTGCTCACATTTCAGCCACGCTTAGTGTATGGGAATTGCATTTTTAACACTGGAGTGTGAAGGGAGCTTAGATGCCATTTGAGATATTATGAAAAATAAACTGGTGCCTTTTGGGGTTTCTTTTTGCATCTGGCTAAGTAAGTCTTGCTGCTACCTAAATTGGAGGCCCAAAGTTGACAGGGTGTGTCTAAATGTGTATGAATGAAAAGCAGAACGTTGCCTAACAGTTTAGGCCAGGCTCTGTTTAGTCCAAGGGCTCAGTTAATTTTGCATTTGTCTTTTGACTGTAGTGTCTTAACCCTGTCTCTGTGCAGAAATGTTTATAGACAGAGCTCTGGTTGCGCATCCCATAAAGAACAGCTCTGTCTATAAAAGCTTGGCCTTGTCTTGCTTCCAAGAGCTCATGGATTTGGAACTGTTCCTTCATCCATAGAAATGTGGACCAACAAACTGAACTTAACACTTCTTTCCTTATGCTTTGCCTCTGAAGAGGAGCGGTCGTGGGGTTTTGCACACATGGATGTGGCCCAATTCTGACGGTACATCTCTGGCCTCTTTCCAAGGGGAGGGCACAGAGTGAAAGGAAAAAGAAGTAGAAGAATAATAAATTGTATTGGAAAGAATTAAACCTTACCCTAGCCATGAGTCCTGAAGTTCAGCAAGTAACATCTGAATGCCTCAGTGCATGTATTCTATCAGTAAAACCAGGGGAAGGTAAAAAATTGGGATGTCGCCTTCATTAGAATGTCAAATATATGCATCAACATACAATTTTGAACATTTTACATGGGGAAAATTGCCTCTAAAAGAAAAGGGAAGAATTTCCCTGGAAGTCAGATTTTAATCAACATCAGTTCATGGTGACCGTATCATTGTGTGGACTATGAAGCAGGAAAAGTCAGTCACACACTGACCTAATTGGTGCTCAGGTATAAAGCACAGCCCTTTCCCAGCACTGTTAGAAATTTTTGATGATGCTTCAGTTTCTATTTAAGAAATATTAAAAGACACAAATGCTGTAAAAGGCCAGAGATTGTTACATAGAAATAAAGGCCTTAAATGAAAAAGCAAAGTTCATGGAGAGCACAGACATCAGTGTACTGCTGCCTTCATAACAGACTGGCACATGCTATCCAAGGAAAGAATTTTGATCAGAATTCTAACTCAAGGAGGCATTCCTGTGTCTTGATTGGTAATATATTTAACAGGTGGATATCAGACACCTGATACTAAAGATGCAAGTTTCTGCCCCAATTTGCATTAATGCTTTCGCCATTCCTGCTGTATGTAGATGTCTTAGTGTCTTAGCCATTCCTCCTCCTCCAATTTTGAAGTTTCAGCTGGAAAATAAACAACTCTGCTTCTTTTAATTCTCAGAATAATTTCTAAGGGATACTATTACAGTTGGCTTGAATTTTATTTTAAAATATTAAATTACAATATTCAAGGTTTAGTTTTTTGGGGGGTTCTTTTTGGGTTTTTTTTTTTTTGTTTGTTTGATTTTTGGTTGTTTTTTTTTTTAATGTACTCAAAATTATCTATTTGGGAGGACAACAGTGTGTTCCTTTAATCCCTTTTGGTTAATGGATGTGAAAGTTTAAATTAAATTTACAGTTCAGATGAATATACTGTAGAACATAAACCAATCAGGAGGTTTGCTTTGCTATTAAAACTGAAGTTCAGCTCCCTTTGCAGCACTGTAACATTTAAAATGTCATTAAAGACTTCCTTTCTGATGCCTTAACTTACTTGCATTTGATAAAATTTTGTAGCTGGTGCCTGTGTGCAGAAATTAACTGACATTAAACAATTTAAAGTGGCATGAGCTAGTCTAAATCCAATGAAGATGCTGAATGTGATGATCTGTTAGTTGTTAGTAGATTTCAAAATGCTCTGAATTTTTCAGTGGATACTTAAGTTTTACATAATGTGTATGTTAATGTTTTCATTAGTTCTGATACACTGAGGACATGTACAAAAGTCCATGGAAAATGTGAATAAATGAATGGAAGATTAATTTGTCTTGTGTGAATAACTTTGATTTTGAGTGCATAATATTGCATTAATAAAACAAATTGTACAACCAGTTGCTTGCAGCTGAACTCTTGCTTGGAAAATCCTGCTACTAAAAGAAGGAATGTCCTGCCCTGCCCATTCCTGACTTGGAAACCTGGAGCCAGTTCAGTAAAATGCTTCCTCCTTGCAAGGTCAGTGAGCTGAGCCAGCTCAGAGCAAGGAGCTGGAGGACAGAGAGAGCACCAGTGGTCACATGCTGGTAGAATAACAGCAGAGACTGACCTCTAAACCCTCCACATGAATATTAAAGGATTTAGAAGCCACATAATCTGGGTTTACCTGATGACCCTTGCTGTATTTATTTTAGATCTTGCCCATAGGCACTAACCTAAAATCAGGCCAAAGTGATTCTTTTCTTCTTTGGTTTGCGACAGTTTGCAAACACAAGAAAAAAACCCCACAGCCCCCACTGATTGAAACTGCCACAGACTTGTCGTGCCAAGTGTGGTTCAACTTCATGCACTTGGGATGCGTGTTGGCATTACTCCACATTTTGTACACTTCCTTCCTTCTACTTTAAAAGACTGTCATTGCTGTTTAGAGTGTCCCAAGCTTTTGGCAGACAAAGAAAAATCAAAGTAACAGCTCTCAAGGGCAGAATTATTTTTCTTTTTGGGCTGGGGTAACCTAGAACATCTGATGCCTAATGCTTTGCTAATCACCAAAGATTTTATCACTTGCCTAAGAGGAAGAGGCAAAAGCAACCTTTTAGAAGACATCAAATCTAAGACTAAGAAAATATAACACTCCAAGAATGGAGTGTGTTCATCAAAATCGGGCTCTTTGCTGATCCAGCAGGCAAATGCTCTTGCAGGTCACAGCAACCACAGCATGCAGCAGTTGGAACCACTCATGTGAAGAGTACAGCAAAAGCCTAAGGTATGCTGGTTTGGGCTGGGATAATGGTTAATTTTCTTCCCAGTAGCTGTAAGGGGCTGTGTTTTGGATTTGTGCTGAACATTGCTGACAGCACAGGGATGTTTTAGTTATTGCTGAGCAGGGCATGCACAGAGCCAAGGCCTTTTCTGCTCCTCTCCCACCCCACCAGTGAGAGGACTGAGGGGCACAAGGAGCTGGGAGAGGACATGGCTGGCACAGCTTTTCCCAACTGGCCACAGGGACATCCCAGATCGTACGGTGTCATGCTCAGCATGTAGCACTTGGGGGAGACGGAGGAAGGGGGGACATTTGGAGTGATTGTGTTTGTCTTTCCAAGTCACCGTTGTGCATCGCTGAGCCCAACTTTCCTGGGATGGCTGAACACCTGCCTGCCCATGGGAGGTGGGGAATTAATCCTGGTTTGCTTGTGTGCATGGCTTTTGCTTTTCCTGTCAAACTGTCTTAATCTCAACCCACCAGTTTTCCCACTCTTGTCCTTCTAACCCCCCCATCTCACCAGGGGGAGGAGTGAAGGGCTGAGCTGCTGCCTGGGGCTAAACCATGAGAAGGCTGTGCATGTGTGTCACTGTCTAGAAAACACTGATGGTAAGAAGTACACTTTAATCATGATCCAAAAAATGCCTCAACAGACAAGTTACCTGCCATAATAAACCTCATGCTGAAGACAAAACTGAAAGGCAAATGCAGAGCAAGAGCCAGCCAAGTAACTCTGGGTACCATCTTTGCACAAGGCAGGACATGTGAAGGTGTGAACAAGTTCAAAGTTTGGGCAACAGGTTTGGTAAAATACTTGCTTCATTGGAAGTTTTTAAGACAGACAAGACAACTAAAGTTAGTGGAGAAAAGCAACAGACTGCCCTGAGTATTCAGGAAGTGATGGGTGGAGGACAAACCTCTGCACAAGCTACAGTATATTACTGCGAGCACATGAAGATGAGTTGCATGAAATACAGCAGTAGCACAAAGGAACCAAAGGCTGTACAAGATGAATAAAGAAGCAGCAGCAGAATTTACACTGTTTGAAGTAGCCAACATACTTATCTCAGTTTCTTTAGGTTTGTGCATTGCTCATTTTTTCAGGTATCACACTTGTTTAGAAATTCTTATTTGCATATGAGCATCCTACATATGGATATTTACTTTGATTACAATCAAAATGTATTATAATCAGAATAAATACCCATAATAATCAGTTTAGTGGGTATTACTGTTAGGGACATCGTAACCTTTACTGAGAGGTAACGCAGAAATTAATCTCTGGAAGTCTGCAGAGGCTTCAAAGATATGAACAGAATTTTCTTCTTCAGGCAGTACCACTGAGGAAAAAGCGTGACTTTAATTTACTACCATATAGCATGGATGACATAATTCACTATAAATTTTTTTTCTGAACTATGGTTGATGCTGTATCTGGAGCCCTACCTGGACTGGTGGGCACTTGGGGCATTCTTCTCACCTGCAAATAGCAATTCTGTTGATGGCAGCTTCAGGGAAAGCTTGCAGATGGTTTCTTCATTGTAAAAAAGAATAAATTGTAACACTGAAAAGAAAATGATGGTTTACATATCAAACTTATTTACTTTGACAATTTACGAAATCTGTTTGTCCTTACCTTTACAGTGAAGTCAGAAATGACACCTGTGCTGATCTCCTGTGCTGGGCAGGGTAACCACAGACACTCGTAGCAGGAAGCACCGCATTCCCAACTCTTGCTGAGAAGCAAGCTTGAATATTAATAACTCTTCTTGCTCCTTGATGATACATCTATCGCTCTATTTTTCAAAGGAAAACCTAGTCTGACACTTGTGGTGATGAAAGAGTGGGTCCTGGCAACTCTCTCATCCTTCAGGGGCAAAGGAAAGCCTCTAAACTTGGTGCAGGCTGAAGGCATTCACTGTTTCCAGTAGGGTTTAGATGAACAGAATGATTGCATCAGAATTAAAGGCTGAGCGTGAGAATTTAAAAAGTCTACAGACTTGTAAACTGCATCTGCTGAATCTCCACAGCAATACTGCTCCAGCAGGAAAAGCAGAACTGTAATCATAACCACACTTTAATGTCTGGGGGAGATGGGAGGTGGAAGAGCACAGGGTGAATCAGCACACATTGTGAAATACTAATTCATGAATCACCAGAATCACCCGGATGTTGACATCAACAGGTAACAGGGAAAACATTAGTGCAGTTGTAACTAACGTTTCAAGACAAAGCTTTTTTGCTGTGTAGGTACTCTCCACTGAGCTGTGCAGGAAGACTTGGTATTTCAGAAAATTGTCAGCCAGTTCCATTCATTTCAACAAGGGTTTAAAACCGTTTATTCCCATTTTCCTTTAAAGAGTTTCTCTGAAGTGAATTCAGGAACATGCAGTTTAACTACCTGCACACTTACTATTCATACATTTATGTCATTACCTCAAGTTCACCCATGTAACAGCAGCAGCGCCAGCAGAATGCTCACACTGCCCAGGAAGCTGCAGCAGCCCCATCTGCTTTGCTGAACAGGCACATCCTCACCCTCTCCCACCCCTCACACTCATATCATGTTCTGACCAGGAGGTTTTGCCTAAAAATCCTTCTTTCTGTGCAGGTGCCATGA
Source organism: Machaerirhynchus nigripectus (assembly GCA_013397975.1). NCBI lineage: Eukaryota > Metazoa > Chordata > Aves > Passeriformes > Dicruridae > Machaerirhynchus > Machaerirhynchus nigripectus. Next base: position 128,697 of record VZRQ01001135.1, read on the forward strand.
AGTACACATTGTGTGAAGGTCCAAGGACAGCTGTGTGGCAGGTCAACTTTATTTTCTGCAGTGGAAGGGCATGTGCCTCACGTAAGTAAATCCTGTTTGTGCACACAAACCCTTGTGTCTTGTCTGAACAAAAGAGTGGATCACCTGCCTTAGTTTTCATACCACCACCTCAATCAACACTAACCCTACTAGGGAAAGCCAACTAGCTTGTCTTGGGGAAGAGTTTCCTGGCATAACCAAGCATAAATTACTTATTTCTGACAATCACATCACTAGATCCCATACTTACCTCTGTGAGAAACCAAGCTGGGGACAGTTTCAATTAACTCATATTTTCCTTGATGTATTTAATTTTTTCTTTACTGAGAAGCACCAACCCCTCCCAGATTCTCATCTACACTGTTAATGGAAAATCAGACACATATTATTCCTGCATTTTACTTCCTTGCTTTTCTTCAATTTCAAGTTTCAGGAAGAACACACTTCTGAGAATAGTACACAGGTAACTGTTCGCTAAGAAAATGCCTAGTTTTCCTTTAATCTCCAAAATGTGATTTTACTTTGTAAAATCAGACCTTGATGATAAACTTGTGTGCCAAGCAATATTAGGGTATTTCTTGGAAGGATCTCTCCAGGTGTGGCCAGGTAGGACACAACACTCCAGGACAAAAGAACATGAGTTAACTTGGCTGCCCAAAGCAGGGACACCATAGAGCAAGATGTACTGCCACACTGTTAATCCCGTATTTGTCCTTAAGGATTTTCAAGAAATTAATTCAGTAAAGCTGGGAAAGCTATGTACATGGCAGTCTTCTCTTCCCTCAGCATTTGGATTAAAAACCAAACCCAAAACCAGCAAACCTTTTCCTGTCCAAACTCCTGAATGAGTAACCAAGCAGGGGAGGTTTATTACCACCACTCGTGAGGTTCTGCTGTTCTTTACCTTTTGTACTGATTTAAATAATGCTTCTCTGTCGGGATTGCGGGACGGATGATTTAAAGATGTCACCGAGAGTTCATTGCTCGATCAGTCTCATTTTTTATTTTTAAATGATGGAGCAAGAGGGATGCTGTGACCAGCATCCCAGTTAAAGAGGTAGCAGCAGTTACAATAGCAGCATCAGTGATGGCAGCTGCAACAGGTGCAGAAGCCAGAGCCGAAGCAGGCCCGCTACCTATTGTTACAAGACCATATATATTTTTCTAAGCCAATAAGCAAACGCCACAAAGGCTGGTTAGCACATTTCTACCAATTATAACCGTCATGATTTCTCCGCAATGCGTACTTTTTTGACCAATCATCAAGTTGCTGTTAAGGCCTACTGCACAAACTAATATTGTTACATTTTATCTTTTTAATAAACTTTACCACAATATTTATTGCTAACCTCTAAATACATAACTTTTCTACTTATCAATACCTAACCATGTATAAAATGTGTTTCTACTTATCATAATATATGTTTCTTCTCACTAAAATATATTTCTATTTGTAAAAAGCATATTTCTTCTAAAAAGCGTAATTCCTTTAAAACTACAAAGCTGCTTTCTTTGCAATAAATTGTGAAGGCTTATTGTTTTAACTCAGGAAGCCTCCTCCAAGGTCTCAGGTCAAAACAAGTATCTATTTCTATCTGGTCAAGCGCGAAGCTCTGCATGTTCTCTGTCAGCATTTGTAAATCATCTGTGGCTCCGTTATCTGTAACTTCATTTCCCACACTTCTCCATTATGGCTGCTTCTGAAACCTTTCAACTTAAAGCATTCAAGGAAAAAAAATCAGTTTGTTTCAAAGCCATATTTTAGTATTTCCCAACCAGCTACGATTCCTGCCCAGTTGCACGGGCAGTGACAAAACAACACTGCCAACAATCTGCTCAAATATCCATGTAAAGAAATGAGACATCCTGTTCTTCTTAAACTCTGTGTTTTAATTCTCTCTAATATCTCACATGTCTCCGAGCTATCACACATAGCTTAGGATAAATGTTGTTACCTACCACATGGATTCATAAAACATCCTGGTCTGGGATTCTTTGAAATGGAATCATCAGCACATCAACTCATGGACATCACTGGTAACATTTGTTCAAGGAGCATTTAACTAATTTAGACAGAAAAATCCCCTGCAGGTTTCTTCAACTGTGAAACATTAGTCACAAAAATCAAGTGAAGAGGGAGGAGCCAGAGCCTTGCGTGTCTTTAAGTCAAGGTAGATCCCTGCCAGTACACACAATTCAAGGCAGTGTAAGCAGTGCAGATCTAAAGGCAATCTCCTTTTGCTGACAATGCACAAACCCACTCTGAAGTTCTTCCTGAATTAATCAGGAAGAAACCATTACAGCCATCAGTCCTCACTATTATACACTGCACAAACATAAATGTTGATGACTACCTAATCAAGTTTAGAACAAAGTACAGATCACTTTAGAAGGGTTGTTCTAAAGGCAAAAATGAAAAACCTTTGTAAAAAATTCAGGACTACACTGACTTTTACCTTCTTTCCCCTTATCCGATGTCAAGTCGTCAGGGACTGACCACTGAGAGGTTCTGTAGCAGAATGAGAAGTTGGGCTTTGCTCCAAGTGCAATACGAATGAAGAGCAATGAGGCCACTCTGCCTCCTTAGTTGGCATCTGGCGATGCCTACACTAGTGCCAGGGAGCACTATTCCGCCACTGGTGCCTGCCACCAGGAAGGAATACATCCAAACTCCAACATCACCAGGCACAGTAGAGAGAAAACACCACTAATAGAGCTCATGGTCGTTAAAGAGGTCTGTTTATTTGCTGCAGGGTCCAACACTTTCTTCACTGCTGCTGTAAGCAAAGTCAACTTTATTTTTGGTGCACAACATTCTCCTTGCTCTTTGTTCAAATGGCTCAGTACAGTGCCAGCACAATTTTCAACCCATCAACTTTTAAGCAACATCAATGATCGATGAGGCAAATAAAACCCAAATCATGCAACATGTGTTAGGCTGATAAAATTAGGCTGAGAATATTTATATATTTACACAGAGAACACTCAACATTGCAACCTGCTTGCAGACTTGTATTATCTTGACCAAGTATCCAAACAGCTACATTCTGGAGTAAAATACTCTTTTGTTTAAGGTTTGGTGTAAAAGCTACTTACTTCACAATGCCTTTAACTGGATTCTACTGCACCTATTTTTGACACAGAATTTCTACACACCAGCACCACACACTTTCAGTCATAACTCGCAGAATGTGTAAGGCATTTGCAGAAATCTGATTGCTGTGACCACAGGAAATCCACTTTCTAGAGCTTTCAGCCATGACCTTTGGAAACCATGAGAGTCTTTCAAACACAGAGGGTGAGTCCATAAGAGAGACACTGTTCTTCCAAGAACTATAAACTTGTCATTTCTTGACACTGCTACACACAACACAGATAGAATTTACAACTAATAAATTATTTTCCTAAATAAAAATTGGTTCTTAAACCCCACTGGATAACAACAGGGCTTAGGCACTTCTGAAGATTTTATCTGACTTTAATATGGAAGCTTCAGACTACAAAATACAGGACAAGCAATCATCTCGAAATGGAAAAAATAACGACTGGCAATAAGCAGGTCAATAGTCTAAGAGTGTAGTCTATTTCCCTGGACTCCACATCCATACAGAACTTCAGTGACCAGATGGAATTCTGTACGTGAGGGTCTGCTGGAAAAAATCTGTCTGCAGAGCCAAGGAGTTCACTATCTAAATTATGAACATAGTTTGGGAAAAACACATTCCTGTGAAAAGCCACCTGTGCAAATAATTCTCTTTTCTGGAAAGCACAACATGCCTGGAAATAGAAAACTGAGTAACAGCAATCCAGAGCCCAGCATGCCCAAGCCTTGTAAACAATGAAGACCAAGAGAATAAAAAGAGAACGAACAGGGACCAACACACACTGGATTAGCCAAGGCAGATGAAAGACTCATAGAGATTCTAAAACCATCTTCTTTTAAAGGGAGATTTGGAATCCAGCTTGTCCTGGCTGGCAGTAAGAGAACATAATTTTACATACATGGTGTTCTCTAAGGCAGAGCAATAATCAGCTAACAAAGGATCACTGATTTAAGAGCTTTCTTAAAAAAAAAAAAAAAACCAAGAAGCTTTTTATGCTGGTTAAACTGATAGCAGTGAAAAACTTGTTATGGGTGAAAAGATTCACATCCTTGTATTTGATATCTATCAATATACAACATCTATGAAGAGCTCAAGTGGTAAGCCTTGATCTCCAGAGGGAGTGAATGGGCAGAAGGATGGAAGGAGTTAAGTGAGAAATGAGGTATGGCTGAATTCCAAAAAGAAATAAAGCTTTTCTGCAAAGTTTCCCAAATTTGTTAACCGAGCTGCATCTTCAAACATCAGCATAACTAATGAAACCCACTGTGCTCCAACCATTAAGACACTGACAGCCAAACAGCCTTCATGGCATTGCAGGACACACCAGCTCCCTCTGCAGCAATTACTTCAATGGCCAACAGGAGCTGAATCCAGTTTACTGCTTACGAGCTACAGAATTAAACCCCCTCCAAATTAATAGGGTGAGAGGTTCTTACTAACATTCACTTTTCTTTTTTGATGTAGTGCAATAGAATGCTAAGGGTCCAGCTGTGCCATCCTGACCCAAACAAAACTTTGATCAAATTCCCTGTCAATCTGTCCACACAAGGACAACCAATTATAATTTCAGCGTTTGTTTAAAAGCAGCACAAAATGTGGAATTTGCTAACAGAAAGTGGGAACCATTGGCTATACATAAAAAGTCCAAGACAGCTGTTTAAAGAAGGAATAACTGAGAATCTGGCACATCTTTGCTTCCAAAAAGCACTATTGACATTCAGTAGACCTTTTGACCTCTATTTTCCATGGATGTCCATGAGGGCATACTTGTAGTCCTTTTCTACTAGAAAAGGCGAGTGTTCAACGTACCTATAGCATATCCCACTAGCAAGATACAAGAAATAAATTTACTTTTTTTAGGACGTTGCAGTCCTTCAAACACTAGACATCAAAATCCAACCACATACATGTAACAAAGCAGATGATACCTCCTGAACAACAGATGTAGGATCTAAACTGTACCTTCCGTAGCACTGCTTTTAAACTAATGCACTAGTTTAGAATCATTCCTCATTTGCTCTGAAATCTTACACAGCAAGATTTTCTGAGTCTTTCAAATCACACAAAATTAAGCCACCTAAACATAATACACAACACCAAGGGAGCATTACAAATTCCTGTCCACTGAGAAGTGTTCAGGCACCTACCACTGAGGGTCCTATCTGGATACACTTCCTTTTTACATTGTTCCTCCGGCTGCCTGACTGAAAGGTATCAATTGTCACGATCAGTACAAATGTAAACCCTCTCTCCTTTCCCTCTGCATTGAACATTTAAAGGAAAACCAAAGCACTGATTTGCCCAGTCCAGCAGTATGAAATCACAGAGTAAGGAGCACATTGAGAGGTTTTTTTTTTAGCTGAGGAGTGGTTTAATTGTCAGCATGGGCAAAGAGAGAATATTTGTACTGACTGATGCCAGGCACACTACCTGGGGATCTCAGGTACCCACCCAGGCTGTCTGGCAAGTTCCTTGGGAGGGCACTTCAGCTGCTGAGTGAAGACTCCACCTCTCCCTGGGCTCAGGGAAAAAGCCTGGGGCAACCACATTACATGGTGGAAACACCCTCATACACACAGACCACAGGCAACATTCCAAGGTTGCAGCATGAAAACTGGGTGTGCTGGTAATGACAAAGGGAACATTTTTCTAACGCCTTGCAACATATTTGAAGCCAACTGAAAACTGGTCAGCTGTCCCTGTCATACACTCATGCTGCCGGTGTAAGAAAGGCTGCCACACTGTGCTAAGGTGACAGCTTCCAGCCCTGGCCTCAAATACTGACAGACCTCCTTACCATGCTGGAGTCATCAGGTTGGGCTGAAAGGCAAATTTGGTCTGCCTTTATGCTGAAGTGGAGCTATTTCCATGGAATCTAGCCTGAGGAAAAAGAGCAGAAAGTCCTATTTGAGAGGTTGAGTCATTAGGTGCTACTGTGAGAGTAACAAAGCACTTGGGAAAGACCAGGAATGAGGGAGACAAAGGTCCAGGCTCAGAGCACATGCCACAGCATCAGGTTTAGGTGCTCAGAGTCTGAAAAGTGACAAAAATGGCATCTTTGCTCTCACTCTGTGCAGGCACTGGAGTCTCACGTGCCCCAAGAGACACACCACCCCTCCCATTGCTGAGCGGTCCTAAATAAACCCAAGTATGTACTGGCTCTCACATCAAAACAGTCAGCCAGAGCACGGTAACCTCAGCATTCAATCATTTTGTTTTCAAATGTCAAGGATAGCAGTTTTGCTGTTTAGAGACAGCTGCACTTCATGTGTAAACATAAGGCTGTTTTCCTGAGAGCTCCTGACACACCATTTTCAGACCTCCCACTCTGCAATTTTTAGTCACTTTTCAGAACAGAATTATGTTTCCATCTTTTGTATTTCAAGAAAGCTCTCTGTGCTTCAGCATGTAACAACCAAAGATGGAAAATCTGGGCAAGCTGCCTGACCATGAAGCAGCTCCCATGCCCTCCTTGGCTACAAAGGGTACTGCAAGTACGACTCTACAAACTCTCAAGTCCAGTGCACGCAGGAGGATGGGTTACTGGTAAGGTTTTAGGCCTTTGGAGACCGATTACAGCCTCCTGTTTTTTCACTTTAGACTCAAACTGGTATTAACTCAGCTGAGAGAAGGATAAGCAGCATTAGTACTGGAGATGAACCTCAGCTTTACTATAGCAGCACATTTTAGTCTTCTTTTCACTGGCTTGTTTTCTTAGCCAGTTCTTGAGGATGAAAATGTTGCTGTTCTTTGGTAGATACAGAAATCTGTCAGCAGAGTTCACCTGTCCTAACACTGACAGACGAAAAATGGGAACATTTTCAGCCTCTTTTAAGCTCTGACCTGACCTGCTGCACATACCAAACCAATGGTGTCTTTTTCCTTTTCTTCCCCTTAGTAGGAAGTTGCTCTCTCCCCCACTTCGCTGCACATACACACACACACACACACGTGCTCGCACACGGCTGGTCAGACGAGGAGAGGGTATGGCCAGAGTCTATGGAGAGATGTCCAGTAGCACATCGTTATGAAATTCTCAGAATGTTTCTCCCAAAGAATATAAAGTTTAACACATTCTGTACATATTGTTGGCTTCTTAGTTATAAAGTAAACACAGTAGCAAACTGTCCATAAAGTGTTGACTCAGTTTAAACGCAGCCCCTTCTCATTTTATCTTGCAGAAGGTCCTCTTCCAGTCATAAACACTCCAGTGATGTGGGCATTCGGTGTGTGACAGCAGAGGAAGGAAGAAAGAGGCACTTTTGATCGGCTGGTATTCCTGGACTTCCCTTTTTCCTGCGGAGGTCTATGTTCCTGACACTAGATGGTAGTGTTAGCACAGAAAACCGCTGTGGATAGGCACTTGGCAACAAGGCTCCAAGGCAGTGCCCGCTCTCTGCTATGTCATCAGGATTGGTTTCTGCCGCACTTCCAGGATATCTGGACATGGGAGAGAAACAAAGAGACACAGCCAACTTAAGAGGCTCCTGAAAGCACCCACAGTACCAGGAAGCACGAAGAACTGGAGACAAAAGCATGGACTGTGGCACAGCCCACCAGGAATCTAAAACATGACGAGCACTCAGCTTTGCCTGTTAAAATCTGAGTTAACCAGGATGCAGCTGGGAAGAACTGGGAAGAACTGAGAGAAGAGAAACTGCAAATATATCCCGTCGTGTGGAGAGGACAGCTGATCTACTACCATTTATACTGGGATGAAGCAACATACGTTAGACAGGGAGTGGCAATATATTCCAGGGAAACAAGTGTAAGTGCCATTAACAAGAGATGCCAAGGGGTTTCCCATTCTTGAAGGGAGAAATGCAACATCCCCAAGCCCCTTAAGGAGACTTCTGTGGGTACAAATAATTCACCTCTTTCATCCCTTCTGTAGCCCAAAGCCTACATTCCTGCACTCAAAAAGCTGCCATAAAAAACCACTCCTCTTTTTGGCTCCTCAACTCCATGTTGTCCAAGTGGGACAGAATATGAACCTGTAAAACTTCTGTTGTAATCATGGGTGTCTTTCTAAATATGGGCAGTAAAACCAACATGGCAAGGCACTACGCAGAAATATCTGGAAACTGGGCTGCTATGTTCTTTTCCAGGCTACACAAAGAACAAGGAAAATGGGAAAAGGGAGCACACAACTGCACAAAGAGGATGACATGAGCAAAAACTGATCCCCAGCTCCAGAGGGCTCCAGCCATACCTGTAAAGAATTAAACACAGTGGAAGGAGTCCAGTGAAGGGCCACAGAGATGACTAAGGGACTGGATCATCTGACATTATGAGGAGAAGGTGACAGAAGTGTGATTATCCAACATGGACAGAAGGGTCAGAGTGAAGTCTTATCAATAAATTCAAAACATTTTAAAAAGTATTTTGATCACTATCACTGGGATTTTAATATCTTAGAACAGGTTTCCTGAACTACCCAAGAGAAATGAGCACCTTTCCCACTTCACCCTGCCCCACACGTAATGCTCCTGCTTCCTGGAAAGCTGCCACTGGCACAAACACATTGATTTCAAAAAGGCTTGGAAACAGGGCCTACACAACATGTCAGGCTAAAACAAATGTGGGTAGTGAAAAACTGCAGATGAAAATTCTGCCTTACAGCCCAGAAATTTCATGCCCTATTTCTGTGTATCTCAATATATACCCCAATTCCTGCAACCGTATGTTCAACAAATTAAGCCTCAGAAAGGATGTTCAAGCTCAAAGCCACTATTTGAGCATGGAGGCATTTGTGCCACCATGAGCAGATATTAAATGCCAGCAGAAACAATACATCTCCTGTGAACTCCAAAATGCCTGTGGTGAGAGAGTGAGTGAGCTTGGTAACTCCAGCTAACTTGTTGTAAGACTATCAACACAATGATCATAAGGAATAATTACGTATTTTGCTGAAACGTTCAAAATCCATCCTTAACTATAAATGACCGATTTTTTACTGGAATCTGTAATTTCTTCTAAGTTGAAATAAATTCCTATTTACAGCGGCATTACAGAGAAACACTCGTTCCTCTGTCTTAACAGCAGAATCCCCCAACACTGTAGGCTGTGCACAGTGCATGTCAAAATTCACCTGTTAAAATTCGATGCAATGGCAAAGTGATGTATGTTAAGTGTGCATAGAGTAGAAAGTTTTCATCTGTTCTGTTCAGCTTCAGCCACGAGCCCACCAGCGAGCGTCCTGTTCCAGACAGGGACCGCGACCGGAGATTTGTCACATTGTGAAGATCTGCAAAGGCAGGAAGAGACAGAAAGCCTCAAGGGATTGTACTTTATTGGAACAGTTCTGAAACTCAAAAGAAGAGGAAAGCCTCCTATTCATTGTTTTGAGGCAAATCACATGCAGGACACTATCATAACTGCTTTTTTAAAACCAGACAGACCTTGCCTAGCACAGAGTTCACCATTCCCGCTGAAGCTAATGAATGGTAGCAGCAGCAGCTGAAAACAACAGTCACGAGAGGCCTTGTGCCACAACACTGCACCAGGAGAACCCTAACTCAGCCTTCCCTCATACACAACATCATAGAATAGCCCTAAAATTAAGTACTTACTCATGCAGAAATTCACCAGAGTAACAAAATAGAAATTGTTTCTTTTGAAGAAAATTGACATCTAGCAGACATGGGGAGATTCAGCATTAATACCACAGTTTCCTGCACACCCCCATGCACACCCTGAGCCACACCTAGGACCCTTCAGCTGAGCCACTGTTCTCAGAATTACTTTAGATGTCCCCAAGTAAGCTTTAAAACAAAAAGATACTGAGTCCCCTGTAGGCCAGAAGAGTTTTTATTAGGTGCAGCTCTCTCCCACAGCCATGTTCTGCATTTTTGAAGTGTTTTTAAATCTTTGCTCTACTGCCCTGTAAAATTCAGCCCTGTCCCACAATGCTGAAAGCAGATGCTGAAGTCAGCATATCAATTCTGACCCAGAGTGATCCAAGCTTTGGGACTGAAAGCAGATTCTGATGCAAACAAAGAGGGAAATACATGGTGGCAGCTACTACAGAAAGATGCATAACAATGTGGGAGGAGAAATCTGTGAAAATCTTTCCCTCCTTCCCTATATATATGTATAGCCAAGCTGTCTATTCCCTCTTCCCATGTATGACCACTATGCCAGGAGCACTGTGGTGATCAGGGCAGAAGGAGCTGACTCTGGTAGCTGCAAGAAGCACAACTCTCCTGGTGTATCATGCTTTCACAAAGCAAAGCCACTTAAGTGGGCCTTGATGGGCTGTTCCTGTTCACCACAGGTCTGTCTTCACTGGGGCAACCTGTAGCAGCACTGGCTGTACCAAGGACACTGCTGATCTTTACACAATCCACATCTTTCCCTCCACCCACAAAGCCAAGATGCCCCCAAATCTCTGCTCCTATCTCTACATCTTCTGCATCTGCATCTGGCTTTTTCATGCCAAAATAAGGTTTCACCACTGCAGCTCCTGAGCAAACACTGGTAGGACACTCAGGTTTCTGAAATTTGTAAAAAAATCTCAATTTAGTTACTATTCCTTGTAGAAAACTCATCTTTGAATAAATTAAACTTCCTAGCATAAGCTGTTAAAATATTCCCCTTTTTATTTTTCAGATGAGGAACAATAAGGTCAAAACACTTACAAACCGTTTCTTGGTATTTTATATGAATGCTATGAAGTATCTGAAAAACCTAGAATTTATTTACTTCCATAAATATATTAGAAGGAAAATGATATGAAAATAAAAAGAATATCCATCATTATGATTAAATACTCCAGGACCAGACCCTGCAAGACAACCTTGAGCAAGCACTGCACCACCCATGAGGGCTGCCAGAGAAATACCCTGAACCCTGTTCTCTCCTGGGCAACCTCCAAAACAAAGATACCAAAAACAGGGCTGCATGTGGGGAAAGCTGCCCTTTTCCCCACACTACCCTGTGCCTAGTAAAACATACTTAAACACATCGCATTTCAAATAACATAGGTTCTGATTAGGCAAATTTAGGAAAAAGAGATGAACAAAAGTTTTTCTTGATAGAACGCTGAATTAGCTACCATCAGGGTTTTTTAAACTGCCACAGAATTTGCATTAAGCACTATCACTTCAGTTTGTTTTTTAATGTGCAATTCCTTATTAGCTAAGGTGGTCCAGTACTGCTGATAGGCAATATCTTTGCTACTTCAAACAGAACTTGTAATCTGGAAATTACCTTTGTGGTTATCTGTTAGAATGCCAACAGACAGATTTTTTGACTGAATCGTTTTTAAACACATGAAAAGCAGTTGGGACATTCAATTTTTGAGTTTCCTGCTTCACAAGACTGTGAGGTGATTGGGATTTATATACTATATTCTGAGTCAGGCTCCATCTTGCCGGCTGTTTCCTGCTGAGTCACTAGAATTTAAAGGAAGAGTTCCACAAGGCACTAAACTATTATACAAACTCATTAGGTTTTCTCTTTATATAGTTCAGAACTGCTTCAAAGCCAGTTGCAGTAAATGCCTTTTCACCAGCTTTAACCAACTCTGGATCAAGTCAGAATTCAGAGAACTTGTTGCTGAGAACATGCCCTACCCCACTATACCTGGAGAAGTGCCCCCACAGACTGTGGCATCTGGGAAAGGGGGAGGATCTCAGCTGCTCCAGTTTCTCTCACATGGGTCCATATAAAAGAAATAGGTTTTAACATATTCAGGAGTTGTGGGATCCAGCCTTCAAAGAGATGCTTAAGCCTGTGAAAAATCTCATTTTCAGAGAGGCACTGGCTGTATGTGGAGCTCTCATTTTTCCACCCTGCAAACCTTGAAAACCCCGCACTAGGATCCCTTTCCACAGCTCTGTGCCCTCTCCGGACAAGTCTATTTAGCCGTCAATACTTCTCTCACCTCCACCATCATCATCTCTGAAGAACTCCTCACTGTCATTTGCTGAATGGGACTTTTTCATCTCAGCAATTCGATTTCGGGGCACTTTTCTCTTGAGGGACGGGGAGAAGAAGGATGGGCGGTTGTTACGTTCTGGGGTTGGTGGTGTGCTGAAAGAAGTAACCTGGAAGGGAAACAGAAGGAACGCTGGAGAAAGTCTTGGTTTTCCCCCCATGTGCCACAAGGCGGTCACATGTGTAAAAATCAGAATGATGACTGGTATCCATCTCCGTTTTATCGAAGTGGCTAGAGAATTTCAATTGAGCAATCGTTTCAGCTTCAAGATGCTCATCAAGGGGAAAATATTTTGATATATCACAACTCTCAACTGTTACATGAATAATGAAAAACCTCTCTCCCGAGATGATCACTTTTAACAAGGATTTACAGTTATAATGGCACAAAATTAATAATTTAGGCACCAAGAATGTCAATCTTATTTTTGCATGTTGAAATTCAGGAGACTTAATATGCTAAGAATGTATTGTATTGAACACACTCAAATCATGCATCTTCATTTCTTTGGCATGCACAAGTCAGCAGTTTCCTTATTGGGAAGGCTGTCCCACGGGATCCCTGTGGAAGGTCAATGTCCCTGAGGAGCAGGGTCACAAATTCCTGAGCCAAACACACTGAGGCAAAAGTGAAGTCAATGTTCTCTTTTATCTGTGTCATGTTTCAATACTGGAAGGAGAAAATGAAGCTGTGGTGCCTCAGATGATTTGGTTAGCCCAAGTGATGACAAATACATGGATGGACCTGCTGTGGTGAAACTCAAGTTAGGGACAAAACTGTGGAGACCCTTCCTTCAGAGCAGTAGTTGCCATTGAAGAAACTACAATTAAAGTCAGCACACCTGTTTTGGAGAGAACTGAAATGTAGTGCCGATGTACTGGCTGTGATTGCAGTATTTTAATAGTTGCATTTCAAAGGGAAAAAAATAGGGATAACAACTTTGCAAATGGATGTGAGTAACTTTTCTCTTGTCTTTTCTTCTTCACACAGTCAATTTAACAACCCCATAACTCTCCCTGAGCTGGCACCTGACACTGCTCATATCTGTCCAAAGAAATGCAGAGGGAGGTGACATGGAGTGATGATGGCAGCCAAGCCAGGTTGATTTTACACTGCAGAAACACTCCATGTTGTCCCTCTATCACTAACGTTAAAAAAATAAAAGAAAGGGAAGTAACACCCAAATGATCCTCTACCCAGCAGACTTAATTTCTAATTTGTGCTTGTCTCTCTTTTTAATTTTGGAGTAATTTCATACCACACTGTGGGGGGAACCGGAAACAGACATAGCAGCATTAAAATCACTAGCAAAAAGCAGTGGTAACACATTATCAAATCCAATTTGACATTTTCCATCTGACACTGGAAGCCTTGGAGACAAGAGATCATGTTGTCATCCAGGCCTTATTTCTTCAGGCTGTATTTCTGTGGTAGAGAGCAAGAACATCCAGTTAGTAAGTTCTGTGCTGGTAGCTCATGTTTCCTTTTACCAAGTCAGAAACAAAAACCACACTGCCTGCATGGAGACCTCTAGAAGCAGTTCTTCAGATCTTTAAATGACACAGGTTAGCCACACTACACAGAAAACCATGCTAGACTCCATCAGGTACTGACCCAGCCCAGGTCTGTGCAAGTATTTTGAAGACATGCTGCCTAATCCCCACTAATCAGGTAAAATGTCTTAATGGAAAATAAAGCTCAGGATTGAATAAGGGCCAAATCAGCATCTATGGTCTGATTCTGTTGGCATTTTACTGCACTTGCACTAAAATTAGGCAATATGTATGAATATGATGCACCTGGATCCATGATCTTTGCTTTAGCATTATACAGGCTTCGCGTTGGCAGCATTCCTCAGTAACAGCACCATTTCCTGTGAGGTTTAGCAAGCAACCTATATAATACACAAATTCCACGTTTCTAGGTAAATCCCATTTCACACAGAAGTGGAATCTACTTCTTTTAATAGAAAACAAGCAGAATCATTGGTTTCCCTGGCATAAAGATTGCTGTTGTTTCAACACAACACTCCTCCAGAAGTATGAATCATCCAGTCCTCTCTGTATTCAGCATCTGCTCAGGGAAAACCGCGTTAAAAAATCCATCTCATATACTGAGTACAACCAAATTACACATAGGCAAACCTAAGTGCAGAACCCCAATGTGACTTAACCCCAGCTTCAGTCTGCCTCCTGGCTTTGGAACAAAGCATTTTCATGCCTCACCTTAAGAAATTATTTCTGTCTGCTACTTACTCTCTCATGCACTGGGGAGTCTGGATTTGAATCTTCTTCTGTCCCATACGGTGAAGTGTCACCAGTGGAAACTCTACTCACTGCCATCTCTGCATGTCCTTTTCCCTGTGGTCCTTTCATTCGGACAAACTCCATGTTGTTGTATTTATAAAAGCCAAAAGACATTCTTTGAGCCATCTTAGCTGCAACACTCACCTACAATGCATCAAGACCGGAGGGAAAAAACATGTAATAACAGCTCTACAACTTGAAAATAACATCCTCTGAAAGCAGTTATCTAAGAAAAAGTCAGAACCACAGTGGCTAATGATTACTAAGAAACATTTTTAAGCCACAATCTGAAGTGATCTCCAAAAGGAAAGTGATTTTACAGACACAAAAACAGGTTCTGAGAAGAACCAACTACTTCAGCCATCCAAAAGGCAGAGTTACCAATGGCACACTGAGAGAAAACCAAAAGTTTTTATCCAGGCCCACAGACTGTGGCACAGGAGAGCACAGGCAGGTGTGTGCACAGCTCAGTGCAGCCTATGCTGGGGCACTCGTTTGAGTCCAAAAAGCAATAGACACACACAAGATGCCTCAAACCAGCAAAGCACACCCCACAACTGGGTCACTACTTTGTGCCAAGTAATTTCTGACATTTTTATGTCCATACTGTCAAGGCCAAAATATAAGGAACCAGCCCCATGCACAACTAACCTGCCCTGCATGGCTCACCAAGACACCCTGACAACTTTAAACCCCCTGAACAGACACAGGGGTTCAATTTCCAGTCAGCAGAACTGAACTGAAAATTGAACTGAGAACTGAAAAAAGGAACAGACCAATATGAAAACAGTCAAGGTTTTGCTAAGTGAAGTAGGTAGGACTTATCCATAAGTTTAAGTGATTTATTGCAATTTTCATCAGTTTGTGAAAAGGCCAAGATGCTCATCAGCTTGTATTGCACTGAGAACTACAGAATCCTAGAATAATTTAGGTTAGAAACAACCTTTAAGATCATTAAGTCCAGCCATTAACCAAACACTGCCAAGCCCACCACTAAATCATGTCCTTAAGTGTCACATCTATACATCTGTTAAATATCTCAAGGGTTGAGGACTCCACCACTTCCCTGGGCAGCCTGTTCCAGTGCTTGACAACCCTTCCAGCAAAGGAGTTTTTCCTAGTATTCAATCTAAACCTTCCCTGGAACAACTGAAATCAAGTAATCTTCAAAAGCATAGAGATTACTCCTGTTCTGTAAAAAGAATGGTAAAATTTCAAGTTTTGCCTCTGGCCATAATGGAATACTTCAAGAGTTGACAATTTTACTTCATCTAACAAAACAATGTCAAGAAGCTGTGTGGTCAATCAGGACATTCCTAGACTATGTGGTGACTTCACCACATCAAATCTTATCTTTCCACTGCAGGGCTTTCTTTTTATGTTGTCTTCAGTGATTCTGCATTCCCACTTATTTTAATAACCCAGCTGCTGATCGTGTAAGGCCACAAGATGACGGTGGAAGAGAAACAACTTTTGTTTCATGTTCTCTCAGAAACCTGCTGGAAGAGTGTAACGGCTCACATTTAAAACAGGGAGAAGGGAAATTATTCAGGACCTCTCCTGACAAGGGCAGAAACAAAGAGAAATTTACAGACACAGTAGATATTGTGGGAATTTCTTCAGTTTGTTTTTAAAAATCTCTCAGGATTGTCTGCATAATAAACCATTTGAGACATTTATTGAGTCTTGATTTCAGCACTAAGTACTGAATTTGAAGGTGAAAGTGCTGGTATTTGATGTTTCTGTAGAAAGCAGAGAAAGCTTCTCTTGGTGGCAGTGAGACTACAGGGGTCTTTTGAAAACAGCCATGAGTGCAAAATACAATGAAGAAAAATACACTTTATTGCAAGGTAGTTACCAGAGTTTAAGATCTCCCATGAAATCATACCTTCTCTGAATACAGAAATATCAATGACTTTTCAAGAAAATGAAGGGGAAGGCTTTCCTGTTGTTCAGGTCCATTCCAGTGTCACGCTCTTGACTACTTATTCCTACCTCCTCTCCTTTTGGCAAACAACAGAGGAATATATCCCAGTCTGAATACCCTCAGCTATCTGAGCCAAACCCAGTAGCTTTCAGCTAACTTTCAAAGCCAAAAAAGACAGACCATGATGCAGCTGATCTAATAGGACACAAAGTTGACAGCCTCAGCCACAAAGAAAATCTAGTCAGAGCACCATTGCTGCAAAGGACATGGTCTTTCAGAAGCTCCTTACCCTGTTGTCATAGACCTTCTTGAGTGCTTCATAGCGGATGGACCCCTGAAAAATCACCCCTTGGAAGGTGTTGCTTTTATCACTGGCCACCAGCTCCACACAGACCATTTCTCCTTCTCCCACAGTCATGTCACTGAAAACCTGCCAAAGATGCAAAATGAAACATTTTGATGCAAACTGCAGTTGTTCAAATTGAAATACATTCAGATTGCCATGGCTGTCCTTAGGCCCAAGGAAGTTTCAATATAAATTGAAAGGGAGCAGAATGTTCCATCCAAGCCTTTCAAAAAAACAGACTCCAGGCAGTGTACACTGCAAATCACATGTTGAGATGAGCAGCTCTCATATTAGCCTTTCATGCTTTAGCCCATCATAGACACTGATGCCTAAATACAGCTTCAAGATCATATTTCAAATATTAAAGAGAGAGAAAGGGTAAATAAAATAAAATAAGATCTAGCAGAAGATAACCCTCAACTAGCCAAGAACATTTGTTCAAAAGGTACAAGAAAACAGCTAATCTGGACATAAGACTACAGTAGGACAAAACCTTGCTGCTGTGACAAGGAACTCACCTCTTCAAAACTGTCAATCATGAAGAATATATTGGGGTAGCTGATCTTTGACTCCTCTCCTTTACTGTCCATCGGGTGTTTGCTTGGAGATGCAAACACTTGCTGAGAAAGATGCAGAAAAAGATACTTCTTCTCAGTTAAATGTGCTTGGGAACAGACACACAAAACACAAGGCAAGTAATTACAAAATATCAGGCTGGCACTGCTCACTTACACTAGAGATGCTGGACATCCTGCAAGCACAGCTGAGCTGGTTTCTCACTAAAGCCAGATTTGCAATAATGGCACTTGAGAAATCCTTGGTTTCCACATGCAAGTGATCAAAAACTCATTGCTCCACACTAAATGTCCCTGTGTGTACCTGACCTCTCACCATACTACAGTACACCATCCTACTTCTTCATCACCACTTTCAGGTGTTTTTAAGTTGCTGCAGTGTGCTGCAAAGTAAACTGCCACAGTGCAAGGAAGTTACCATGAAGCAGCTGACCCAACACCTTTACTTTGATATGTTATTGTTTACTTAGTACACACTAAGATCAACCTCCCTCAGTAATGGCAGCGTGGCTGTCCTGGGATAATTCATAATGTTATTTTATTCCATATCTATCTGCACCCAAAAACTGTTACTGTATCTTTACAACCCTACAGCCGGAGACCTTGTGTGTGTGGGGTGCTATCCTGGGCATTCTTGAAATCAGTGCAGAGGCAGTTTCCAGGCTCTTGGTTGTGCAGTATTCACTTTGCAAGCTACTTGGTCTTTGTTCAGGCAAAGGCTTTCCTTCCCTTTTTCTGTTGTCTCTTTATTTTGTTTTTTTCTTTTTCTTCATCTAGGGGAGACTGCAGTTAGTGATTCTGGGCTTTCTTGGGGCAAATTCCACAAGTGTATTCCACCTGTAGCAGCCCTTGCTCCAATCCAAGCTGTTCCAGGGGAGAAGACTATGGAGAGTCTCTTTTTTGTGGCAGCTTTGGGTTTGC
>VZRQ01001138.1:51790-70425 GCA_013397975.1 Machaerirhynchus nigripectus
CTTCCTGGGGTTGAGGCACTGCGTGGAAAACACAGGGATTGTTGCAGTGCACGGGAAAACGGGCGGATGGGGGCATTGCACGGACACGTGGGTCAGTGCAGGGCACCGAGGGAGACAGGGATCGCTGAGCCACACTGGGAAACCCGCGGGTAAGGGGTGGCACGGACACGTGGGTCAGTGCAGGGCACAGAGGGAGACAGGGATCGCCAAGCAGTGCTAGGAAACACGTGGGTAAGGGGTGGCACGGACACGTGGGTCAGTGCAGGGCACAGAGGAGGACGGGGATCACTGAGCCGTGCTGGGAAACACGCGGGTAAGGGGTGGCACGGACACGTGGGTCAGTGCAGGGCACAGAGGAGGACGGGGATCACTGAGCCGAGCTGGGAAACACTCGGGCTGGAGCACGGCGTGGGAACACTTGGGTCAAGGGACAGCATGGCACCGTGAGTGACCGCACTGCCAGGGCCACGTGGGGCCGTGCACGGCGTGGGGAACACGCGGTGGGGCGGTGCCTTGCGGGGCAAATCCCGCACGCGCTGCCGAGAGATCCCCAGGGCCACCGGGCGCGTGAACGCCCCACCGGGATCTCTGGCCTTATCCGAGCGCCAAGCTGCACCCCACAAAACCCCCAAATCCCCCAGCCCTTCCTGCGGTTTTGGAGGATGCAGCCCCATCGCCAGGGGTCCTGCAGTGCCATACCTGGGTCATCTTCTCGCGGTTGGCCTTGGGGTTGAGGGGTGCCTCGGTGAGCAGGGTCGGGTGCTCCTCGGGGGCCACGCGCAGCTCGTTGTAGAAGGAGTGGTGCCAGATCTAAGGCCGGGCAAAGAGTTGGGGTCTTAGCCCAAACTGAAGGCGGGGCTGACGCCCGCTCCCCGTCCCGGGAGGGTCTCACCTTCTCCATGTCGTCCCAGTTGGTGATGATGCCGTGCTCGATAGGGTACTTGAGCGTGAGGATCCCCCTCTTGCTCTGTGCCTCATCGCCCACGTAGCTGTCCTTCTGCCCCATGCCCACCATGACACCCTGACGCCGGCGAGAGAGGCCTCGTTAGCCACGTTTCGGTGATTAGAGCAGGGCGGGGGCTGCCCCCGGCTCCCCTGGGTACCCACCTGGTGCCGGGGCCGCCCCACGATGGAGGGGAAGACGGCGCGAGGGGCATCGTCGCCGGCGAACCCGGCCTTGCAGAGGCCGGAGCCGTTGTCGCAGACCAGGGCAGTGGTTTCCTCCTCGCACATGGTGGGGCCGGCAGCACTTGGTGCGCAGGGGGACCTGGGGGAAAAGCTGTGGCGAGGGGGGAAAGCGGCGTTAAAGAGTGGCTGGGGGACGGGGCTTGTCCCGCGGCACTGCGGCCGGCTCTGGGGTCAGAAGCGTCGGAGTCCTTGGGGATGGGCGGCCCCCCAAAATCCTCCGGGGACAGTCTGACCCCCGTGCAGCGATGCTGGGAGGGGGGTGATGCTTGTTCCCCGTGGGTGCTGCTCCACGCTGATGCTGCTTCTCCATCCTTCTCCGACCGGTGCCCAAAGCCAGTGCCAAAGCCTCCTGCCCGCGCTCCCCGGGGAGCTCCGGTGCTGCCAGGCCCGGCTGGTGCCCTCCGAAAGCAGGCAGGGGGTGGCAGGTGATGCCCTCTCATCCGCTTCTGTCTCAGCAGCCTTTTGCTGCTCTGAGCTCGCATCCACTCCCAAAAACGGGGGAAAAAAAATGGCCCTTCCCAGGGGTGCCCCCTGCACCAGAGGATGGGCTCCCCGATCCAGAGGGAAGTGGGCAAAACCTTGCAGGAGCCCAAAAAGCCAAAAAACCCCAAATCACAGGGATTTCTGCAAGAGCACAACGTGCTTTGGCCGCAGCCCAGCTCTCGTCACGTCCAGGGAGGGCCCCAGCTGTGGGGTCGTGCCGAGGTTGGCACCCCCTCCGTGCCACGCAAACCGAGCTGGGGCCACCCAATAAATGCTGGGGCACCCTGAAACCACCCCGGGTGTTTTTCCTGCCCGCTCTCCTCCATGGAAAGAGGGAAGCGGGGCTGGGCAGGGCAGTACTCACCACAGAGGCGAGAGCTCCTTTCCTCTGGGGCCGAGCCCCGATGTGCCGTGGGTATAAATACCAGCGAGCCCGTGGAACCTCAGAGGCGGATCTTCTCTAAACAAAGACCCTAAATAGGCTCAGTGATGGTGTGTTGGCCATATGGCCATATAAGGTGTTTTATTTCATTAAATTGACCTTGGGCTGGTGGTAGGACCCAGCACAGTTAATTATTGTAGGGAAATGTATGTGAGGATGCTTGGGAGGCAACGGCCCCGTTGTGAGTCCGTTCCTTTTATGCTCCGCTCCGATAAACAAGTGAGGCACAAGTCCTTATAAGCGACGGGCTCGGAAAAAGGAGGTGGAAGCGACTGCAGTTCCTGGGGGGCGCGTGGAGAAACCCCACGCGGGTGCAGGTGGGTGTCGGGGCTCTGCCGTGGGGACACCCCGGAGCCGGGATGGGAATCTGGCATCACTGAGATGCTGGAGACACGCGGGGCTGGTGCCTCGCCTCCTCCCGGCCTCGGTTCCCCCGCATCCCTGGCATCCAGCACTTCTCACATGCCTCTCCCTGTGGTTTTCTCTCCCCGCCCCCATTCTCGGGCTCTTGGTATCCCAAAGCCCCTCGTGCCCCAAATCCTCGGCCTGAGCCAGGCCAGGGGTTGTGGGTCCCAATCCTGACCCCGCACTGTGGGTGCGCCCAGCTCTGGTCCCTCCCGGGGGGGTTTTGGGGGCGGGATGAGCTCAGGCCCCCCAAGGGCCCAGGGGGTTGCTGTCCCCGAGCCCCCCTGGCCCGACACAGCCCGGGGGGGCCGAGCCCTGGCAGTGGGAGCGGAGCCGCGGAGGCCCCTGGCCCTGGCAGAGGCCAACCAGCAGCTCCCGAACTCCCGGCTGCCTTTTTAAGGACAACGGGCCCTCACCAGGGAGTCTCCCAGAGCACCCAGGGGAGGCAGGAGAGATGCCCCGGAGTCACCCCCAGAGCTAGGCGGGCTTGAGGGAAACTGAGGCACGGGGGTGCTGATCCCGAGCTGTGCCCAGGGCAGGAAATCCCGGCGCTGGAGCAGTGACAAGGAGCCGAGGGTCCCACCACAGCCGAGGGACCCGAAGGTCCTGGTGCGCCCCACGGTGCCAGAGGGAGGGAGTGGGCTCTGGGCTGTCACCCCCCGAGCAGGACAGGGACACAGTGTCCCCCCAGCACTGCCAGTCCGTTCACACCTCCCAGTCCCCCAGGGATGCCTCTGCCAGGTTGTTCCTTTTCCCTGTGACACAGCTCACAGGGGCTGGATTTGTCCCCTGGCCGTGCTTTGGTGACCCCCCCGCGCCCCCAGCCCCGGGGTCCCGCTGCCACCTCACACCCCGGCCCGGCTGGGTCCCCGCCAAACATGAGGTCACCGAGGGGAAAGGCTGCCATATATGACATGTTGGGAAAAAAAAACCTTTAAAATAAATGATCCCCAAACCCGGCAGAGTGGGGGTGGGAAAAGGGGGGTGATGGAGGCAGCAGCTGCGGAGTCCCCTGCGGAGGGAGCACGGCTGTGCCAGGAGTCGCACGGAGTCGGTGGCAGGATCCCATCCCAGCCCGGGGCAGGGGGACGTTCCCAAAGCCTCAGAGACATCCCTGACCCCTGGGCTGGTGCACACCAGGGAGCACCGACCCCAGGCCCCCCTCAGCAGCCCCGGGACTCATCTCTCTGGCTGGGGACGGGTCAGCTCCAGGCTCCCCCGCCCCTGCGGGATCCCGAGCACCCCGGCCCACGGCGGGGCCGGAGCGGGGCCGGCGGCAGCGCAGCCCCGAGCGGGAGCCCACGCGCAGCCTAAAAAGGAAAGGTTTGGCCCCCGCAGCCAATCCAGCCGCCGGCAGCCCCGGGATGCTCGCAGGAACGCCAGGCATCCCACGGCACAGGCGAGGCCGGCAGCAGCGTGGGACGAGGAGGGGGCAATCCCGGGTGTTTCAAAACTCCCGGCGCCGGCCCAGCCCTCGGCACCTCTCTCGGGGGGAATGTTCACGCTTGGAACCTCTCGGGATGCTGCTGAGGATGGGCAAACCACAAAAAGGGATGGTGAGAGGGATTTGGATCTGTTCCCTTTCCTGAGGTGGAGATAAGCATCACTCCGTGCCTGCGGGAACCCCCCAGAACACACGACCCACGTTGTTACAGCCAATAAATCCTTCCTGCCAAGGGTAGCTCATGTTCGGGTTCAGCTCCTCCCAAATCCAACCTCACTGGGGGTGATTTGAAGGTGTGACAGCCACATCTGGCACAGCTGGAGAGCCAGGGTGGGCTCGTGGGATACGATGCCAGGACATCGACATTCACCCACACGCACAGTGAGGACTCAGGGACTCAGGGCGAAAAACTCTGGAAAAGCTGGGAGCACTCAGGGAGCAGCTGGGCCCTGACCCGAGGAATTCCCTGCTCCAAGGAATGTGGAAAATCCCCTGGGAAGGTTTATCAGTCCTTAGGACAACACAAAAATGGTGATGTGCCCCCCTCTCCTGGAGGCGGCTCAGACCTGAGAGCTGCAGGGATGTGGAGCTGGGATAAATCCCTTGGGATATTCCCAACAGATTCGAAGGAACTGCCGCTTTGCAAGATGTGATTTTCCACTTTGTGTCCCCGCGCTGCTCCGGGGGAGCCCTCGGGGTGAGGGGCTGCGGGATGAACAATCCTACACCGAAACCGCACCCCGCCTTCCGTGCACGGTTTAAATTAATTAGGTCTGAAATGAGTTCCCAGAGGTGCCCCACTCCCCTCCCACCCCCGGGGCCAGCCTGTTCCCAAAAGCAGCTCGGGAAAAGCTGGGAGCAGCTCTTGTCACGCAGGGGCTGCAGCAACCCCCGCAGAAATGGATTCCCTCCGAGCCAGACCCCAAAGCCACGGACAAAGCTCAAAGAAAGCGAGTGGCCCGGGGGGCCCAGCCCGGATAATCCCATCCGTGTGTGCCGAGGGAACGCCGCGGGGTGCCGGGCCTACGAGCACACGGCCTGAGCAGGGGATGTTTGCCTGCCAGGTGGGGAGGCAGCTCCAGCCGGCTCCCCTCCCCGCACGGCCCCGTGCCGCCGGGACGTGGGGCTGTGCACCGCACCCGGCCCTCGGCACAGCTGCCTCCCACCTTGGAATGCTGCTGCTTCCCTCCCCCCGAGGGCGGGGGCTCGGCCTGGAGCACAGGGGAGGAAAATCTCGGCTTGGCACCCGACTAAAGCGCCTCGGAGGAGGGTCCCACAGAACGGCGACGTCACGGAGCGCTCGGGTTTGGCAAGGACGGGCTCCCCGCTGCTTCGGGATGCGCGGAGGCAATCAGGCACAGGGATCCGTGAGGATGGAAGCGGTCAAAGCTGCTGGGATCCCATCCTGGAGCGGCCGCGGCAGCCAGGAGACCGAGCTCCTCCACGGTAACACCAGGGCATCCCCCAGCCAGGAGAAGGGATGAAGTGCCCACACATCCCTAAGCACTGCTGGGATGGTGCAAAGCAGGGCCACAGCCAGGGATCTTCAGCCCTGGGATGCTGGAAGAGGGATCCCAAAGGAGGTTGGGCCCTCTTCCCTCCCCAGGCAGACACACGAGTACCAGGAAGCAGCACTGAGCTCGTGTGGGGGTCAGAGGGGTCAGCAAGGTTTGACTTTAAACTGTAGGAAAGATTTTTATCTGCTCCTGGAAGTTGTGCCGAGACCAAGCAGCCCGGAAAGAGGGACAAAAACAGGGCGTGGGTTAAACTGGGCAAGTCCCAAAAGCACTTGAAGAGGTTTCCACGCCTCAGGGTTGCAGCAAGTCACGGGGAACCTCCCCAGGAGGCCGTTCGAGCCGTGTAGTAGAGCTGAACAACTGCAGTAGTGTTGGCTTCTGTCTCTGAGCTCCCGGCTGGCTTTTCCCCACACCTGCAGCCCCGGCCCCATCCGCCAGCTCCACGCCAGGCACGGGGGTTCCAGGGGCTCCCGCTGCGGGCAGGGATCCGATTCCAGCGTGGGGGAGGGAGGGGAGGGATCACTACACGGTAGAAACCATCTGCTACAGGAGGGAGAAAACTGATTCCCTAGGCCTAAAGGAAGGTGGGTGGTTCCTGGGAAGAGATAAGGCAAGAGGCTTATCGGAGATCCATCAGCACCACGTCTCTCTCCACTATTGACACGTGGTTGCAGGTCTGGAAGAGAGAGAGAAGAGGGGACAGGTTATTCAGAGGTTCCCACAGCTCAGGTGAGTCTCTTCTACCTCCTGACAGGACCTGCAGCCAGTGCTTTCCCAGGATAGCCCTTGAATCCAGTTCCTTGGATCGCCCCAGCTGCTGGCCCTGCCCGGTGCCACACAGCGACCACGGCAGGCCCCAAAGACAATCCCCACCTCAAACTGCCCTTGGCTGCTGCCTCACCCTGTTCCTGCAGCCAGGAGCTCTGCACCACACTTCCAGCACCTGGAAAACCTTGGGAAGCTCCTGCAGCTCCGCTCTGGGAATTGGAGACCAGCCCGTGCCAGGCTGAGCCTCCTGGTCACAGCCCAGCACCTCAACGTGGATGTAATTCAAGCACAGCGTCCAACACACCAACTCCCCACCCCACAGCCCCCACGGCCCCGGGGGGACTCACCGTGAAGAGAGGGGGGTCTTTGGGGTGTGGGTGGAACCCCTTCTGCCGGCAGGACGAGATCTCCTCCAGGCCGTGCTCCGTCAGCTTGAAAAACCCTGTCCTGGAGCAGAGGGACAGCAGCTCTGTAGCTCGAGCCTCTGCAGGCACAGCCACATCCCCTGGGCCCCGAGGAGCACCTCTGGGGCTGCAGGAGCAGAGACTGAGGCTGAGGGGCGCCCCAGTTCCTGGGAAACTCCTCTCCCCAGCTCTGAACCTCCTGTCAGGGGTGGGCGAGCCCTGCCCAGACACAGCCCTGAAAGCAGCTCGGGGAGCTGCTCGGCCACAGCCGTGAGCTGTGAGCTGACATTTCATGAGGGAGCCAGGAATCTCACAGGGCAAGGGGGTGGTTAACAGCCCAGGCAGAGGGAAAAGCCTTCCCAGCCCACGCCCAGACTCACTCCTGGTACTTGGGAGAACACACGATGGCGATGGACTCTGGCAGCATCATCTGGTAGGAGCAGTGGGTGTGCAGGTCCACGCTGGACAGGAAGGCCGTCTGCGTGGGGTGGGTCTGCAACGGGCAACAAGGGACAGCAGTTACAGCAGGCCTGGAAAACTGATCCCAAGGGATGGTGTCTGCCAGGAGAACCTCGGGACAGAGGAGACACAGCTCCCTGCAGGGCACAGGGGACACACCTGCACACCTGGAGTGGAATTCATGGAATGGTTTGGGTTGGAGGGACCTTAAAGCCCATCCAGTTCCAAGCCTGACACCGTCCACTATCCCAGGCTGCTCCAAGGCCTGTCCAACCTGGCCTTGGACACTTCCAGGGATCCAGGGCCAGCCACAGCTTCTCTGGGAATTCCATCCCAGCCTCTCTCTACCCTCACAGCCAGGAATTCCTTCCCAATACCCCATCTAACCCTGCCTCCGGGGGGGGACCTAAAACGTGTGCTCCTCTTTTCCATTCGGAGTTGCCTACAAAAGGAGCTCTACATTCCTGCCACATTCCATGGAAAATCACACCTTTAAGCCACAACAATGTCCTCGAAGGGCACTTCACACGTTTCTCAAGTGTGGCTCTTGGGGCTGAGCACATCCCGTGGTGCTACAGCACTCCAGGATATCACATTCCGTGGAGGATATCACATTCCATGGAGGATATCACATTCCGTGGAGAGCTGTACAACCCCTGAGTGCCACCACCTCAGCCAGCTCCAGCTGACAGCCCCACTTCACACCTCAGCTCCTGCTGGAAGCTCTTGCTCCTTTTGCCGCTTGGGTTTCTTTTACCAAGGCCAGCAGGAGGGTCAAAGGAATTCCAGAGGGTCCCTGAGCGTGGCAGGGCTGTCAGTGCAGAGGTGGCCCAGGAGCAGCCACTTGGAGCAGCAGCATTTCCCTGCCCGGGCCCTCGGGGCTGCCGCTGCTTTCGAGAGATTACTCAGCAGCTCCCAGCGCTTGGGTTGGCACGGCTCCGACTGCCAAAGGCTCCGTGGGGACGGCGGGGCAGCCAGGGAGGAGCCTGCGACTGGCACGGCTCACAGCAGGGCGCCCAGGGCTGCCTGCGAGGCTGCTCTGCACAGGGGCACAGCGTGGCAGAGGGGTCCCTCGGGGAGGGGAGCTTGGGATGCCCCACGGTGCCACTGCAGTCGGCTTTCAGCCGGAGGAAACCAGCTCCACGTCCAAGATCCACTTCCATAGAATCCCAGAATGGTTTGGGTTGGAAAGGACCTCAAAGCCCATCCAGTGCCACCCCCTGCCATGGCGGGGATGCCTTCCACTGTCCCAGGCTGCTCCAAGCCCTGTCCAGCCTGGCCTTGAGACACTTCCAGGGATCCAGGGGCAGTCACAGCTTCTCTGGAAATTCCATCCCAGCCCCTCCCCACCTTCACAGGGAAAAGTTTCTTCCCAATATCTCATCTAAACCTTTCCTCCCTCCCTTTCAAGGGGCTTGATGCTTTAGGAAGGGACCCAAATATAAACCAGGCCTGATTTCTCCATCAGAGTAGTGAACGAGGCTGGACCAGAGAGAAAAACCCAACCAGAGGGAGAAATGCAACCAGAGGCTGCTGCCCATTCCCTGCCATCTCCTCCAGTACCTTCAGCCCTGCTCCA
This sequence comes from Machaerirhynchus nigripectus, assembly GCA_013397975.1. Lineage (NCBI taxonomy): Eukaryota > Metazoa > Chordata > Aves > Passeriformes > Dicruridae > Machaerirhynchus > Machaerirhynchus nigripectus. Next base: position 60,480 of record VZRQ01001138.1, read on the forward strand.
CCAGCCCTTCCCCTTCAGGCTGGAGGCCAGGGAAGCGCCAGGGGAAGGAGACTCACATGGATCCAGCCCAGAGTGACGAGGCCGTGCTGGTCCTGAATGACGAAGAGCTCCTCCTCGTTCTCCGTGGTGCAGGAATCGGGACCTCCCAGCTGCTTGGGGACGATGACGTGAGTGATGGTGAACTCATTCCTCATCTGCAAGGCAGTGGCAGCACAGGAAGCTGTAACCCCCGGACATGAGGGAATCTCCTAAGCCTTGGGAACAAGCCCAGGGATGCACCCACCACCCACCTGCAGGTGCAGCTCCAAGTTACCAACAAAGGGGTCGCAGGATTTTCTCCCTGTTTCATTCTCCCTGCTGTGCAGAGCACCCACAGGAGCTCAGAGAAGTCCTGGACATCCCCCAAACCGAGCTCTCCACTCAAAAGGGGATGATGCCTCATCCCTAAACCATCCCCAGTGTCTGGAAGCAGCTGGACTGCAGGAAGTTGCTACATCAAACAACTTCATTTCAAAGCAAACTTGTGTGAGTGACTCAGGACAGATGGGCTGGAGCTGCCAATAAAACCTGGGCACGCAAACTCTGGGGGAGGACACTGTCCTGTCAGCCTTGTCTGCCTGAGGGTCACCAGCTGGGACACCCAAAGGACGAGAGCCTGGAGCTGCCTGCCACCAGGAATGTCACCAGCGGGAGAGAGGAAGCTGAACGGGGACTTAGGTTGGCACCTCACGCAGGGTGGGGAAATCCCAACCCGAAAACGAGGAAAGGGAGAGGCACATCATCCCTAACACTCACATGGAAGCCTGAAACCACACTGAAGAATTCCAGGACAAAAATCAGGGTCCTTGAGCCATTTCCAAAGCCATGTCACCGTGACAAACAGTCCCTGTGCCCCTTTTGGGGTCTCCATCGGGGCTGTCCCCTTACCAGCTTCCCGCAGAGGATCCCACAGGTCTCCACACCCCGCACCGTGTTGGCATCAGCCAGCTGCAGGAATTTCTGGCACAGCTCCCTGGGGACAATGACCTGGCGAAGGACATCCACGCCTGCATCTGCAGGGAGAAGGGGAGCACAGGGAGTGAGGAGTCAGAGCGCTGGAGAAATGGTCCCTCAGGGCAGGATCTGAGGGGATGAAACTGAGAAAATCCTCCTGGGAAGATAAAATCCCCTTGCAGCAGCGGGCACAGAGAAATGTGTCACTGTGATACTGATAAAGGACAGGGGAAGGGATGTGCAGAGGGGAAGGATCCTTCAGCAGGGTGTCCAAAGGAGTGTTTTGTTAGCCAAAAACAAAACCACACATGCTTAGAAAATGTTATTTAAAGCAGGACATGTCACTGGGCAAGACCCAGCCACTGGACACGTCTGAGTCAGTGCTTTGGAACCGTATTTAGTCGAATTTGGTCAGGAGGAGGATTCAATCGGCCCAGCCAGGAACTGAACCCAAATCTCCAACAAGTATTTGGATCAAGGAAAAGCAAACAGGCTGCAGACCCTGGAGCAGCAGAGAGACTGGGCTGGAAAAGCAGGGGAGGGCACATTCCCAAGAGGAGACAGTTCTCCCCAGCCCTGTGAGTGTTCACTGGACAACATCTCGGGAGAGCAAACCTCCACAAGGGATGGAGCCACAATCAGATAATTCCAAGAGCCTCCCAGAGAAATTGGCCGTGTTTGGCTCAGCCCCAGCAGGGAGAAGGGATGCTCCAAGAGGTACTAACTGTTTTCTGTGCTCCCCAAAGCACTGGGCTTCAGAGATCTGTCCACAACAGGAGGTTTGGATGGGACAGTCCCCGCTGATGGACTCGCTGGGTGAACTGCAGAGGCTGGAGCCTTTGGGGTTAAATCTGTTGGGGGCTTTTCCACGCCAGGGATGAGGGGTCCATCCATGGACTGGGGACTCGGCTCCGGCTTTCCGAATTCCTGCACTATCCTCAGGCGTTCCTTCTCCAGCTCCTGCCGCCGGATCATCTCCTCGAAGGCGTGGAACTGCTCCTGCTCTGCCTGCTGCTGCTTCATCAGGGCTACCCGAGTCTTCTCCTCCTCCAGCTGCTGCTGCAAAGCCAAAGGGTGTGCAAATCACTCTCCTTCCTCCTGCTGCGAGGAGAAACATGCCCAGGGGCAGCAGCACAGAGGGAGACACCGGCCTGGGGCAGACCCCCAGCCACTCCCAGGTTATTTCTAAAGGCTCTGCAAAAGGTCACCAGCAAACAGCATTTTCTGCAAGGAAACTTCAGCTTGCAGAGCACAGATCCAGAGCCAGCTGGACCGAGGGCAGGAAAAGCACTGCCTTACCCTCCCTCTTCCACGGAACTACAATCCCAGGTTGATTTCCCTCCATCCTGTCTCTAAAGCCCCACTTGTCCAGAGCAAAACTGGCTGCAGAGGTGTCTGCTTTGCCCACAGAACCCCAGACCCTTGCCCACGCTGAGTTTGTGCACTGTAAGGCCTGGGTGTCATGTTGGGACAAAGGGAACAAGCCAAGCAAACAGCCCCAGCTCGGGATGCACGAGGAGAAGAGCCAGGGACACCCTGACAGAGTCACCCACAGTGACAGTGGGGGATGAGCCTGGACCCTGAAAGTTGGGGACATTCCCGAGCACCCAGGGAGCCCTGGAGAGCTGCCCTCTTGCAAACCCTGTGAGGCTGAGGGGCTCCTGGGGAGCACAGGCCTCCAGTCTCCTGTCACTCACCTCCTGCTCCTTGTACTTAGCATAGTCCTTGGCGTACCTCTTTAACAGCTCCTCCTTGAGCTCTTCGGCTCGGGGAAAGGCTACTTCCTTCAGTTTCTGGGGGAGGAAACACAGGGTCAGAGCGGGGCAGCCCCAAGGCAAGAAAAACAAAACCTGAGCAGCTGAAGAGTCCAAAAACCACCACCAAAACCACCGAGCAAGAGCTCAGGCAGTGCTGTGCTTTCCTCTTGGGAGTGGTAGCTTCTCGTGGCTGAGGAATCTCTAAGGATCCCCTGGAAAATCACCACTTTGAACATCCCCACATGGGAGAGCCACGTGGCCTTGAAAGGGCAGGGAGCTGAACAGGACAGAAAGGACAGCCCAGTGCTCAGCAGGAAGTAAACTGGACACCACAGCCAGTCCAGTGCAAGTGCAACAGGGTAGGAACCCCCCAAACCATAACTCAGAGAATCGTGGAATTGTTTAGGTTGGAAAACACCTCCAGGATCATCAAGTTCCACCGTTCCCCCAGCACTGCCACGTCCACCCCTAAACCACGTCCCCGGGTGTTTTGAAACACTTCCGGGGTGGTCAAAGCCTGTGCCAGGACTGGACAATGCTTTTGGGGAAGAAATTTTCTCAATATCCAACTTAAGCCTCCCCTGGCCCAGCCTGAGGCGGTTCCCTCTCCTCCTGTCCCTGTTCCCTGGGAGCAGAGCCCGCCCCCCCCGGCTGCCCCCTCCTGTCAGGGAGTTGTGCAGAGCCACAAGGGCCCCCCTGAGCCTCCTTCTCTCCAGGCTGAGCCCCTTTCCCAGCTCCCTCAGCTGCTCCTGGGGCTCCAGCCCCTTCCCAGCCCCATTCCCATCTCTGGACACACTCCAGCCCCACAATTGATTTCCTGGAGTGAGGGGCCCAGAACTGAATCCCAAGGGGTCAGGACTGCCTGGCCAAGCCCAGGCTTCTCAGCATTTGTATGGATCACTCATCCCAGAGCCACGGAACCCAAGGTCGATGACCCTGACCACACCCCCAGGCCGGACCTGGCGGTGTCCCCACTTACTTTGACCGTCTCCCTCTTCTCGGGAATGACAGCGCTTTTGTAATCGCGGTGCTGCGGCAGCTTCTCAATGAAGAGCCTGGAAAAACGGGAGAGTTCTGAGCCAGGGCAGGAAGGGAGGAGCACAGGACACTCGGTGGCATTTTGGGGGATCCCTGTGCTCCCCGTCAGGGCAGTCTGCCTTTCTGCAGGAAAGCCTCCATCCCGTAACGGCCCCGGAGCTCTGCACAGCACTCAGGAGGCTCTTGCCTGATCCCAAGGGAGTGCCCCACACCGGTTTTCCTTCCACCTGGCCTCCGGAGATGATCCTCAGGGATAAACACATTTGTTTTGAAGAGAACCATTAATAAGCTGGTCTAAACCACCAAGGGCACAGCGGTGATTCAGGAAGGTGCTGGGGCACGTGCTGGCACCTGGGAGCATCCCGGGATTCCAGCCCAGCTCGAGGACTTGGCTGACTCAGAGCTCGCTGTCCTTCTGCACGGAGGGACAAGGAGTCTGTGCACGAGGGGAAATTAACTCAGACCTTGGACAGGGAAATCTTGCAGGTGAGCTAAAAGCAAGCTCCCACCAGCCCCAGCTGCTGCAGCAGGAGCCTTTGGGCTCTGCAGCCTGAGCACCCTGGGTATTCCAGGCAGGAGGGAGAGTTCCATGTCGGCTTTGGGGAGGGAAACCAAGACTGAGCTCAGCATCATCCCGCTCCCAGCACGGGTATGAACGGCTTAATCCTCAGCTTCTCTACACCTGGGGTAACTGTTCTCCCCCTCAGAGAACCCCAGGATGGGTTGGCTCAGAAGGGACCTTAAAGCCCATCCAGTGCCCCCCCTGCCATGGCAGGGACACCTCCCGCTGTCCCAGGCTGCTCCAAGCCCCACCCAGCCTGGCCTTGGGCACTGCCAGGGATCCAGGGGCAGCCACAGCTGCTCTGGGCACCCTGTGCCAGGGCCTCATCCCCCTCACAGGGAAGAATTTCTTTCTAACATCCAGTCTAAACCTGTGCTGTTCCCCCTTGTCCTGTCACTGCCTGCCCCAGTAAAAATCCCTCTTCTCTTTTTTATAGGCCTCCTTTAAGTACTCCTCCTTCAAGGCCACAGTGAGATCCTCCCGTGGAGCTCTGCAAGCACTAAAACCAGGGGAAAACCCCACAAACAAGGGGCAGTTCACCCTGGCTCAGCTCTCTGAGGCTCCTCAGGCTTGAGACACCTCGAGTTAACCTGCGACCAAGTCCCCAGCGGTGACAGGGTGAGCTCAGGGTGAGTTCAGGGTGAGCTCAGGGTGAGCTCAGGGTGAGCTTAGCTAGGCCCTTCTCTCCTGCAAGTGGAGCTTTGCTGGCTCTGAGCATCCACAAAGCTTTGGGATAACCTAGAATCCCTGCCCTCCTTCCCACCTCTTGGCTGCACTGCTTCGGCATCCACAGGAGGATGTTCCAGCTCCTTTGGAGAGCCTGCCCAGGCACAGGGAATAAGGGAATAAAGGACCAGACCGTGCCACAGAGAGCAGCACAAACCAACCAAGCAAAGCCAAGCAGGAAAAACTCAGGGGGCAGAGAACGAAACTCTGAGAAACCTCTGCGCATGCAGCAAACACAGCCAGCTTCTCCAAGCCCTTGGGGACGAGGAAGGACTTTCTGCCACCCGGAATGCTCCTGGTGAGGGTGCAGGATCAGCACAGGGCACAGCCCGGAGCCGTGGAGGGGCCGTGGCTCCTTCCCAAAGGCCCAGCGAGGTGCCTGCTCCCAGCTGGGGGTGTGAAGTAGGTCACTGTGCCGAGGAGACACAACAAGGCCCCGAGCGCTGCCAACAGCTCGTGGATTAAAATGGAAGGGATTAATTAGGAAGGATTAAGAGCAGATGCTGGCCTGGGCAGGATGGAAAAACCAGCAGAGACAGCTGGGTTTCCACAAGTCAGGAAGTGGGGGAAAAAAGTGGGCAGGAGGATGTGAGGACAGCTCAGGCAGCCAGAGGAAAACTCCAGGGCAAGAGCTGGGATGGGGCAGGGGAAGGGCTGCAACAGCTCAGGTTTCCTAGGACAGCCCTGCTGAGGCTTGGCAAGACCAAAACCTGCAGCTCCCATGGCCAGGAGTATTTTCTGGTTCAAACCCCTGCCTGCTGCCGAGCCCAACGCAGCAGCAGCTGTTTGGCACTGAGCAGCCACAGCTGGGGCTATTTTTAAGCACAGCTCCAGTGCCCACGCCAAGCCAGCAGCTCTCGAGGCCCTTGTGACACCCCCACGAGTCCCTGGAGCTGATCCAAGCAAACCAAGGAGCCCCAACGCTACAGCAAAGCTGTGTCTTGTTACTTTTTTCATTCTTATTTGGCTCTGCCAAAACCAGCCCGAGGGTTCCTGCTGGTGATTCAAGAGGAACACCCACTCAAGGCAGAAGCAGCTGCTCCGGACACCAGGCAAGGCAAGACTTGCACGGTGACAAGATGTGTTAGAAATCCTAGAGATAGTTACAAAATCATGGAATGGTTTGGGTGGGAAGGGACCTTAAAGCCCATCCAGTGCCACCCCTGCCATTGGAGGGACACCTCCCACTGTCCCAGGCTGCTCCAAGCCCCGTCCAACCTGGCCTTGGGCACTGCCAGGGATCCAGGGGCAGCCCCAGCTTCTCTGGGCACCCTGTGCCAGGGCCTCCCCACCCTCACAGCCAGGAATTCCTTCCCAATATTCCACCTCTCCCTGCCCTCTGGCAGTTTAAACCATTCCTCCTTGGCCTGACACTCTCTGCCTGTATAAAAATTCCCTCTCCCTCCTTTTTATAACCCCTCTTTAGGGAGTGGATGGGGCTCTAAGGTCTCCCAAGAGCCTTTTCTTCTCCAGGCTGGACACCCCCAGCTCTCCCAGCCTGGCCCCATTCCTGAAAAGGGAGAGCAGAGCAAATCCGTGAGAGGCTCCAGTAAATTCCCAGCGCCTCCTCTTGCTCTCTGGACCAGGACATCTACAAAACATCAAACCTATGGCTTGAGCTCCAGCTTCCCATCTTCACTGGAAGAAATGACGGTGGCATGAAGTTCCTATCTTTGGACAATCCAGGGCAGGAGCTCACATTCGTCAGCACTGGAGAAATCCCACCAAGGCAAGGTTTTCCACCCTCCTGGCAGCCCAGCAGCCAGGCTGGAAATGCCAAGAGCATTTGAAAGCTGCTGGAAATACAACCCAGCACCTCTGGCTGCTACAATGAAACAGCCTCAAGTTCCTTTGTTTAGTTAAAAAGTTTCTCCTTCGGCCCCAGCTGCGTAAGGGGCCTGGAAACCTTCCCGAAGGTTTTACACTTCCCAGGGCCCTCGCTGCCATGCCCATAAAAGCTCAGGAAGTGCAAGGCGGGGAGGAAAGCTAATCAGAGAAAAATGTGTTGGGTTTAAGGGGCAGGAACCCTGCACACGGGGACAGGGAGGGAAAATGCCCACAGAGGTGCCAACTGTATTTCGGGTGAGTGGGGAGAGCGGGCACAGCACAGACCACGCCAGTGGCACTGGGTGGAAGCAGGAGGGACAGATTTAGGGGGAAAGCCCAACAGGAACACGACTCTGTGCTTTTGGGATCTCAGTTTTCATCCCTTTAGACACCAACAGGTACACAGCTGTGCTGGGGGGCTGGATTACACTCCTGAGGTGTACAAATAAATCCCCGAGTGGTCCCTGCTCCTGAAGGAGGAACTCGCTCCCTGACGTGGAAGGCTGTAGTAACCTCGGAGTAAAACAGGCTTCTCCTTTATTAGAGAAACCACAACCCAGCCTCGATCCTTCCAGCAGATACCGGATCCAAAAACCCCTGAGCATGGATCTCCGCCCAGCCTTAGGATGACACGGCCAACCTCGAGAAAAACTGAGGCCAATTCAGGTGATGAAACACCTGCAAACTTTGACTTACAGGTGGATAACCCCTCTCTGCTGCTGACAGGAGTCTCCAGAGGGTCACAGCAATCCAAGAGCAGCCTGGTTCCACAGGGAATCTCATTCCCATACACACCAGTATCTCGAAGGGGTGTCAGAGGATGGTGCCAGACTCTTTCCATCGGTGCCCAGTGACAAGACAAGGAGTCGTGGCCGTAAACTAAACCACAAGAAGTCCTCAACAGGAAGAAGAACTTCTTTCCATGGAGGGGGGCAGAGCCCTGGAACAGCTCCCCAGGGAGGGCCTGGAGTCTCCCACTCTGGAGACATTCCAAACCCACCTGGACGTGTCCCTGTGTCACCTGCTGCAGGTGACCCTGCCTGGCAGGGGGTTGGACTGGATGCTCTCCAAGCCAAACAACTCTGGGATTATGGATTCTGTGAGCTGCATCTGTGGGTGTGTGCCTCACAGTCTCCCGGTCAGTCCCACCAGCTGTGGCACCCAAAATCCCTCAGGAGCAGAGCTCTGGCCAGAACCCCAAGTTGTGGAGTTCTCCCAGCTCCCCGAGACCTTGCAGCGCCCAGAGCCGCTCCGAACCCCCCGGCCCACGCCCAGAACCCCCCGCAGCCCCCGGCGGGACCCCCTTACGTGATGTATTTGTTGTAGAGGATGAAGGCGTGCTCGATGTTGCCCTCCTCGCAGTACACCGTGGCCATGCGCAGGATCTCCACGCCCGAGCGGAAGTAGCGCCGCGGGGGGATGTCCTCGCTCACCTCCACGCTGCTGCCCACCTGGATCAGCCGCCGCACGCGCTCCTCCGGCGGGAGGCTGGCGCTGCCCTGGCCGGGCATGGTGACACACATGGGCCGTGCTCGGGCTCTGCGGCGGGAGGGAGGCAGGGACATCAGAACTGGCGTAAAACGGAGAGGTCACCGAGGCCACAGGGTCACCGAGCCCAGCCCCTGGTCCTGCACGGGCCCCCAACAATGCCACTCTGTCCCTGAGAGCGCTGCCCCAGTGCTCCCGGAGCTCTGGCAGGGCCCGTGACCAAGCCCTGGGGAGCCTGTTCAGCTCCTGACCACAGGAACTGGCACTGGACAGTCCCAAAGTGCCTCATCCACTTTCCTCAGGATTGTTTTTCCTTGACAGAAATCACTCCCCCCAGCAGAAAAGCATTTAATCCATGGGCCAAGCTATGTCCTGAGGGAGGAACCTGGGAGAAGCCCAGCTCTTTTTGGACACAGCACTTGGATGTTCACCCATACGACCTGAAAACCAGACCCGCATTCAAGGTCAGTCCCTGGACATGGATTTCAAGCTCTGACCCCTCCAAATCCCAGCCAAAGTGGCTCTTCCTTGCCAGCCGTTTCTCCCCAGAGCTGGTCACCAGCTTGGGGTAACACAGCCAAGGAGTTCCACTCAGACTGGAGCAGGAGCAGCTCCACGCAGGGTTTCAGCCCTGCAGTGTTTTCCTGGTGGCGCCAGGATCCTCCCAGATCCATCCTCAGCCAACAGGCTCCATCCCAAACTCGCAATCCCTCTCTGCCTGTGCTGTGGGAGGCACTCCCGTCACCCCAGGAATGCACCACGACCTGATCCGTGTGGGACATCGCCGCAGCCCCACAGCAGGAGCTGGCAGATGCCAAGTGGAGGAAGTGCCAGGCCTGAAGTGCAGCGAGCCCAGAAATCCTCCACAGTGCTCCTCCTCCTACACCAAAAGCAGTTTCTCCTTGGAAAAGCCACCCTGGACCAAGGGAGGGTTAAATCCCTGTGAAATTGCAGGGCTGAGTCTAAAGCACCTCCACTGCCACATGCGCTGTGTCAGGAACTACCAAGGCACCTTCCTGAGGGAGGGAAAGGTCCCCAGCGGACCCTGGGAGAGGAGGGGAGCCCCTCGTGGGGTTACCCCGGAGTGGGAGCCCCTTTCGGAGGGCAGGCAGATCCGTGTTTCCCAGCCCACACCCTGCTCCGTGAGCTTCTTGTCCTGTGGGATTCAGCTCTGCCAGAGGCTCCCGGGCCCAAGCCCTTTGGGATGGGACGGCCACAGCTCAGGGAGGCTTCAGCTACCCCCAGCTCTGCTGGTGCTTCGGGTTCAGCTGCTCCCCAAGCCAGAGCTCCGAGTCTCTTCCTCAAAATAATCCCCTGCCAAGTCTCACAGTCCTTTTCCCCCGGGAGAACAGGCACCACTCACACCCCGGAACTCCCCAGAGCCCCCCTCTGATTCCCACAGCACCCCTCAAAATGAAGTGCCCAAACCACCCCCCCTCTTCAACCGGCAGCCCCCAAACTCCAGACCCTCCCCAGCTCACCAGGAGAGAGGGTGACCCCTCCCCAAAGTCGGAGCCCTCCAAGAGCCCCCCAGCCCCTGCCCTGCAAGGGAGAG
>VZRQ01001138.1:124919-139002 GCA_013397975.1 Machaerirhynchus nigripectus
ATCCCGGAACCCGCATCCCGAAGGACACCGGCTCCAGGATGCCTTCCCGGGGACCAGGACAAGGGACCCCGAAGGATGCCGCCTCAGGGACCCGGGTTGTCCCCAAGGATGCTCCATCGCGCGTCCCTGGAGAGGGTCTGGGTTCCCAAAGGACACCCTGGCTCCGCCCGGGTTACACCTCGGGACCAGGGTCTCAAAGAATGACCCAGCCCTTGTGCCAAGACCGGAGTCCCAAAGGACGCCCCATCCCCACTGCCAGAACCAGGGTCCCATCCCCGATATCAGGAACAGGATCGCAAAGGATTCTCCAACCCCGTTGCCAAGACCAGAATCCCGAAGGAATCCCCATCCCACGCAGCCAGGCTGGAAATGCTCTCACAATTAGCTCCAGCTTTGTGCAGAATTCCCAGAGGGAGCTTTGTGGGCTGCACCACACAGGCTCAAGAGGTTATTTCTGCCTTAAAAAGCCCCAAATCCTGGGATATCCAGCGCCAGAGCCATGCAGGCAGCACACTTGGCTGTTCTGTTGTCGGGATGGTGCAGTGGGGCCGTGCACTGGTTCCCAACCTCGGCCTAGGGATCTCATCCGGATCCAAAACCGCCCCCGAGAAGGGGATGGAGGAGGAAATAAATTGAAATAAAATGTGCCTGGAAGCAGCTGCTGCAGCTGGGGGTCACCATTACCTCTGCACCAGCACTCAGCACTCCCTGGATCGGGGTCCCATCCTGCCCGTCCGCTCCCGGCACCCTGCGGAGAGTTTGGGGGAGTTCGGGGGTGTTCAGTATTCCAGAGGAGCAGCGGCCGTGTCCCTCCTCCTTTGTCTGCTCCTGACCTTTCCCAGTGCTTTGTGGCTTCTCTGAGCTTTTTTTCTTTTTAAGGAATTTGCCTAGAAACAGCCCACACGAAAGGGAAAAAAAACCCAAAACAAAGAAATAATCAAAGCAGCTGCTTGAGCCAAGCAGGCGTCTCTGCAGGCACGGGCTGGAATGGGCCGTTTTTCCCTATTTTCTTGGATTTCTATGTCAAACACGAGAAGTTCCGGAGGAGCCATCTGGCTCAGGGAAGCACTGACTCGGCGAAAGTGAGCGGGGCCGGGTCAGGATTGATATTCCAGCAGCATCTCGAGGGCTGGCGGGGATGAGAGGCCCTTTGTGGTGGGAAGAGCCCGGCCGAGCGCACAATGGAGCCGGCCCCAAGCCCCAGGGATTCGGCCCCAAACACAGGGGGAGCTCCCACTGACCCTCAGCTCGTGGGGTGAAGGCAAATGGAGCAAGAGGGAAAATAAAATTAAATCAAAGATTTGGTGTGGACACCTGCAGGAGCACAGGAGGATCCTGGCTGTGGAACTGGGGTTAAGTCCCGGTTTTTGCCATGTCCTGCTTGCTGCTCAGTGCAAGGGCGGTGGAGAGGGGAGGCTCGAGCCTGGATGGGGGGGATTTATTTACCAAATCAAAGGAATCTGACCCATTCCTGCCTCGTGAGGGCTCCCTGCAGCTGCGAGGCCGCCGGTGCCTCCTTACCCACAGCGGGGTGAGCACGGAGCCACGAGGAACCAAATCCGTGTGTGGGGAGAGCAGAACTTCCACCCCCCCGGAGCCTGAGCATCCCCCCAGGCTGCCGAAAATCCCCCAGGAAAAGGCAAAAGGGATTTTGTAGCACCTGTTCTGCAGGTTGAATCAGCATTTCTGTGCTCAATGCCACACAGGGATCACAGCAGGTGCCTTTTAAATCACAAGGCTGGATGGATTTACTCCTGTCAAGGAGCTCAGTCAGGCCCCAGAATAAAGCACCAGCTCCAAAATTCTCCAATATTCAAATATTTCCTCCCAGACCAAGCAAGCAGCCAAAATCCCTTCTTTCCTGCCTTGGCAGCCTCTCAGTATTTCATCTTTGAGACCCCCCCAGCTGATTGCCAGTGAATGCCGAGCAATATCCCACATTTGGATGGATCCACGCTGGTGTGGGAGCATCTGGGAGCTGTTAGGGAGCTCCGGGAACCAGATGGGGAGAGACGTGGCTCTGGAAAAGCCTCTCCTTGCCCCCGACCTGTGTCCCTTTCACATGATCCCCGTCCCTGCGTGGGGATGTTTCAGTCATCCTGAAAATTCCCAAATTTTGAGGTTCTGCTCAGGACCTGCCCTTCTTGGTTCAGTGTTGACTGGGGCAAGGCACAGGGAGAAAACACAATTACGGCCTGAGCTCCGAGCCAGCAGCACAGGGGATTAGCCAGGATTAGGATCAGGTTTTCATCATGGACCCAAACCTGAGTGCTCAGAAATCCCCGGCCCTGCTCACAGCTGCTCCTCTGGCTTTGACCCCACATCTGCTCTCACCTCCCTCGCCGTGGATTTGGGTGATTTTTTGCCGTTTTAGTTCCCATCCGACTCCACCGCTGCTGGACTCGTCCCCATGGGCCACACCCAAGTTCAGGGCGGTGCTGGGGTGTCCCCACGTCCCCAAAGCCAGGAGCAGCTCCCTCGGAGGCTGGCAGGTGCCTGAAGGTGCCAGGTACCCTCAGCCAGGCATTCCCAGCTCCCCAATCCCTTCCAAGCATCGCTGCTGCTCCGGGCTGACACCGGGAATTCGCCACCGGAGCTGCAGAGAAATGAGGTCACGGAAGGCTGGGGATGAGGGGAGGCGGTGTCGAGCCAAGGGGACACTCAGCTCCTTCATCCACACACGGCGACACCTGGAAGGGCCTCAGCTGAGAGCAGGGACGGGCAGGGAACCACAGGAACGGGCGGGAAGCTGTGCCTCTTCCCTATAAACCCAGGAATCCCGTGTGTCCATGGCAGGAGCTGCGGGATGAGAGCTGGGAGCTCAGGAAGGGTTCGGGGGTTGTGGTTTTGGGCAGCACCTGCTGCGAAGGCTCTGGGGCTTCCCCTCACCTGGATTCCAAAATTAATTATCCATTAGGAGGAAATCAATCAATTAGGAAGGAATTCTTCCCTATGAGGGTGGGGAGGGGCTGGGATGGAATTCCCAGAGGAGTTGGGGCTGCCCCTGGATCCCTGGAATGTCCCAGGCCAGGCTGGACAGGGCTTGGAGCAGCCTGGGACAGTGGGAGGTGTCCGTGCCGTGGCAGGGGTGGCACTGGGTGGGATTTAAGGTCCCTTCCCACCCAAACCATCCCAGGACTCAATAATTCCATGATTCTCCATCAAAGGAACAGTGACACCACACTGCCACATTGCATCTATGCCCGCGTTTATTTATACTGAACAGCTTTAAAAATACAGAATAAAATAGCTTTATCTACTATTATTCACAACATCTGGTCCAAATATTACATTTTTAAATATTTAGTTGTTTAATGAAGCAATGTTAGGAAAAAAAAAAAGAAATAATAATAATAAAAAAACCTCCGTAAAAGAATTACACATCTTGGAACAACAACAACAAAAAGAAATCAAACAAAAAACCCCCCCAAAATAAACTTTTGCTGTTGAACAAAAGAAGTTTTACAGCCAAAGTCAGTCACGAAAAGTCATGGAAAAACAAAATTTATCCCCACCGCCTAAGAACAGTCAATAGTTTGTTACGCCAAGGGTTGTTATAAACAGACAAATACAGAATTTGGGCCGGCAGCACGAGCATCGCCCGGGGAAGGCGCAGGGAAAGCCAGGGGCCACCCGAGCTCTCCCTGCCAGCCTGGGTGTCACTGCACGGCCACGGCCCAGCGGGAATTCCAGCCGGGAATGCTCGGGGTGGCTCCCAACACAGCCCCCAGCTCTGACACAGCCCGAGCCCCCCGGGGCTCTGACCCCCCCCAAAAGCCGCTTTTCGCGGGCTCCCCCGGCCTGGGGCCGGCAGCCCCAGGAACAGAGAAACGTGCACCAAGTGGGACTTGGCTGCAAACAATGAGCGGCCCCCCACTCCCCCCGCTCCGAAAAATGAAAGGAAAAGGGAAAAAAAAAAAAAAGCCGCTTTTGGTGGAAGGCCACAAAGAAGCAACGTGAAGGTGGTGCTGGTCTCACACACGCGTTTTACACATCACTGCACCGATTACGGCAAGCACAGGCTGCTGAGGTGGGGTGGAGGCATCCAAGGGCTCAGCCAAACCAGCAGACACCGGGGATCTGCCACCACGGATGCCTGGAGTGCTGTTTGTACCCAAAACGACGGGATTTCCACTCTTTCTGTGGTGTACATGACGGGCCACGCTCGCTGATGCTCCTCGGGGCATCGCTGAGGGCTTTTCTCTGCGCGCCAATTCTGCCCCGGGAGCCCCGAGGGCTCAGCAGGGAGGAAACAACAAAAACCCTCCGGTTTCGGGTAGGAACACAAACATGGGTAAATAAAGTATACACAACTACTATAGATTCGTCAATGAAGAAATTCTACCATCACATGACATTGTCATGACACTCATACCACTCCCTCCCAGGAAAACCGCCGCCGTTATCCTGAGCGGAAATGTTATTTTTTTTTTTAATATATGGAAATAAAATACTGCAATACTCATGTACAAACCAAGTTGTCATATTTCAAGTCAGTATTAAAAGGCAATAAAGCAAATTTGGGGTTGAAAAGGTTGAGCTTTCTGAGCGAGGTACGTGGTGAAGTCCCTCCGATATGACAACATGAATCAGTCATAGCTGTCAGCTACGAAACCTAAATTTCTATAGGCATAATTTGCAAGTATTTGCTTTAGAAAACGTGTTTCAACATGTCAGCAAGAACCCTTAATTTAACCTAAAAAAACCACAAGAGAATATCAATTACAAAAATCCCGAGTTACTTTGTTTGTATACACTGATACCATCTCTGATACGACAAAATGATGTTTCTACCATGAATATTTGCCCTTCCCTCTCGAATTTGGTTGAAACTTCTCGTCGCCTCTTCACTCACCTCTCAGGTGCCGCCTTCCCTGGGTGGTTGGAGTTTGTTTGAAAGGCAGGTAAGGACAGAAAGGAAAATCCAGCATTGCACTGTCAGTCAGGTCACACCTGGACGTCCCCAGCAGACAAAACGTGACTTTAATGATTCCCAAACCTGCAGGTCCATCCTCTACCACCCCTGCCAGCAGCTCAGCATGGGCACCCTGGAATTTCACAGCACCCACTTGGGAAAGTGACCAGGAAAAGTGAGGGTGGGAGAAGGATTTAAGGTCCAGAATCCCCCCTGCACCTGCACAAAGCCAGGGTGAACTCAGGGGTTTCCCCCACAAGGAACAGCACCGCTCTCCTTCCCTGGCCGTGGTGGGAGGGCTCCAGGAGCCCCAGAAGGGACAGGGGAGCTTCTCTTCCCGAGGCTCCTGTGCCCAGCCCTGTCCTCGCCCCCATCAGCCCAGCCCTTCCTGCACATCCAGGGGTCCTTCCCGAGCCCGGGGCTCACCTTCAACCCTCCACCCTCGGAAGAGATGGAGAGCTGTCACAGGAGGGACAGGGACCCACATGGACTCTGACTCCAGCGGCTTCCCCAGCGCTCCCGAGCCAGGGGCTGAGCGGGGCTGCCCCGCTCCAGCCGGGGAAAGGGGCACAAGTCACAGTGAAATCCAGCAGCCACACGGCTAACCGGACTGCACCTGCTCGGAGAGCGCTGCAGGCAAGGAGGGGGGCTCTGCTCCAGGGAGGAGAGGAGCCTATCCTGGGATTCGCTGCCCTGGACTTGGAGTGCCTTGGGAATCTGTGCTGAGGCGATGCAGAACTCACCCGGCTTTCCCTCAGCCAGGGCAGAGACAAACTCTGCTCTCACCCCCTCGTCTCTCTCTGGAGTTACCAAAACTCTGCCTGGGGGAGGAGCTGGGGAAGTCAGGAACACTTTGGGGCTCTGGCCTGGAAATAAAAAGCTGGAAATGAAAAGCTTTTTTCCTCCCTTTCTCCACTTTTACAGGGTAACTTTGGCATTTGACATCACCACAACTCCTGGGTCGTGCAGCCACCAGAGGTGGCTCCTGTTTTCCTTTTAGATTTAGGCATTTTTAACTCCCCCACCTCTGCCACACATCTTTGGTTGCACAGAAAGCTGGGAAATTTGGAAGCTTCGTGCCACTGATCAGAGGTCCCTGCACCCAAACCGTGTGCGGGTGGGCTTGGGAATCCAACACCTCACTCCCTGGAGAGGAAACACTGAAAAATGAGCAGAAATGACTTTGTTTCACAGGCAAACGAACCTCGTCTACTACGTAACAACTCTTCCGACCAGCTCTGGAGTCCAACTGACACCAAGACTGCAAACTACTGAAAGTTCCCCGAAGGAAGCAGGAACAAACGCATGCTTGGACACGGGAAAAGCGGGATAAAACAGTTTCTGGAAACAGCCATGGCATGCTGAGGACGACACCCACGGAATCATTCCGACTCTACACTACTCAGTACTGATCCGTTAAGCTCCGTCCTTGCCCTCCCCACCCCAACCCGTCCATGCTTCAATAACCCAGAACAAATTCCCCTGGGAGCAGACTCAGAGAAAACAGAGTTCCTGCGCTCCTGTCCAGTAGTCAAACTTTGATAAATATATTAGGGGTTACAGGACCTACTGTTATGGTTTTCCAGGAATACAAAACGCAAGCACCGTAGAGCATTACTGGCCTTGAAATTACATTACACAACAATTCCCTGATGATCTCCACAGCTGAAAATGCTTTTGGGGCCACACTGAAGTCTAAAACTAACTTGCAATAGTAAGAACATTAAACAGGAATAAAACTGTTAATTATGAATGCATGATGAGCGTGAACACCCACATAACATCAGAGCTGAGACTATTCCAGGAAAAAAAAAAAAATCTCTGAGTGGTGCCCTGATTGGACCCAATACCCGTGAAACCATCCGGTGGGTGAGGCTGGCAGGTGTAGTGTCTCTGCTGTCCCAAACCCCCTTCCCAGCAGGAATGAGCCTCTGGAGAAGCCCCGCAGGAGGAGAAGAAAGAGGCTTGTGCAGCATCAGCAGAAAAACCCCGCTCAGGCACGGGCAGGAGCGCCGGCAGCGCTTGGGCCGCGCGGCTCTCCCTGCATGGAACAGCTGTTAATTACTGGGAGCTGCTCGGCTAATTGGCATTTCTGGCCAGGGAACAGTGTCTGTGCTGGACACAGGCACTGAACCGAAACGCTGCCACCAGGTCCTGTCTGGAAGTTCAGGTTTCCCACCCCTGGAACACTCTGGCCTCATGTGTCCCCGTAAGGAAATCCTGGACACTGTGGTGAACTGGGAGAAGCCCAGGTGGGAAAAGCAAACGTTTAAAAATGAGAAATGCTGTGAAATTAAGTGGCTTCTGCAGCACTGAGCCAGCCCAGTCAGTCATGGTTTTTTCCAAGAGCAAAGTTATTCCAGAAACTTCCTGTCTTAATACTGGACGTCACTGAAACCACGGCTAACTCAGAGTAACACTCTCAGGATGTGCCAGTGTCGCCTGAACCCCATTTCCAGGGCGCTGGGAATACGGAATGTGCAAATCACTGAGTGCAGAACAGCATCTATGGGATTCGATGCGATCAGAAGGAAATATTTTTCCTTTTCTCTCTCTTTTTCCTTGCCCTCCTTCTCCGAGGTTCAGCTCTCCTGGCGTAACCAACACCGAGAGCTTCAGTAAAATCACCATGAAAACAAAAGGTTTGCAGCAGCACCTACACACCTGCAGGACCTAAACCCATTTCAAACAAACTGACTTAGGCACATGGCTCTCTCCAACTTCCCAAAATCAGTGGGATTTGCCCCAGAGACACCAGACCTGGCTCCCACCACCCACAGCAGGAAAAGCTCTTTTTTTTTTTGCCTTTTTTTTTTTTTTAAATCTGTCTCAGCTCTGGTTCCAGAATTTAAATGCAGATATACAAAACATATATTTTAATGCTTCTTAATCAGCAAGAAACTGCAAATACATCTTTTACTACAACTAGATAATATAATTTCAGCTAAGGCTATACTGTAGCTTCCGAGTCTTCGTCTGAACTCCTGCAGTTACTGCTTTTCCTGAAGCCTTTCCACGTGTACCCCATGAAGGTGGGGCTGATGGGCAGGAAGCTGAAACACCTGTATTTTTTAATGAAGTTCATGCCAAAAGGCAGATCATACGTTTCCATGCCCTCCAGGGATTTGCTTCCTTTACCAACCCCCTTCTTCCATTTCCGTATTCCCCTTTCTTCAGGGCTTCCTAGAGATCAAAATAAAAGGAGAATATATGTATTTATGGGTGTCTTTGTATGAACACACGGGCCTAAAGCAGAGCCTAAAAGAAGAAAGAAAACCTCAAGGCTCAGCCACCACATTCAGCAAAGCTCTGGAAAGTGTTTCCAGACTCCTCAAAGAGGCAGGAGAAGGGAACACCACATTATCTGTTTTATTTTGTGACTGGACGTCAAGGCAAATTTTTCCATTTGGATCTTAAAACCAGTTCTACTCTGTCGTCTGGAGACCGGTTTGGTTTTTATCAGCTCTTTTAGGTGTCTAACAGGATGCAAACTTAACCTGGGAAGGATTCCAAGTGTTCTCAGGGAAGGGGAGGGCAGGTGTAAGGACTCTGCTCCTGGTGTGAAAGAGCCAGCCCCAAAAGCAGGGAGCTCCTGCTCCTCCTGCATCCCTCCAGGGAACGCTGCTGTTACCCAGGGAAGGGGCAGGCTCAGGGCTCACCTGGGATGGTGTTATCCAGGATGAAGGCGACGCAGCCCCCGACGAACATGGCTGTGGTGAGCAGCACGTTCAACACCTGATCGATGCCTGCTATTCCTGCAGCAACGGGGAGAAAGAGTTCATGGGGGGTTCTTTATCCCCCCCATCCTGCAGATTTACACCCAGGCCAACCAGGAACACTTGTTCCTGAGTTCAGTGAGGGATTTGCTCAAACCACGTGGGGATTGATGCACAAGAACCTTCCCCCAGTGCACCACCACGGGACACTGTTCCCCAAAATGCCACTTCAGGAACTCTCAGCTGCTCACAAAAATGTCACGAAACACCATTTTAGTTCCTACTGCAGACACGACTAATCTGAACTAAGCAGAAGACCAGAAAATAGAAAAGAGAAACATTCAGATTGTAAAATTGTGGGGACTGAAATAATTCTTTTTATAAATCTTTACTTTTTAGAGGGGCAGGAATTCATAGCCCCAGTTATGGAAGAACACTGCATTAACCACATAAAGCGTGAAGGGTCTGCTTTTCTAACCACTTACAGCAGGACAGATATGCCCTCAAATCCTGGTCTGAAGGCATAGTGGAAAGAAAAGTCAGTTAATATTTTGTTTAAAAAGCCCCAAACAAACCCAAAGCAGTGAAGTATTTCCTTTGAGTCTGCCTTTGGTGACACATGCTGTCACGACCACTGCTGAGGGTAACATTAAAACAGAAATCCTCCCCAGTGAACTCCTCAAAGCTCCCATTTGATTAACAGTCTGCAAAGGAATTCACTAAAACTAAAATCCACGCTCAGAACACATCTGAGTGACAAAAAGTTTCAACCCCCAAACAAATCCCCACTTTCCATACTATGCCTTGGGGTTTCCCCTTAATCTTTCAACATCATTTCCAACTCACATCCACCCTTTCAGTTTTTCTTTCAGCCCAGCTGGTAATTGCCTCCTTCCATTGCTCTGCAATGTACCCAGAGAAAGCAGGAAAGCTTCAGCTGTAACCCACTGAAAAATTCCCTGCAGGTCTCAGCCTCCCAACGAATTCTGCTCTGAACACACACAGAGCTTGTCTAGACCTACAGCCTTTACTGTCTCCGTAATTTGGGTTTTCACAGGTACTTTGTACCTGGATGGACTCTGCATGTGAGCACAAGGCAAAAACGCTGATGTGAAGGAGCAGGAACACGTACCTGTGACCAGGGGGTTCTGTCTGAGATAGCTTGGGAGGACGAGCCCAAAGAAAATGGAAAATCCAAGTACAAAGAGATTACGAGAAGAATTCAGGTCAATGAACTGGAGGTTTGACAGACCCACGGCCGTGATCATCCCTAAATCCAAAAAAAACCCAAAGGTCAGCTTTTAGAAGTCTTTTTCTTCAAAAAGTCAGCAAAACGCTTAGGAACAGCGCAGAGGAGCAGCAGTGCCCCCTTACCGAAGAGGGTGCAGAAGAGAGCCCCCAGCACGGGGTCGGGCAGCGATGCGAAGAGCGCGCTGAACTTGCCCACCATGCCCAGCAGCAGCATGAAGGCTGCTCCGTACTGGATCACCCTGCGGCTCCCAACCTGCAGGGAAACAGCACAGGGCACGGGGTGAGGTCTGCACTCAGGCCAGCCTCACACCTGGCATTTTATTTCACCCTTCAGTTGTAATTTGAGCTCATTTCCAGCTCCGCACGCGTTTTATTTTGGTGCTGAAAGGCTCAGCTGAGGCACAGCTGCTCTGCACCCAAGCCCAGCTTCGCTGCCTTGGGGCTGCTGAGCACCGAGCCAGCCCTACAACCATCTGGAGCTGCTGCAGCCACAATCACCACGACGTGTGCTGCAGCCCAGCTAAAAGGAGAAAGCAAAACAGACAAACCCCACCGAGGAGAGATGGGGAACGGGAAGAATAAATCCCACGTGTTGCTGCCCTTGGACGCGGGAATGGATGGAACAGTCACCAGCTCATGGGAAGGAGGAGGAGATTTCTGAAGTGAGATTAGCAGCTGGCTTTGTGACATCCTCAGAGACCAGGGCTGCATGCACAGCCTCATGCAAATCAGGGCTGTGCTAACACTGAAACCAAGGGCCTGCGCTTCCTTCCCAGTTTTATTTTAAGCATTCAAAATTCAAGCATCGGGGGCTCTCTGTGCTGCAGTGGTAGTGGATAAACCTGAGCAGTTGGTATTTTAACAGTTTTAATGCCACAAGAGGTGCCCCAGGGACAAAAAACCCCACTTTTACATTAAGACGGTTTCTAGAAAAGCCCTTTGCAGATCCCCTGGTACAGAGCATCAGGGCTCAAAGAGGAAATATTCATTTGTAATCACGTGTGACTGAGCTGAACGAGCAAAATGAGAAACAACAGATGCAACAGGCCTGAGGAGGGGAAATTCTTTCCTTCCCCCACATTCCTCACTGCTGAGCTGCCAGGTGAGATCCTTCCCCTGCAAACAGAAGCTACACCGTTAACTGGGGTGTTCACTAAAATTAAAGCAGAATTTAGCTGGCACCTTTCTCTACTCTTTAAAAAGATATTAATTTCCTTAGGGCCACTGATATCCTGCCCTACAATTACCTTCCCGCCAGAAACAGGCAAATCCTTTGAACACCTGCATGACAGTGACATTCATTTATGCAAACGCTCCATCACTACAAGGCAAACAAATTAAGCTCCTCTGGAAAGCTGCTGAAAACACCCTGGGCAGCATTTAGCTCAGGCTCTGTGTTTATTCCCAGCACACACACTTGAAGTGATCATTTTGGAGTGCATGGAATGGTACCTGGTACCTCCATTTCAGCATCACCACTACAGCACAAGCTGCTTTAGCCCCAGCTAATCGGAGTCAATCAATCCTCCTCTCATCAAATAAAACTCACACACCAGCTCAAAGACTTTGCAGCACCTCCATCCAGCTGAAGCCCCAAATTTAAATTCTAGGTGTAATTATATCCCAATTTCAAGGGAGGGAAATGCCCTGGGGTCAGCAGGACGATGCAGCACTGAAGATTTGTCGTCCCAAATAAACAGCAGAGTATCTCTATGCCAAAATTCTATTTGAAGCTGAGAAACTGCTGGGTTTTTGGGAATGAATGTGCAGGCAGGGGAAGAAGAGCAAACACTGTTGCAGAGCCATCCAGCTGTGCCAGTCCGGGCAAGGCACATTCACTCCGGCAGCACGTGCAACTGGGCAGCTCCACTCCCTGCCACAGCTGCCACTTCAACATCCACTCCCCACTGTTCCAGGATGAAATGCACACTCATTTCTGTGGGCTGCTAATAAAAAAAAGTGCTGTTAATTCATCTCAGCCCCGATGAAGTAACAACAGAAAGGAAGCAGAACAGAATAAACCTTTCTTTAAGGATTCTTCTGACCAAAACTTGTCCTAGGAAATTTCCATCAGCAGCTGAATGGCAACTGGCACAGACAGCAGATGGTGCTGTTAGTGTTGTGTTGCACCCCAAACCCAACAGAATCACTCTTTGTGCAGCAGGAGGAATGGCTGAAGACAAATATATCATTTATATGGGATTAGGCCGGGGGGATGAGCTACTGCAAGTGGAGGACAGACATTTTCTATCCTTGCACTGAAGGATTTATGGTTTCCACATTAAACACCCAACAAGACGGGCCTATTTACAACATAAATTATTCTGCCAATGGTGCTGATACTTCTTACCAAGGTTAAATTAACAATATCAAGCAGATCTCTGCAGCCCAAGGCCTCCCAGCTCCAGGCACAGATTCAGTCTTTGTGAGTAAAGCAATTCCTCAAGCACTCATGTATTTTGTTGAGCAACATCACAAGAAATATGTAAACCCCTAAGCCTTAAAAAGAAACATTTAGGGGACATCTGACTGTGAAATTACCCTGACTGCAGCCCCTGTGTTGGTGCAGTGTCCCACTACAGACGTAGATAAAGCCCAAGCACCTCAGGCTGCGTTTTACCGTGTAACTGAGGCATTAAAAAGTCACTTCCTTCTGATACTTTCAGAGCCAAGACATCCAAAAAGCACCAATTTCTATACAGTTTACAGTGTTCATGCCCTAACTGAAACTACCCCAGAGCCCTGGAACGCTGCCTGGGCTTTCCAAGAGACAGTTTATGCAGCAGCATCTGCTTCATGGGGATTCTAACTGCCTTTTACTCTGAATAAAAGGATTTTTGAGGTCCTGAGGTAGAATAACACATTTCCCTCAGACAACAGCTGGTACAGCCAGCCAGGTACATTCAGAACGATCTGTGAAGTGTGTCTGCACGAGGAATGGAGCAGAATGGCCTCCTGGAAGAGGATCATGAACATAAGGAACACACCCGAGGAGAGGAAGCACTCGAGTCCCCGAGGGCTCACAGCAAAGCACTTTACCTTTGTGATGCCCAGGACACCAATGTTGGGGCTGGAGGAGGTGGACCCGTTCCCTGTCCCAAACACTCCATCCAGAACACAGGAGAGACCCTCGATGAAAATCCCCCTGTAAATCCCAAGCAGAAAACAAGTTTGCACAAGCACAGATTCACTCGGAGGGTGTCTTATGGCTGAATGCCACAAGGGGGCCTGTCGGGGCATCTGTTCCATTATGGAATTATTATAATTCATGTTTCAAGCTCCAACACACCTGGAAAACACATTTGAGCTCTGTTTCCTGAGTCTTAGATACCCACTGTCTTAAAATGAGGGAATTATATGAAAATTCCAAATAAAACTTCAGAGCTGCTCTTTGTTTCTATACTGCATTCCAGGTGAATTTGACAACTCCAGTTCCAGAACCAGTTTAGGGGTCTATCCCTATGGAATTTGTGCTATTAACTTCCACAGACTCAGCAAGAATAGGACTGCGATTCCAATGCTCCATTTGCAACAAAATAATTCAAGATGACAGTTTCATCCTGGATTTAAGATCCTTGGCCCTTGTGTTCGACCAAACTCATATTTCATCTCAAAGCACATTCCTGTCTTATCCCAAGAGGGAAAAAAGTAAAAACCCAAGTAGCCTGAGAGACAGAAAGCATTTCTTCTTTGGACAAACCTGTTTATGGCGTGGATGGGTGGAGGAGGAGCACAGGAGAGCCTGGCACAGGCGTAGTAATCTCCGATGGACTCGATGATGCTGGCGACGACGGCGCTCAGCATCCCGATCACCCCCGCGGCAGAAATGGTTGGCAGTCCCCACTGGACTGTGAAGGGAAGAAAACTGAAATCTCTCCTGCCCCAGCAAACAGTCTGGGTATCAAAACAAACAGCAATCTGATGGAATCATGGAATGGTTTGGGTTGGGAAGGACTTCTATGACCATCGAGTCCAGCTATTCCCCCAGCGCTGCCAAGGCCACCACTGACCATGTCCCCAGGTGCCACATCCACATGGCTCTTAAACCCTCCCAGGGATGGGGACTCCACCACTGTCCTGGGGGAAGAAATCTTCCCCCATATCCAACCTGCCCCTCCCCTGGCCCAGCCTGAGGCCGTTCCCTCTCCTCCTGTCCCTGTTCCCTGGGAGCAGAGCCCGACCCCCCTGGCTGCCCCCTCCT
>VZRQ01001138.1:139153-180362 GCA_013397975.1 Machaerirhynchus nigripectus
AGCTCCCTCAGCTGCTCCTGGGGCTCCAGCCCCTTCCCCAGCTCTGTTCCCATCTCTGGACACGCTCCAGCCCCTCAAGGTCTCTCTCGTGAGGTCCCAGAACTGACCCTGGGACTGAGGTGGGGCTCCCCAGTGCCCAGCACTGCCCTGGGCATTGTTTGTTTCTCCTTAATGGAAACAACAAACTCCCTTCATTCTAACACAGTCTGGCAGGTTCAAGGAGATGAAAGGAGCAAAGGAAAAAACGCCAAACCAACGGCT
This sequence comes from Machaerirhynchus nigripectus, assembly GCA_013397975.1. Lineage (NCBI taxonomy): Eukaryota > Metazoa > Chordata > Aves > Passeriformes > Dicruridae > Machaerirhynchus > Machaerirhynchus nigripectus. The sequence goes on from VZRQ01001138.1 coordinate 139,415, forward strand.
TTGATCACACTTGGAAAAATCCCAGAGAACCACAAAACCCCACTAAAAAAATTCCCCCTGTTCAGGAATCAGGAATTTGAGCTACAGCTTGTGAGAAAACAATTTCTGGTCAGTGAGGCAAATGCCACTTAATTATTATTGCTCCAAAAACTCAAGTCTTTGGTCACAAGTTTAGTCTACCAAAGAGGACGGGCAACAAGCAGCTCTGATCACTGCACAAACACCTCCCAGTTCCAAACTTTTGTAGTAGAGAAAATAAGATTAATTTAAGCCTGCAGAAAAGCCTGGCAGGTTTTCCACAGCAATTGCCTCGATGCTTTTATCTCTTTGAAATAGATGAGCCTCTTGCAACAAAGGGATCTTCAGTCACACAAGAGTGAATGAACCTCACAAATATGAAAGGGCTAATCAGGGTGGAGAAGTTTTCCTCCTCTTCTTTCCCAAAAGCTTCTATTCTTCATCTTCTGGTTTAGAAGTGGTTTAAGAAGCAAAGCATATGAAGCAAAACAAACCACAACGAAGCTGCCTCATCACAGTGTAGTGGTACAGCTGATAATTTCTATAATTCTGTTCTAAAAGAATATTATTCTCTGATTACCCCATTAATTTCTGATGGGTGATCCAGTTGTGCAATCCCATGCCATAAACCCAGCCTTTAACAGCTTTAAACTTAGAGGTGGCCAACATAAAAATTCATCCAAAGCATCCAAAACACTGTGTGAAGCGTTTCGTGCTCTCCTGTAAATACTTCCATTGCCCTCTGATAAGCAGGGCCTGGCATTCTCTGACTCGCCCATCGGCCCCGTTCCAGCACTGCCTCGGCAAGTCAGGGCATCTTTATGCCATTAACAGCTGTGCTCGTTCAGGAATGGGTGTGTTTGGGGCAGGGGAGTGCAGTAAGCTGGAGAAACTCCCCACAACAGTGATTTCCTTAGACAAAGAGTCAGTGACTTCAGCAGAGCTGTAATAGCCCGCCCCTGCCATTGTATAACATTAACAGCATTGCCAAGGACAGATAAATGAGGCAGTCCCTGCAATTCCACATTACAGGTACAGCCACTCGTTATCAGAAGAGTCACTCAGATAAGCCCTGCAACTGCCTTCTACAAATTGCAGTTTGAGAAGCTCAGCCTTCCGCAGGTGAGCCACTAAGGCATCAACTGAAGAGGGAGAACAAGGAAAAGCCATCGACCCCACCCAGAAAGTACCGAGCCTGGTGTGTGCTGGAACTGTGGAATTGTTTGGGTTGGAAGGGCCCTTCAGAGTCCCACCCCTGCCACGGGCAGGGACCCCTTCCACTGTCCCAGGCTGTTCCATGCCCTGTCCGGCCCGGCCTCGGACACTTCCAGGGATGGATCATCCACGAGTGTTAGGGAATGTACCACTGAGAGAAAGCCAGCAGAGCTTCTGGAATAGCAGGGATGGCACTGCTGGGCGTGTTACTGGGGAGCAGGCACACTTACAGGGGTAAGGGACCTTGAACCAGGGGGCCACCAGCAGCACGCCCCGGCGCGCGTCCGTGCGCGCGTAGAAGCCGTACTTGGAGCTGTCCGGGGGAAACACGTCCGTCACCGTGAAGATGAAGCACAGCAGCCACGACACCAGGATAGCCAGAATGATCTGGGAGAGAGGAGCAGAAAAGCTGATAAGGCAACTCTCAGCTCCCACTCGGGATCTGCTGCATGCCCGTGAGCTTGAAGGAGCAGCACACCCTGTGACAGATCCAGGGCTGCCTCCCCCCCACCTGCCCCAAGGAAGGTGCTCTTACAAAAGCCTTGGAATCAGAGCAAGTCTCTCCTCTCCTTAGCAAATGGGAAACTCTCCAAATGGGCACTTGAACAAACCAGGGAATTAGTCTCAGTTCTACCAGAGGAATAAAGAGCAGCCTTTCACCAGGGGAACTGCTTTGGTAAGAGGAGACGGTAACGATCTCGGCAGCCCCGCTCGGTTTAGGCTTTCCCTGTGCACAAACCTCCCTTCTTCCCTGCCCTGCCCTCCCCTCCTGGCTCTCCATCACTGCAACAGCTCCTCAGCAGAGGCAGACACCAGAGTGGCCACAAAACCAGAGTATTTCCTGTGGCCAACGAGCCGTTAAGTTTCCAATACATCTATCTGAGCTTTTAGTTCATCTTTGTGAGCCATTTTATTATTAAGAAAAATCAAAACAAAGGAAAAAGCCTCCTGAAACAGAAATAATTTTTTTTTTGCCAAAGGATGAACCAGTTCAGTGACTTACAGGGAACATCTTGAAAAGCTGCAGCCTGTATGCTGTCCATCCTTTCTTGGATTTGTAAATGGGCAAGGGAAATTTGACATTTCTGGCATACTGAGAAAACAACAATACCAGGAAAATAGTCCTGAGGAAAAAAGGAGGAGGAGGGTGGGACAAGAGAGATATGTCATTAGCACGAATACATTATAAACTCTTCTCAGCACAAACCTCTTCAGACCCTTCAGATGCAGAACACAAATGCAGATTTTCAATTTAGCAAAAGAGAAGGCAGCAAAATTATTAAAATCATTATTCCTTGAATGCCAAAATGGAATTTGAATTCTGAAGTGCTGCAAAATGAAGCAGCTGCAAGCAGATAAATGAATCGGGACCAGGACCAGACTGAAGGGAGATTTTCAGTTAGGAAGGAGCTGCCCTGTGCTGTCCCTTCTTTCCTCCCAAACTCTACACGTGATCCAGGGTTGCTCTCTAAAGCACAAATTGCTGCCAGCAATTGGGAAGAAACAGGAAAACAGGAGGCCTGTATACAGTAACATTTCAAAATTTGCATAAAACTCCAAAACACTTGAAACATTTCTGTTAGGGAAATTTTTCCATTCTTTGGAATCCTTTTTTTTAATATCAATCTTTCACTAAATAGCTGCAAATTAAGCAGAATGGAGCCAAACCCCCAAGATTTGCTGCCAGTGCAGCTCATCAGTATTAGATGTCTCAATTATTATGATTCCCCCCCCAAATGAAACTGCCAAGCTCCTCTGTACATTAAAAATTCGTTTTTACAGCTAAAATAAGCCCCCACTGCAGTGAAAAATAAGAAGCCAGGGCACGCTGCTCAATTCTGAACGAGCCAACCCAGCTCTGCTCTGAAAGGGCCTCCCAAAGACTGGAGCTGTCTGAAGAAACAAAGCTTTGCTGAAATCTGAGATTATGTTTTTATCAGCTGACTCAAAAAACAGAAAGAGGATTTTCAGCCTCTCTCACTCTTCTGCCCCAGATCAGTGTCAGACACAAACCAGTTTTCTTCTCCCTCGGTCTCCAGGAACAGAGCTCGGAACAAGGAGGGGCATTTACAGCCCTCAGACCTCCAAGAGAAAAGCAAAAGGCTCCTTTTCCTTGCAGGAAACCCCGGCAGCTCTCCCAAAATCCACGATGGAAAGATGGGCTCCCCTCCCTCGCACACCAGCCGTGAGGACAGGGAGCTTTGGATTCTGATTTATTTAGTACAGAGTTGTAAAAAAATACAATATTCTATTATTGCAGTGAATATTCTACTGGCTACATGGCAGAGGGGTTGTGAAACAGCACCAAATCCTTGAAAATTTGTTCAGGGGATAAAAGCCTACCTCAGGAGTAATTCCCCTTTTTACAAATCACAATGCAAAGTCTCTTATGGATTAGAGCACCCATGGAACAAGTCAGCTCAGAAACCTGTTTGGGAAACTGGGAATCCTGGCCAGCGTGGACAGGCATCTGCAGCTCCCCGAGGCCCCCAGCTCTGCCACCAGTGACTCTGCAGGGCCAGGGAGAAACCCAGGACTTTGATCTCATCACAGCAGCCAGGACAATTCCAGGAGCCACATCTCACAGAGATGGAGTCACTTTTGAGTGGCTCCCCATGGCCGTGGAGTTGTTTTCAACAACCCAGTGCACATTTTTGCACGGCAGAAGCCAGAAATACTTTATTGACTGGGTAATATTTAAATCCCGCTCCTGAATCGATTTATTTTTTTTTCCATCTGCAAACGTCAACTTTAATTACACGATTCCATGTCCAATTCAAAGATCTGCTTGATTCATTTAACGTTAGTCCCAACTTTCACAGAATTTGCTTTACAGGCAAACAAAACGTTCCTTTGGATCAGCTGCTTAATACAATAGAATCACAGAAATACTCACGATGCCAACATCCAAGATAAAAGAGAATTAAAGAGCCCTTTTAATCATAAGCTGCACTTACAGAATACTTTACATGTTCAAAGTCCTGTGCAAACAGATTATTGAGATCACAATCTGATCTCATCAAGGCTTCCTCCTGCTTCCAGAGCCAGCGCAGCCGGGTGCTGCACATGGAACACAGCTTCAGCCTCTTGCCTTCTCCCTAAAACGGGGTTTCCAGCCTTACTTGGCTGCTTACCCACAGCATCTCACGGGGAGCTTTTGTCTTCTCTTCATCTCATTTTCCTCACTTACTCCTTTTCACACCACCCAGCTCATTCTTTCATTTCCCTGGCCCCTACAGCTGGTGGCACACCTACACCAGGCCCTGAAATCCCCTCTAAAAGCCTTTTTGTCCACTCAGCAGGAATCTCTCTGCTCATGGCTCAGCCACTGATGGTGTTTATGGCAATACTTGTGCCCTCTGTCAGCACACAAATTTCTCTTGGGCACAGGTAACAAATCAGTACCAATGACAGAGGGACCAGTACCACCAGTGGTATTCACAGAGGAAACAGGCAATCCCAGCCTGGAAATACAAACTGTTCACTGTATTTCGTCTCTCTGGTTTTGCCAAATCATCTTTTCTACAGCACTGAACTCCCCCCAGCCAATGGCTCCCAGAACAGCTCCTACTTTATGAAATTCTGCTCTCCACACCTCACTTCTGGCCACTGTCCTTTGCTCCCTCCTCGAATTCACATTATCATGGAATGGTTTGGGTGGGAAGGAACCTTAAAGCTCATCCAGTTCCACGGATGAGCCATGGGCAGGGACACCTTCCACTGTCCCAGGCTGCTCCAAGCCCTGTCCAACCTGGCCTTGGGCACTCCCAGGGATCCAGGGGCAGCCACAGCTTCCCAGGGCAACCTGTGCCAGGGCCTCCCCACCCTCACTGGGAAGGATTTCTCCCTAAGCTTTTTCAGCTTTTTTTCTCCAAAGAGCTTTTTCAGGGAACTCTCCTGAGCCACCGCTGTCCTTATTCCCACACTACCAGCTGACCTTATCCAGACTTATCCACGCTCCTGCTCGTGGTGTTTCTCCATGCTGGGAGCACTGACGCAGCCGAGCTGCCCCCAGCTTTTCCCTGGCACCCCAGATTTTGACTCCCCAGCAGGAACTCCCAGCAGTACTCACAGCATGGCGATGCCCCAGTGCTTCCCAGCTCGCTCCCCAGCAGCCTGGAAGCCGGAGAGGCCGATGAGGGCCACGGTGGGGGTGATGGTCAGGGGGCCGATGTAGCGCAGCAGAGCCCCGGGCAGCCCCAGCAGGCCGATGACCACCTCGATCAGCGAGGACATGATAATGGCACCTTGGATCTGAACACACAACAGGGCAGAGAGGCAGCTCAGTCCCATCTGACAGGCAAAGCCAAACCGTTTGTTTTTCTGCTCTGGATTACAAACTGCAGTTAAAAGAATTCAGTGACACAGAAGAACTCAGCAAATTTTTTGTCATAAAACAGCTCATTATGTTTAAGTGACTTATTGCTTTAAGCATAACACTTATGGTTTTCTCCACAAAACTATTACACAACAGACCAGTGGGCCAGTCTGGAAGCTGTGTGGAAAGCACATCACACTGTCAGACAGGAGACCTGGGGTCCAGGCTAACCTTTAAGCTCTCAGATCGAACGGCAAGGGTTGGTGCGCCACGAGGTGATGCTCCTAGCTCCTAGGGGCAGAGTGTGTGCTGCATTGGTCACAAGTGCTCCTTAGAAGCTGGATTAGAGCAGCGTTGTGGTCTCAGGAGACTGTCAGCCCTCTTGGCTGCAGGGCTCTTGGCAGGAGGTAGCTATGGTTTGAACATGGGGAAGAGAGAGGGGTTGTTTTTAATTAAGAAAAAGTTGGCAGCCCAAAGCAACGGGATGGGAGATAAATTCCATGACACACGCCTTCATTTGGACTACACTACCTGCCACCCTAGCGTGGCACAGCCCTCAGCCTGCCCTGCAGGGCACCACGACTTCACACTGCAGTGCTGCGAGTGGAGAAGGAGTTCCAGGTATCTCACAAGTCTCTTGGGAGAATCAACGTCTTATCACAAGAGTCTCCAACTTAAAGACACTTGGGGACGAACCAGATTTCCTAACTGCGGATTCACCTTCCAGGGGCCAGCCCCACTGCACAGGGACAGCAGGCAAGAGGTCTGGCAGCAGCTGAACTGCTGCCAGTGAGCACAAATCAAAGCTGCAGAAGAGTTTTCATCTCACTTGAGCATTTCACTGCACGTCTTTTGGAATGTGGTAACTAACTCCTTGTATTTGCTGTCCAGCAATGAACAGGTGGAAAAGATGAAGACTTCCATGAAATGAGTAAAGGGATATATTCGAATGGAGATCGCAGTGAAAGAAGAAATTACCAACTTAAAGACAAGAACACACAGATGATTAAGTGAGAAACTTAACTGGAACTGGAGAGAGTGACAGCTAAAGGCAACTCCCACATTACCTCTCGTATCCGGGGGTACCAGATGTGCTCCGTGTGAAGCAGCTCTGCTGTTCCGTTTGTAACTGTTATATCTTGCAAAGGGGAGAAAAAACACAGGGGTTTATTCCCCAGCCACTCTGCCACCACCCCACACAAACCAAACCCCTCCTTACGCTGCGCCTGACCAGCGAGCCCCCGTTTACACACAGAGCAAGTTCTGCTGCCAGTGAAGTGCCACCAGGCTCACATCCCCCAGGAGCCAACCCCTCACTTCACCCTCTGCACCAAAGTGGAAAAATGCCCTGACTTCCAGACAGAAAGGTCGGTCAGGGATTCTCTTCCCACTCCCACAAATGGATGAATGGAGAATCACTCAGCTGCACACAGGAATCACATACTCCAGTGCTTGCTGTTCCCCAATTTAGGTCACTCACTGAATGAGCTGACCCGAGGTAACAACCCCAGCTGGCATCTCTGGAAGGTGAAAGGGTTCAGTAGGAAGGTGCAACAAAGTTCTTTCTGAAAATCTGGAGTAGTGGGGGAAGCAGCTTTGCTGCCCAAGGTGATCAGACAGTATTTTCTCTCAACACGATGTGTATTAATCACATCTTGAATGTGAGTCAACAGAGATGTATAAACACACAAATAACAGGAATTAAATTATTAGAGAATCCAAAGGAGCCCTGGGAAGAACTTGAGTCAGGAGTGAGCAGCCTGATTTCCTGTGCTGCTGCTTCCCACTGCCCACAGCCTTGGTACTGAATAACCACCCCCTAGTGAAGAGTCATTTCCACTTTCCAAACCAATTTAACGCAGATGTTCCCATCCCAACCAGCACATCTTCCCTCTGGAGTTCAAACCTTCCAGGATGACGACATCAGCACAGAAGGAGTGAAAAAGAACACCCAAATCTTGTCAAAACCTGTCAAGTATGACTTAAACGGGAAAATCCTGGTCTGGAGGTGATGCTGTACATTGCTCAAACTCCCTCCTACTCACAACTTCAAAGGATTCAGTTGGACTCGCTATTTCCAAATATTGGGAAGGAACATTTACGGAATGTAAGTGGAACACAAGAATTACTTTATGCTACATTTAGATTTCTTTTGTCAACGTTTTTTGTATTTAAAAAAACCTGCAGAAACAGAACTCCACAAGGACATTTTTAGGAACCTTCCTTCCATGGCAAGAGTATTTTAACACCGTAAAAACAGAGGCTTTCCACATTCCCTGCTCATTGCTCCCAGTTTCCACATCAGGAGCTCTGGCAGCTGCACTCCACGTGACCTGGGCTGTTTGTCACTTAAACCTGAACAAGGATAAAGGACAATTACCTGTGTTATTACACTTCCACTTCTCCAGAGAGAGAATTGCTCTGGCAGGTGCTAAGAACGCAAAAGCACTGGCTTGGAACAGGGGTAACCTGGTGGAAAGGGAAAGGAGAGATGGTGAGGTTCTGTGGGGTCACCGCAGCTGGGTGGGCACTCAAACCCACCCTTTCCTGAGTTACAAAACTGTGAAATAGGAGCATTTCTCACCAAAAAAAACCCACTCAGAGAAATACTAAGAGCTCACAAGCCAAAGACCCGACAGCACCTGCCTGGAGTTATTAATTAGCCAGGTAATTCCAGGGGCCAGGCACTGATGCCAGGCTGTGACTCAGCAGCACAGGGATACAGATGGACATGGTGGTGGGAGAACCAGACTGCTGAACACGCAGCTTCTGCCATTCCAGCACAGGGGAAAACCTCTCCGAAGGTGCAGCCTGCGGGCTCCATCCCTTCCCTGTGCATGACTCCGAGTGCACTCAGCTGCACACTCATTTTTAAGTGCATGTGTCAGTAACTGTTGGGTTGATGAGAGCAGATTAGATGTTCCAAGTGGTTACCACCAACAAATACAAACACTACAAGATTTTCAAGATGACATTCTTAGCGTTGATGTTTATACTTCCCAAAAGATTTAAGATCTAAAGAGCATCTACCTGCACCAACTATGAATTTACTGAACCCCCTGTACCCTGTGTAACAAATGCCCCGATGTTACCTAACTACAGGCAAGATGCACTGTGAACTATTCCATAAATATTGACACTAATGGATTGCCACGAGATTCCCCTCAACAGGAGATCCCAAGGTGTGACACAGGGAGTTGCTCACGTGCTGTTTTACAGCACCTCGATGGCAGGGCAAATGCCAGGGCAGGAGGAAGAACTGCTCAGATTCAGCTAAAGACCAGAAAATGCTCCAAGGAGGAGAAGTCTGGGGGGAAAAAAGGTGTACACACTGAGCACAGAAAAGATCAAACCAGAAGCATGTCAGGAACAGCAGTTGTGAAGCTCACAGGCAGAAGCTGGAGCAGTTTGGGCCAAGGGCAGTTTTAAACCCACCAAATGGTAAAAACCACGTTAGAAACTCAAACTCCATAAACTCCATGAGCCTTCCAAGCACGGCTGACTGCTCGTAATTCCCACTGGGAGCTCCTTCAAGCACAAATCCCAGCTTCATCTCCGGGAAGTCACGGCTGGTGGCTCAGGGAATGATTCACCTCATTTTGCCAGGTTCATTAAGCAAAGGGAGCAGGCTGCTGCCCATGGCAGATCTGCAATACCTGGAACAAGCTGCTACTGCTCCATCCCACCTACACAGCCCCGCAGCCCCCTCAGAGGTTTTGTAAACACACACTGCAAACACATTCTCCAGTGCTGAGGTCACTGCTATGAGCTTGGGTTGTTCTGTATCACACTGAACACCCTGCACACAGATGGAAAATCACATCCCACACGTCCTGCTCAGCATTTACGTGACACAGGTAACTGAGGGAGCTCCCAAAAGGCTCAAAACAGTGGGTTTTTTTTCCCTAAGCAGGTCAAAAAAAAAAAGTAATGTTAAAAAATTTTTTAAACTAATTGCTCAAAATCTGTCAACCAAGATCTGTCTCTTTCTCAAGAGACAGCTGCAGTTTGGAATGTGACTTACGGATTTTAAGCCAGCCACTCATTGCTAGCCAGCTAAAGCACCAAAAGCTTAAAGCACTAAAGCTCTTGAGAGGGATACCATTTAAATTTCGTGTCTAAATCATTGAGTTGCTCCATTTTGGCACCAGCCCTTGTGAAGATGAGTTTTTATGCAGTCAAAGTCACCTGGAAATGTCTCATTATGTTCACATGTCCCACAGATGTGAGAGAGCTGAGCCAGCGCAGAGATGGGCACAGCAACAGAGCTGCCATCCTGGGGTAGACTGAAGCTGAATTTGATAGTCTCAGTCTCATTAATTACCCTGAACCCCTGCCAAAGCTCTGGGCTGGCTACATAACCTCATGAATAGCTGGAATTCCTAAAACTGGTCTGGGTACCAAACTGACCACAACTCCGCCTCGTAATTGAGCTAAATCCATCTTTAAGGACCCTTAAACCCTGGAATTTGGCCTTTTGAAACCCTTATTTGCTGAAATACTTTGCAGTTGACAGACTTGCCAGTGAATACTTGCAAATCTCATCCAGAGGCCTGTGCTGCTGTATCCCATTCCCAGCCTTACATAAACCCCCCATCACATGGGAAATAGTTATAAAACATCCAAGCGTGGAAATTTCCTCCTTAAATACAAGTTATTTTAAGACTCAAACGCAATTTGGCCTTCAGGAATATAAACATGTAAATCCAGTGCAAGTGGAAACCCCTGAAAAGGGAAAAATCCCAACAGGAGGGAGGTCAGGGGTGGGATTATACAGAAAGAACAGAGAATTTCAAAATTATGGTACCATCATTTTGGTCCCCTTCTTTCTGAATGAGCCCCAAATCCCTCTCTAGTAAGTAACAAAGAGCCAAGAATAGGGAAAAAAAATCCAAAATATGACAAACTTCCAGACAAGGTACTTGTGGATTTATGGTCACAGCACCAAGAGCCAACACGGCTGGAAACAAGATTATTAACTCTGGGGAGTCTTTACTGAAAGAAAATACATTGGGGAAAGAAAGTTTCCTCTTTCAACAGTTTTCCCTCTGTTGTTTTGTCATCAGAGTGAACTTTTCACACAGGGCAGAGGAGTGAGCTCCTAAATTTCCTGGGCTTCCCTCCTCCTTCTCCCCTCTCCTTGCTGTATTTTCTTACCCTTGGGATGCCTTGCCTTATTTCCGATCCACCTTTTTTTTGGGAGCAGCTTTCCAAAAGCTTTCCCTAACTGCCCTGGACCTGAGCTGCCGTTAGTGTTTTGTGTTTCTCCTGGGAATACCCCACACTCCCAGATCCTGGGACATCCCTTAGTGTTTCGTGTTCCTCCTCTGGGAATACCCCACGCTCCCGGACCCTGGGACATCCCTTAGTGTTTCGTGTTCCTCCTCGGGGAATACCCCACACTCCCAGATCCTGGGACATCCCTTAGTGTTTCGTGTTCCTCTGGGAATACCCCACGCTCCTGGATCCTGGGACATCCCTTAGTGTTTCGTGTTCCTCCTCGGGGAATACCCCACACTCCCAGATCCTGGGACATCCCGAAGGATGCCTGGCCCTATCCCCGTGCCAACACCCGGCCCCGAGCCCCAGACCTCACCTGCAGCCGAAGGTGGTCTGCAGCAGGGTGGTGATGCCCACGCAGAAGAAGATGGTCCCGATGAGCTGGCTGGTGGCCCACTGGTCGAAGCCCACGCACATGGCATCGGCCAGCAGGAAGGGCACGGCGATCGTCCCGCTGAAACACGTCAGGTAGTGCTGGGGGCACAGGGCTGGGTTAGTGCTGCAGCCAGGGCTGAGCAGCAAATTCCTTCATCAAAATCCGGCTTTTCTGGGGCATCACCAGTTTTTCTTTCTGCGCCTGAGTCCGCACCAAAGCTCTCACCCCCCTGTCTGAGCTTTCCTTGCGTATTTCCCTCGAGCTCCCCGCACTGCTCGTGATCCCGGTTTCTGTGGGACACGCGGGGCACTGGAACAGCTCCACAGCTGCTCTCTGAGGAGGCATCCAGGTAACTGTGCTGGGAGCAGCCTCCAACCCAGAGCAGCAGAGAAACAGCTTCACTCACACTGGCTCACAAATCACGGAGCACTCAGAACGAGCTCCTGAGGACCAGCAACTGGGCACTCGTTATTCCTTCCTCAATCCAAGCACATTAAAAGCAAAACAAACAAATTTCCACCATATTCCACACAGAAATAAAAACAGAATTCCTATGGAACTGCCTGTCCTTGAGGAAAAGGCAGAAATAAAAAGGATGCTTTGGAATGTATTTGTTTGGAGATCTCAACATCTTTTGCAGATATTACCAAATTCTCAGCACTCCTGTGGGACAGGTATTACTTCCACTGGAGAAGGGAAGGAGATGGTACTGGAGCTGCTCTGCTTCCCACAAGCAGTGGCTGAGCTGGCAGCAGGGTCCAGCTGTGCACTGCAGCTCCACTCCCTGCAGGAAGCACACGCTCGTACTCCAAGGAGCACAAAATTGGCCAGGTCCAGGGTGATGTTTTCAGAACTGAAATAACTACAGTAGCAGCTTTTACTATTCAATATTTCAGCTCTAAACCATTATCTCTCTCCATCTTTAACTCCAGAGGTGCCCAACATCACTTGTGAAGGCCACCACTGAGGCTTTGCTCACTCATTGACTAACAGCAGCTTACAGGACTAAATATTTGAGTGAATCTCACAAATGTGTGAGCTGAAAGCTCAGAGCATCACCAAAACGATCTCAGAGCATGACCAGCTTCAGAAGAAACCTCTCAACACCTTCTTCAAACACGTCAGAGTGGAGAAGGGTAAAACTCACACACACAAACAAATGAACTGAACAGAAAACCCTCAACAAGGTTTCTTCACAGAAGAAAGAACTGTCCCTGTTTTGGGACGTACCTGTAAGCCCAAAAATATGCAGAGGTACCAGGGAGGAACATCTTCAATGGTGTAAATCATGTCAGTCCTCTGGGCATCCAAGCTGCCACTGCTGTCCAGCGTCTCTGCCAGGGAGCTCTGGGGGAGGAACCAGGGACAGCAGCAGGTTATTGCTGCACAGGAATAAAGTGAATTTCAACTGTCAGGCAACTCCCAGATACTCCAAGGCTGGTTCAGCACTCCCAAGTAATGCTGATTTGTGGCATTTTCAAAGCCTTTTACATCCAGCTCCCGAATTTGTACCCAACACGTTCCCTTCTGTCAGCCATTCCCTGCTTACTTATTTATAATTGCTGATTTATGAGAGAACTAATGGGGCAGCCAAAAGGTGCCCAAAAATGGATTCATCATGACAGGACTGTTAAAAAATCCAAAACCACAAAACCAAACAAAAAAAGAAAATAGGGAAGAATTGGAACTAAGAAGAAGAGCCAGCCCTGGCTGTTTCCAAAGCAGAAGGGCTCTGTCCTTGCATCAGAGACCAAAATCACTGGCAAAAAAAAAAAAAACTTCATGATGATAATTGCTTCCCTGCTTTATTTTTACCCAATTTCATCTTGGTTAACCACTTTTAGCCAAAGGAATTATAATTTTTGCTTCTGCCCCCTATTTATGCAGTCATGAAAAATGCTAATTATTATAACCAAATTAATCCCCAACCAATTTACATCAGTCAAGCAGAATTCCTCCAGGAATTCTAATTCCCCCAGGAATTTAGGCAAGACCACACTGTGCCCTACCACGTGCCCCAGTTCCAGAGAGCCAATGGACAACTGACCACAGATATTCCCACATCAACATCCCTGCAGATTCTCCATTAAAACAAGGGCCAGTTCTGTCATTTCTCTTTCACAACTAAGTGGAAAACTTTCCCTCCAACCCTCTGGTTTGGAAATTCCTGAGAACAAGCCCACAATGCTCCAAAGCCCCAGCACAACAATAAAAGCACGAGGAAGTATCAGATTTTGTAATTCCAGATCAAGTAAATTAAAAACTACCTTATACAACAACTGCTCTGCCCTAATCCACCCCCAGGACACAGCAAGCCCACGTGAAGTTGCCTCACACAGAGCCTGGGAACTCTGCCAGACTCGTGACTGCCTCCAATGGTCTCTACTCCTCCAAAAATCCCAACACATCCACGGATTACGCTGAGGTAATCTCCCTTTGGTGTCACCTCCGAGGTCAGTGAGCCAAAGTGACCCCTGGCACTCCCTTCTCACCTCAGCCTCCTGCTGGGGAAACAAATCCACGGGGATAATTCACACTCAGGGAGTACAGGTGAGCACAGTGCTGTGGGAAGGTTGAGGGTGTTGAAGAGGAAAAGCAGAATACAGAAACACTCATGTCAGAGAACTCTTTAAAGCACTCTGAGCACTGAGCAATCCTCTCAGCAGGACACAGGGCCTGCACAGAGCCACCAGGGAAACTGTCCCTGCCTAACCCCTCCTCCACTCTGCTGCACCAGTGACAGTTTTTCATTGACTGAAAAAGGAACAAATTCTCTCCTGACCCAATTCTCTAAAAAAACACCACATGAGAAGGATCAAGAGTTTGAATCATGGAATCGTTCAGGTTGGAAAAGCCCTTTCAGATCATCAAGTCTGACCATCAACACAGCTCCACCGCTACGGTCATCACCAAACCACCACATCCACACGTTTTTTGAACGCCTCAAGGGATGGGGACTCCACCACTGCCCTGGGCAGCCCCTTCTAATCCCTGACAACCCTTTCCATAGAAAAATTCTTCCCAATGTCCAGCCTGCCTCTCCCCTGGCCCAGCCTGAGGCTGTTCCCTCTCCTCCTGTCCCTGTTCCCTGGGAGCAGAGCCCGACCCCCCGGCTGCCCCCTCCTGTCAGGGAGTTGTGCAGAGCCACAAGGGCACCCCTGAGCCTCCCTTTCTCCAGGCTGAGCCCCTTCCCAGCTCTGATTCCATCTCTGGACACGCTCCAGCCCCACAGTGTCTCTCTTGGAGCAGAAGCTGAGTTCCACCCACAAAGAAAATCTTGGGGTGTCCGGCTGCCTCATCCCTTCCCTCTTTCCCTGGAACAGAGGCTCCACACGAGAACAGGCTCACCCAAAATGCTGTGTTTGGTCAACACTCTGCCTGAGAGGTCAGCTCACACTCTGAGAGGGGCAGAGTGAGAAGGTTACAACATCTGCCCCCTCCCCAGGAACAGAAGAGCTGCAGCAGAAAGGAACTGTTTGCCTCAGGAATCACGTCAGCTTGGCTTGGTGGAGCCACCCCAAGAGCAGCAGGGATCCCAGGTTCTCCAAACACCCAGCCAGTGACTGGTGCAGACTGATGACTGTGTTATGGCCCTGCCTGTTGGAAACCCATCTTTGGGCCTCTTTTTTACTTCCTCTGCTTTGCCAGACAAATATCCAGCATCTCTACCACTGTTCCACTTGGTGCCAAGAGCTGATTTTTCTTCACGGAACTGATGAGGTTGCATGAAGTGCATTCCTTAACTTTTCCACCTGCTATTCTATTCATCCTATCCTGTCCTGTCCCATCCCATCCCATCCCTCCCCTTCCTTGGGCAGCAGAAAGCAGAAGTGCTGGCCTGTTCCTGCCAGGAGGACCATGGCACATGGAGCAAATTTCTGAGTCCTTTCAGAGCTTTCCACTTGTGATTACACCTCTAAATTACTCTGCAAAGAGCAGAACCCAGCAGCAGGCACTGGGCTTGGGAACAAGCAAGCTGGTCCGTGGCATGGAGAAAGATCTCTCTGGGTACAGAACAACAACTGTCAGCCACTTCAAGCTCTTCTTCAGAAAGTGAAGGTTACAGATCTTCTAACGAAAGAATTTCAAACTTCAAGGCATTGTCATCGTCATGGCAGTGTTTGTGCTACACAGCAAAGTGGTTGTAAAGGAAAAAACCCACCCAGGATACTCCCACTCCTTCCAAAAGGCATTTCCATCTCTTTGGGAGAGGAAGCTCTTGCCTTGATCAAGGTCTGAGCAGATCACGGGCGCAGGGAACAGACACTTAAAGAGTCCAAGACTGAACAAGGAGGAGTTGGAGAACCCAGGTGAGGCCTGGCTACCCCAACAGCCCAGTGGGCACTCACTGGCCCTTTGGCATCTCGAGCCTGGGCCTGCTGGGCTGACCCTGCCTCGGTGCCTGCCAGCTGTGCCACAGGGAAATGCTGGGAACGGGCTGTGCCTTCCCAGCCAGATACTCATCACACACTGACCCTGCCTTTAATTATTTTTCACTGGCCAAAGGCACAATGTGCTGTGCTTTTCTCACAGTTTTTTTCTGGTAAGTATAACTAGAGGGACTGAGACAGATAAAGAGGTAGAAAGAATGTTGGGAGAAAAGAAGAAATCTCGCAACAAACCCATCCCAAAATCCAAAGAAACAAACCCCAGCAGTCAAGACAAAGACTCTGTTATGAAGCACTAGTGGAAAAAACCCAAAAGGGAACTGATGAGCTGTGGGGAACAAGGTCTTTAGAGACACACCTTCAATAAAGAGCCCACAGCTGGGCACTCCACTCTGGTGGAAGCTGCCCCTGCACATGGCAAGGGGTGGGAACTGGGTGATCTTTAAGGTCCCTTCCAAAGCAAACCATTCTGGGACTTTATTCCATGAAGCAACAAGGCACTGTTTATTTCAGAGGGATGCAGCGACAGGCATTGCTCAGCTGGGCTATCAGTTTATTGTCTCAGGTAACAAATCCTGTGAGCCAAGGTGAGGCCTGGGCATCCTCCAGGGATGAATACCTCTCAAGAGGAATGGACAGCCAAGGACAAACACAGAATCATGGAATGGTTTGGGTTGGAAGGAACTTGAAGCCCATCCACTGCCAACCCCTGCCATGGGCAGGGACACCTTTCACTGTCCCAGGCTGCTCCAAGCTGCATCCAGCCTGGCCTTGGACACTGCCAGGGATCCAGGGGCAGCCACAGCTGCTCTGGGCACCCTGTGCCAGGGCCTGCCCATCCTGTCCATTCACCATAAGCCACAGCAAAGCTTTAACTCAAGGAGATCTGGTTACTCAAAAGCTCACCGTCTTTTTAAGGTGAATTACTCTCCATCATCCACAGTTCTGATCACACAGATCAGCTGGAAGGGAGAAAAGCACACAATTGGTAAAACCAGGCCAGGGTAAAACCAGGAACACTTTCATGTCTAGAGATCGCTTATCTCATTGCACAATTTCACCCAAGCACCTTTTGCTCAAGGCTTTTATCAGATTGTGCCTCTCCACTCCAGCCCCAACATGCTCCAAAATTCAACCATCAAAGACTTTGCAGGTCAAGAAGAATCTGTCCATGAAACAGGACTGTGATGACGATGGCTGTGGGGATGTGAGTGAGACACCCAGGCAAGCCGAGTGTGGGAGCCCGGAGCGTGCCAGGCACAGCGGGGCACTCCCAGCCTCCTGTCACCCAACACTGACAGGCCCCTGGCAGAATCAGCTGCTCAGGGGGTACTTGAAATCTGAAATTCAGGAGTGAATTTGTGCCTGAGTTAGAAAACTTTAACTGCATCCCTTGGTGTCATCCTTGCTCCAACAGGAACTACGGCCTCGAAGGAAGAAGCATCACGATGCTCTTGCTTGGAACCAGGGGTTTTGTTCTTGTTTCAATCAGGACATTTGAAGAACTTTGGTCAAGTTGACCCTTTTCAGAGACAAGGCTTTACTGCAAAGCCAGTTTGATTGAACATTTCAGAAGTTCAGATTTACTGTAATCCTCAACCTTATTTTAAACAAAAGCTCAGCTTGCAGGACTATTACTGAACATGCCTGGGGAACAAGGGAATGGAGAAAAAAGCTGGAAAAAGCACAGAAAAGGGCATTAACTGGTTTCAAGATTTCCTGAGTCATGCCCCAAGTGCTGCAACCGAAGTGTGTGACCAGGAGTCATGAGGGCAGAACTCCCCGGGCTGATGTGAATCTGCAAGTCAGCAGTGCTGCTGAGACAGGAACTCTCACAGCCAGGGGAGACTGCTGTGGGCAAATCACGAGCTGAAGGAGCAAGAACGAGTTCTCGCCTAGCAGGGAACCCCCACGTACCTTTTCTGCTATGCCATTCTCTGTAGTGTAGATGGCCATCAGCTCTGTGTCCTCCGTGTCCTGGTCACCGCTGGACGTTGCTCCACCATTTATCACAACCTTAAAAATACAACAAAAACAGAAATACAAGGTCTTTTAAAATAAACATTTCCTCTGCGATCACACCTCGTGTCACTCAGTTTTCTCCCTTGGTACTTGACATCTGCCTCTGACATTTTGTCAGAAGACACAAGGAGCGTGGCAAATCATCATCTCTGTAACAGCAGGTCTACGGATAGAGAGAGACTTGACAGACATCACACAGAGCTCCTTAAAACCACCAGAGAGAGCTCCTGAAAACCTGGGCAGTGTCAGCTTGGGGCAGGGGGAACCAGCAGCACTGTCTGGAACAGCTCTTGAGAGGCCACGTGTACAACAGAATGATTCAACTGGAAGTGTGAGTAAGGAGAAGACGAGCAAATGTCTCCCTGCTGCTGCCTCTTACTCTCAGTTGAGCAACTCAGGTGGTCAACAGGGGCTGAACATGAGCCCAGGTGGGCAAGGAGGCTCTGCTGAGGCCCCTCGAGTGCTGTGTCCAGATCTGGGCCCTCCCAAGAGAGACACTGAGGGGCTGGAGCATGTCCAGGGATGGGAACAGAGCTGGGGAAGGGGCTGGAGCCCCAGGAGCAGCTGAGGGAGCTGGGAAAGGGGCTCAGCCTGGAGAAAAGGAGGCTCAGGGGGGCCCTTGTGGCTCTGCACAACTCCCTGACAGGAGGGGGCAGCTGGGGGGGTCGGGCTCTGCTCCCAGGGAACAGGGACAGGAGGAGAGGGAACGGCCTCAGGCTGGGCCAGGGGAGGGGCAGGTTGGATATGGGGAAAATGCCTTCACTGAAAGAGTGGCTAAGCCCTCCCATGCCCAGAGCTGTTCAAAACCAGAAGCAGAGCACTTCATGATTTAGTGGATGTGGTAGTGACCACAGGTTGGACTTGATGATCCTGGAGGTCTTTTCCAACTTCAGTGATTCCATGGTTCTCCCCCAGGGGCTGCTGCAGGAGGACAGTTCAGTGCTCTGATCATGCCTGGGGTGCTGCACGTGCCGGGAACACAGAACAGCCACACACAGCAGGACTGGCCGTGTTGATACACAACTGTTCAGGGGAGCAGAGCTTTGTCACTGACTGCTCGTGGACACGAAGGGTTTGTACAACATGGCTGGAGCATTACTGCCTGATTCACTCCGAGCCTGACCGTGCAGTGCTGGCATGTGCTACTCACAGGCAGGGTGAAGAAGGTGGGATGTTTGGATTCATCCTCATATTTGCCCTCTGTCGAGCCTCCCGCCTCCACCGATTTGGAAGTGGTGTTCTTGCCAATCCCCATCGTTTCCAGAACGTCCAGGACTTGCATGCAGCACCCAGGAGGTGCTTCTGGGATGACAGGCCAAGAACTAAGGACAGCTCCTTATTCCAAGGGCAGCAGCTCTGGGACTCACACAAGTGCTCAGTAATCCAGCTGGGACATCAGGGTGTTGTTGGCATCAATGGCTCCTAGGAGTGAAGGGAGAAAATGGTATTTTTAATTCCCTAAAATAGATGTGCAAAAGCACAAGCCCCACAGCCTGGCCTCCCTTTTGTGCTCCTGACTCACCAACTCTCATCATTCCTCCCTGGTAATTATCATTCAAGGTAACTGAAATTCTTTTATACTGGGAATATTCTGGTTATTCTCTCACCCTTCTCTGGTGCTTTTCAGCCTTTAGTAGTAGTCTATTGAAACCTTAGGTTTTTTCCCAGTCTCACAGCCGCTTCCACAGAACGTTTTGGGAACAAAGCACACCTGTACTCCAGGTACAGAGCAGGGCAGCACAGCTGAACATCCACTGCAAACAGGACTTGGGCTTCTCCAAGGAGTTTTAATCTGCAGAGCTGCTCGCAGGTTTACCTATTACTGAATCCTTTCTTTGAAACAAACTTACTTCAAAATAAAAAGCATCTGGGAAGCTCAGACTGGATGGACAGTGAGGCACACCTGCCTTTCAGTGAGCCTACTTCAGACAGAAACAGCCCTTTGTGCTGAACATCCTGACCCAAAATTATCCCAAAATTCTCAGCTGTATGAAGAACATTCCAAGTAATCTGCCTGATGACATTAAAGAACTGCTTCAGGACAAACTGGTGTTTTTTAATTAGTTTCACTTCTCTTTTGGCACAGGAACAGGAAAGATCAGACACCTTAGTGGGTCTCTTGTTTTGCCAGATGGGTCACTACAGTACAGTTTTCCCACACTTGCTCCTTAAATTAGACCAGCCAGTCCATTATCATCCCCACATCTTCCATTTCCAGGACTAAAGAACAGGAATTAACATATTTGAACCCAAACTTCCCACAGGACAGCACAGAAAATCCTGCAGCAAACCAAGTTTTGCAACCTGTGGTTACTGAGCCTCAAACAGAAAATGCAGCTGCCAACACCTGCCGGTGAAACCAGGTCAGACACAGGTGGAATTACAGGACAGAACCTGAAAAATGGTCTCTTGAAAGTCACAAAAAGTGGCATTTTTCGCATCCATTCAGGCAGCAGAACCTACTCACACTGGTGTTACTACAAAAGCAAGTTAACGACAGGTTCAGCTGAACCCTAAGGTGGAAACACAGCGCACAGACACTCACAAGCACAGGCTGGGATTGGAAAAGCAGAAGCAGGACTTGGGTTTTTTCTCAAGCCTCCCTTCCAGATGCTGCTCAGGAAATGCCAGCAGCTCCTGTCTACTGTAATTGCAGTAATAACTGAACTTGAGAAAGACTCTTCTGCTGAGGGCAATGCAGGACTGTACTAATATATGAACACTAATATTTTAGAACCTCTTAATAGCTGTTAATTGCCCATTTGCTGGAAAATTCTGGTTCCTTGAGGTGAAAGAAATATTAAATCTTTCAAAGCAATGCAGGTAACTCTTGAAAAGTTACATTAAAAAGATTATTTGGGCACCGAGATCCCTCGAAGCATTAATTAAATCAAGATGGGATGGAAGGCAGTGCCTGCAAATCACGGTTAAGATCTGTTTATGAAAGTAAATATTAAGGTAGCATAATTAATTATTTCTCACTTGAAGACTGAAGGACAGGATTGGTTTGAATACTCACTGTCTTGTTCTGGATAAAACCAGTCATTCCCATGTTTACAATAACCACAGAGCTCCTCTTCAAAGTGCAGCTGAGGGTGGAGAGGAGACAGGTACTGGGTAAAGGTCTGGGGGCAGTGGGGGGTCTGGGCTGGGATTTTTGGAGGGGTTTTTTGTTTACTTTCACTGCAGAGCAACGAGCGATTTTTCTTTTTCCAAGCACACAAGAACAAAGAGAAAAGAATCTGCCTTTTTCTGTCATTGTAGACATATTTTATTCTCCAAGAAAATCAGAGATGGAGACAGGCGAGGTTTAGTCTGGCAGCTTTATCCTCTCAGCTTGGGAAGGGGAAGGGCAGCAGGACACCTCCCTAAGCCAGGGCCAATAAACCTGGAGCCAGGAAAGCTGCCAGTCACGGGATCTGCTCTAAGGTGCTCTGGCAGCATAAGCTGCTTAGCTGGCATCAGCCAGCATCTCCAGACAAAAAAGAAAAGACTCTATAATCCTGCTTTACTGGGCACTGCACAACAGCAGGACTGCTATCTCCTCCAGGATCGAACCACTCCTTGGGAATTGCTCTTGGGAATTCTGCAGGACAGCAGCAAAGCTGGCCTTGTATCGACTGCTGAGAGCTGACACACAGCTAAAATAACTCTGCATGAGGCAACTCCCAATTAACAATTAAAAAGTAGCCTCATTGCTACTTTTCCTAAAGAGAGGGAGTGTTTGTGTCAGGAGGCGTTGGTCCAAGAAAAAGCAGGAGAACAAATTTCCCAGCTCTTCTTGCTTCTACCCAGCAGTTAAAATTGCACTTAACGGCTCAGATGATCACCAGGGATTTTTGGAATACTTTGATTCTGCAATCAGGAGTGTCAAAGCGAAGCAGATAACCTCTGCTGCTGCCTGAAGGTATCTGGGAGGTATCATTCCTTATCAGCCCTCGTGTGTCCCGCCAACTGAGCCCAGCTGCACCGCATGACTCAGGCATTTTTACAGCCCTCCACAGCAAACTCAATTCCTCAGCAGCTGAAAAGTCATGGACAAAGAGATAAAACTCATTCAGCATCAGGCAGGCACACTCAGTACAGTCCATCAGCTGCAGGCTTGAATCAAATGGGAAGGCTGGAAGTGAAATTTCCGTCAAGACTCTGATTAAAATTCACCTTTCTAGGCCAAATTACCTCCAGTACACATCTGTGCTTAACACAGAGGGCCAGGAGCTGCCAGGGGTTTACAGTGCTGGAGATAAGATTAGGATTTAGACAAAGGGCAGGAGATAGCCCAGGTGCAAGTTCAGGAGGAAAAGCCTGGCCAGGGAAAGGTCACTCTGCACCTTCAACATCTGCCTTTCCTCCAACAAAAACCTCCCTCCAGCTTTGGAGCCGTGAGGGGAGGACACAAAGAGGCGGCAGTGTCTGGTCTGACACAACATCACCCTCTCACTCTTCCGTGACCACCCACCACATTTTCCCTCTTGCCAAGGTCGCTCCTATTTAATTTAAAGGAGTTAGGATCCATTTCAAAGCTCACGGAAAGAAAGATAAAACCCATCACTGATACGGAGACGTATGATGCAAGACTGTGTTTAAATGCTCTTTCTCTTCCTCTGCCTCTGCTCTGGAACCTCCACCACAAATAAAAACATCCACTGGAGTACAAAGCTTTTCCTACAAGAAAATCTGCCCCTGTGCCACCGCAGGCTGCACAAAAGGCTGCTGCTTCACGAGGTACCAAACTGCCTGGGAGTCAGTAAGAATCCTTTGCCAGTTCATCTCTTAAGCAGATCCAAGGGCTAACCTGGGCAGGACAGAAGGTACAGATGGACATAGAGAGCTTATTTCCATGGAAAGGAAAACTGGCCACGAACCCACAAAGGAGCAGGCAGTGTAATACAGACACCTCCCTTGCATGCACTGTTTCCTTTAAAAGCACTGAATATAGTTTTTGGCTGAACCACACTAAAAATATTCCCTAACTCAGCTTTGCTGTGATGGCAATTCATCCCTACAGTGCCAAAGGCCCAGTGGGAGGGCCTTTAACATCTGAATCCAGAGCTGGGCTAAGTAAAGACTGGCCTGAAATTGGTGGCCCTTCCCTGCTGCACAAGGGAGATATTCATAAAGGAAGCACAACAGGTGTGGTGATAAAAGCAGCTCATGATGGAACAGCCCAGGCTTGGGAGACAAATCCAACCCTCTGGAGGGCTTGGATGGCAAAGCTCCCGGGAGCAGCACGGTGGGACTGTCCGTGTCACACCTCCCCGAGGAAGGAGCCACGGCACAGCCAGCCAGGACCTTTCTGGCTGCTACAGACAGCTGAGGAGCCAAGAGAGCTCTGGCTGTTGCACAAACTGAGGAGATTAGAATCAAATTAAGGTCACTGCTTAATTACAATCATCAATTTATTATTTTAATTAGCTGTCAGGCTCATGTGAACAGACCAACTTTCTCCTGCAAGCAGAAACGATGCTCAGCCAGAAGTTGTCACACTTGAGGTGCCTCTGGAATTTCACCACCTCCCATGGCACTTCCAAGTGCTTGGCACCTCTGAAGCTTGGGCACATGATGTGTTTAAACACAAATCAAGGCATCCTCTAGGTCTAAGATGATATTTTTGGCAGCAGACACGCAACAGAGACGTGGAAAGGGACTTGGACTCCCTGCACGCTATTTTCTTGTTAAATGTACCCAGTCTGAGCAGAAGATAAAACCAGCTTTAACCCCACTTCACTCGCTCAGGCCCAAGGCAGTGAGCGCTTGGAGCTCACTGTGGGAAGGACACACCAGACACGGAGGCTAAAGCAAACTTTCACCTCCTGCAGTGCCACAGCTGTGGAGAACTGAAGCCAGTAACAAATGCGCTGGGTTACTTTGGTCAGGGTAAAAGAGAGCATTTAGGCCAAGCAGCTCATCCTGCTCTCCAGGACAAGTCACACAGAAATCACCCCTCTGGGACAGAGCTGCCATGGATGGGACAGCCAGGATTCCAAAGGGGGGACACAGAGAAGGGACAGGATGGATGCCGAGCGAGCAGGGAAGTTGTGAAAGGAATTCCTTGCCCAGAACACTGCACCAAACTGATCGGGGACACAGCGGTGCTCCAGCAGTGCAGACAATTAAGGGATGTTGTAGAGGCCCCAATTAGACAAAGTTTGCTTACAGAGCACAGTTGTGCCTGGCCAGACACACAATTCCACACAAAAGCAAGGCAGTTCCCAGTTACTCACGGAACAGCAGCTTTCCCCAGATTGCCACTGGCTCTAGCTACACCCTCACACAAAACTTCTGTACTGATTTTGTGCCACTAAGGCATTAAAACCCCAAACCTCATCTTTTGGTTATTATCCAGACCGTGTCTGCTCTGCATCAGCTCCAGGTACCGGATTTATCTGTGTCCTCACTTTTCTGCTGTTTTTAATACCAGAAGAACCTTAGAACATGGTTCCCCTCTTCCCTCTCCGGCCTGCACAGCTGCTCACACCTATTTCACAGCTTAAATAAACGAACATTAGAGTTTCTGAGAAACTGTTAGAAATGAAACAACACATTACCAAGGGGGGTTCAAACATTAAGGACCAAACTACAAGCCACCAAAAGAGCACCAACTTTCCTACTCAGAGGTGTCCAAGGGATGCTGGACGTTTTCCTAGGAAAAAAAAGGTTCTCCACGGTTGAAAGAATTCCACAAATACCTCATCACCGAGGTTAAAAAAGCCCAATAAGTACTTAAACGATGCAATCAGAGTCCTGTCTGCAGAACCACAACCACAAGTCCAATTGCTTCACGCTGTTAACATCCCAGATCCGTGCCTGGATATGGCACCTGTGAGGTCCCACCACTGCCCACATACGTAGGAGTGCCCCAAAGGCATTTCTTCTGCCTTCCAGAGCATTTTCGCCACCCCAGATGTGAAAAAGGTGCCCAGAACCCACACTTAATTTTCTCTTGCTACATGGTAAAAACCATCCTCCCGCTTCAGTCTTAGACCGAGTTTTTCCTTGGGCTGTTTGGAGCAGCCTCTTTGCTCCCAGGAAACTCATGATTGGTCTTTAGCAGGGGCCTCTCAGACCCCGAGTTCCTTCCCACAAACTGAAGTTGCACTGAAATGCCACCACATCCTTAAATGCTCCAGAGATTTCCCTCCTCCACTGAACCACATCCATGACTGAAGAAAAGCAGACTTCAAATTTAACCTAACACCACACAAAAAGGAATCGCTCCTCTTTACCTGCAGCAGAGACAAATAAAATGCTGCTAAATACCCCAGCTTCCTAACATTTGAATTCTAAAAAATTAAATTTAGGTTTTAAAAAGCATTGATGGGCACTTTAAGAAGTTTCTCTCTTCACTTCAAAGCAGCTCTTCAAAGCACACACATATTCTTTCTTTGCAGGCACTAATGAATTTTTAAGTAGTTGGTATTTTGACTGCCATCCAAAACGGTGCTTTAATAACTGACCAACATTATTAGGGCAAGTCTACACAAAGATAAGCAGGAAAGTTATGCCGAGCTCAAACCTTCCATGTATTTAAAGCACATTAGCTAAATCTCATTAACTTCCTGTGTGAATGAGCTTGCTGAGAAGGGGACTTAAATCCAGCTGAATGAGATGTTTAACAAAGGATCTCCCAGCTTTCAAAAACTACAAGTTTGGTTAGTCAGGTTATTAACCAAGAGCTTAGTTAGGCTGTGATTCTAAACTAAAATAGCTGAAATATGAGTGTTTCCAGCATAAATCAACCTGAAGGGTGTTTGGTCAAAACACAGCTGGCCAAGCAGTTCCTACTCATCTTTCACCCCATTACCCCCATTTTCTTGTTCCAAAAGGCAGTGGTTTTGCCCAAATTTACAGAGATGGGGAACAGATGAGAACAGAACAGAGATGTGGACAGAGATGAGAAAAGGGCATCGGAGAGGCCGTGAGAATAAATTCCGAAGAAGCACAAGCAGAAGGTGGGAGATGACAATTTTCCAGCTCGTTATCTGTACACGGAGACTGCTGGGAACTGACACCTGCAGAGTTCTCCAGACCCAGGGCAAATAAAAATTAAATCCCGTCTCACTGTTCCCTACAAAGCTACTTCACAGCCTGCCTCAGAGCTCAGCACACCTCGCACAGTGGATGGCACACATTCATTTGATGGATAATGGTGTGGAGTCCTTACAGTCTCCCTGGGGAGAATTAATAATTTGGGCATTCCAATAGCTCCCCGTTATTATGGATATTAATACACAGTTCGTTAAGCTCCTTCATGGCCCTCAAAGCAACCTGAGCACACACTGGGTCCTTTCTCAGCCTGCTTTGTACTTGGACTTGGCACTTTGATGAAAGCTGCCTTCTTTCCAAGACTTTAATCACATTAAAACAAAGGTGGAGTTAGAGACTCATCCAGGAAAAATTCCATTTAATAAGTAAATCGAGGTAATGTGCCAATTTCTCAGCTCTGGATACGAAGCTCCTTCCCAACGGCTGAGGCATCCCTGTGGCTACTTTAGAACCGGACACTCCCTCCTTTGGAAAGGGAACAGCTTGAGCCCAGTAATCAATACAAACCCAGCAACCGATCCAACACTTGACAAGTTTTACACTGAGTTATCTATTTGGCTTGTCTTGAAATAAACACTTCCATTTAGCACAACTTAGTAAGACTTGGAATTAATAAACTTTCAAGAGCTAAGCAAGACGCTGTACTTCTGTGCTTAAGCTTTCTTTAAATCTCTTCTGCTACATAAATCTCATACAAATTTTTCCCATTTTAAAAATTCAAAGCAAAGGTTACAGATAAACAGAAAAGAGTAAATACTTTTGAAATAGTAAATGTATCTTTTTACAGTGATAACAATTTTAAAATGAAAAATTAGGTCCTCAAATCTTTAAGACATGGAAAGTTAGTTATTAACAACTGCAAATACCGGTTTTTAAGTTTCTTATTTAATAATGCTGACACCAAAGCAGTTGAATTTTTGCAATCACCCCCACCAGGATGTGAATCCCAAGGCAAACCCACACCAACCTCTCGGAGGCAGCTCCTGCAGTGCCTCTGGCAGCCAGAGCTGGGGCCGGAGCTGGAGCTGCAGAACTGGGAGGAAGGATGCAGACATTTCCCGGGAGCACTTTTATACCCTGCTGCTCCCATTGTGTAACTGCTCCGTGCCCAATCCCAGCCCGTGCTTACACAAGGGCCGGGCAGGAGGCAGCCCTGGACACCCCCGTGCTTACACAAGGGCCGGGCAGGAGGCAGCCCTGGACACCCCCGTTGCTCCCCGGTTACTCCACACCTCCGCCGGGCTTACGCAAAGCACACGGGCGCTTGGAGGAGCCCGGCCCCGGGAGCTTCCAGCTCGGACACAAACTGCAGCTCCACGGGGAGAACACGCGGCCAGAGCCCTCCAAACACACCCAGCACAAATACTTACGTGCCTGGCTGCAACAGTTGGAATCAGGATGGGGCTTTTCTCCGAGTGTTTTTCCACGAGCCTCCCTTGTGCAACTTGCACGGGAACGTTTGTATTAGCAAACAGACAAATTTTCGAGAGGTCCCTGATCTCAAAGCTCTTCCCTAAGACAAAGGTCAGTGATCCAGTGATCCACAACCTCACTGGGAACTGAAACACACCAGGACTCGTGCTGGGCTCCTTCACTTCCCCAGTGGAAAATGCTGAGTAACAATGATGCTGGGCACAGGGCAAAGTGAGATGGAAAGGGACGCAGGAGAAGAAGTGAAAGACTTTGTCCAACAACAAAACCAACAAGAAATAAACAAAGGGTTGCCAAGCACTGGATCAGGCTGCCCAGGGAAGTGGGTGAGTTCCAATCCCTGGGGGTGTTTAAAAGCCGGGTAGATGTGGCATTTCAGGGCATGGTTTAGTGGTGGACGTGGCAGTGCTGACTTAATGGCTGGACTTGATCTTAAAGGTCTTTTCCAACCTAAACAATTCTAATTCTAGAATTGCTTCCCATGGATGTCCTTGCACCACTCCCTTTCAGTGGGAGCACAGCCCTGCCTAAGGCTGCCCTTACACTCCTGAACATCACTTTGTAATTCGCCACATCACACCCCCTGCCTCGAGCTGCCACTGAGTTACACCATCCCTGTCCCCCATTTCCCTTTCCAAACTAATAATGAGACACCATCACCCTACAACTGATACTGAAGCCATAACCAGAACAGGCCACCACAAAGCAGCACCCCGTGAGCAGCTTCTGCCCGGATTTACAGGCAGCGACTCCACCCCTTGGAGCGCGGGCCAGGAGCGCGGGGCTCGAGGGCACAAAGATGAGCTCACTGTACCTGAAATGCCCTTTTTGCACCCCTGTGTGTGGAGGCAGTGAGAGGCCACTGGCTCCATCCAGTCCCCCCGGCTCCATCCAGCCCCGGCAGCCTCACACAAGTCGGAATTCACCGCCCGCTGCCAGCTCCTGCACCCGCAGCTCCGGGCTCGGCGTGAGCTCGGTCCTGCATCAAAAAGCCAACGCCTGAGCAGGGCACGTTTAATTGAAAGCTGACGCCTGTCCCGTGCAACGCTCCTTATTCATCCCTCGCTCAGATCCATGGAAGCAATCCAAGTATCTCCACCGATTCCTTTGTGCAACGTGTGCGCACACAAACCCTCAGAATGTTCCAGCGTTTAACCCCCGCTGCAAAGAGATGCTGAAAAGTTTCCCCCTCCATTTGCTCCTTTTCCGATTATTAGATTTGTTCCTTTCCTCCTTCCTTCTGAATTCCAAATGTTTTCACAAACACAAAAATCTTAATTTCAATCAAAGAAATCTGAGAGCCCTTAACACAAACCTCACCAAACCTTAAGACCACAAAACACCAACTGCTGTACCCAGCCTGGCTGAAGATCGCTGATCTGTGATACTTTTAAGGAACCTGCTGGAAACTGGTTTAGATTCAAGGCATTCGATGTGCTCGCAGGAAGCTACAGGACTAAGTGATCAACGGCAAGAGGAAAACTTTAGATTTTGAAAGAAATAAGCCATTTGCTTTTTTACTCCAATGTCCAACTGTTGTTTAATCCAACTATTGTTTATAATAGTTGGATTAAACAATGCCAGGGACTCAAATACTTATTGCCCTGAATATCACAGTTCAAAGTATAATTGAGTTCAATGCAATTAAAATTCTTAAGTATCCAATTAAAGACTTGTCTATTTACCTTGCAATTAAAACTAATCGCTCCAAAAATCATCACCGGTGAGTGGAGAATTTCAACATTTGAACAATTTATTTCTGATTATTTCATATTTACACTCAATCCAAATAAACCATCTGCTAATCTGGCTACCTCCACTTCAATCCCAGTTCCCAGGACTGATGTCGGGACAGATCCAAGCGTGGGTTGTTGGTTTACAATTCCCTGTAGTGAACAGGTACTGGAATCTCTGTCACACTCCAGGGGAATGCTAACTCCAAATGTAACTCCACTGTCTCAAGCACTGGAATATTTCACAGTGCAGCTTCACGTTCCAAAGTGGTGTGGAAGCCAGGTGGGAATAAACAGCTGAGAGCTGTGTGTGGCTGCACTTTATTGGTGGGAGGGGAATCACAGCAGAGGATTTATCTCGCTCTGCTTCAGCGCAGGGAGCTTTCTTGTCATGATCCAACACAGCCACTCATCATTTTTATTACCTGCTTAATATCTGAAATGCAAACTGGTTGAAGCATTTCTACTGCTTGGAAATGTTACTCCTAGGAGGAGTTCACTTTGATTATTGTGAGAAAATCCAATTTTCTGCCTTCTTCTCAGACACTCCATGTTCAGTCTAAGGATGAACCAACACTTCTGAGAACTCCAGCCAAATTCTGTTTCCTCTTGGACACACACTGGCAAACTACTGACAATGTTCCGAGTTGGGAGTATATATTCTGAGGATATTCTCTACAGTTTTGCAGCACTCAGGCAGGACAAAATCCTCCTCTGAAGTCCCCTATTCCCACCGCACAGGGGTGGCACACAATGGTTATGTCCCACCACCAAAGCGACAATAGTGTGACCCAGGGGCTGCAAACGCCTGGTAACCAAATCCCTCCCTTGACCCTTCAACAAGAACAAGAGAAACACCCAAAAGGCAAGAGTGATGCACTCGCCCAGTGCCAGCAGTGCTGTCAGGAAGAGGCAGAGCTTCCCAGCAAGAACATCCCGTTTCATCCGGAGAGTGAGGTGGAGGAGGCCTCGTTTCTGACAGCTCAATGAGCCTCCTCACTACATTTTTGTAGTGATCTCCTAATTTTTCTTCCTCCCAAAGCCACAGTAAATATGTAATCTTTTACATCAGCTTATTTAATCAGCAGCCTCCCATGAACATCCTCCAGAACACACTTAACATAACACAGCAAACACAGAAAATAGCATCACACACGAGTACAATAAATAGATCCACTTCCACCCACAACTGGGAACAGCAGAAAGACTCATATATTAAGATTGATCTTAGAGTGACATTTATAAATTCACTGAATTATGAATTCCTTGAAAAAGCACTTACCAGAAGATCTGCTATAATATGAAAACATCTACTGCTCTGCCCTAGTGCTGACTCAAATCGACATCAAGAATTACTGTAATTGCTCTGAAAGCTTCCTACTTATTTCAGGGAGCGATGCCCAGTCCTGGCTCCTACTGACAACATCCCCCTTGTTCCTGACTGAACCCACCACCCTTCCTAGAGAAAGGACACCCCGGGGCAATCCATGCCAGGTGAATTCCACATTTCCAGTTGGAGAATGCAATGCTTTGTGGCCAACTTCTGTTCTTAAATCCCTAATTCAGCTACAGCCCATATTACTATGGTGTTTATTAGAACTTTTCCTGCAACTGTGTTTTTAAATACTTGCAAGAAAAACCCAGGGTCTGAGATGTACATCAAAGCAGACACAGAGTTCTATGTAAAAAAGTAATTACAAGATGGAAGTGCCTTTAAAAATACCTGTGGCTGATTTCTGGGCAAGGAATAAGGAATCATTTTCAAAAAAGAACAACAAAAGAATAGTGAAGCCAAAGCCCTACAGTCCACAGGCACAGATCAAAGCACTTCCAAAATTAATGGAGAAGGAATGTGGTTTTTGGGACCTGTTATTGTATTCACTGTGTTCATAAGCTAAGTCAGACTCCTACGTCTTTCCTGGAGCTCCAGGTAATCCTGTAATTAAAGGCAAAGCTCAAATCCTTTGTCTTCTAAGAAACGACAGAAGTAAAGGCTGTGTACTGGGCAACAGAGCAGCGTGAGAGGTGGTTACCCTTAATGCATCATTACCTTCATGTATTCCCAGATCCCTGCCCCTGAGAGGTGCTCACCCTTACCACATCATTACCTTTATGTATTCCCGGAATCCCCACCCCTGCAAGCGCCCAAGGCCAGGCTGGGAGCAACCTGGGATAGTGGGAGATGTCCCTGCCCACGGCAGGGGGTGGCACTGGATGGGCCCTGAGGTCCCTCCCAACCCAAACCATTCCATGCCCAGGGAAACTCCACCAATCTTGACACACACTTGGAAAACAACAGGGCACAGCCCCAGCTTGGGAATGCTCTGGGAACGCAGCTCAGGAACAACACCCAACCGACCTAATAAACCAGAATATCCAACAGCCCCCCACCCAGCCAGCTATAAACTGAATTTTACAGTCAGACTTCACCTCCAGGACCTTTCATCTCTTCACCCCTCAAACCTCAGCCCACAGCAGCACATCTGGGTGCACTCAGGGTTCCAGCCACAAGCAAAACCCACGCCCAGCCCAGCAGCTCTGACCTACCCCACGCTGTGGGTCACAAAACCCAGCAGATATGGAAACTTAAGTCCAGACTTAAACCATCTGCTCTTATCTGCTCAAGTTGTGATTTTGATTTTTTTTTTGTATTACTTGGCATTATTTTATAGAATCATGGAATGATTTGGGTTGGAAGGGATCTCCAAAGATCATCTAGTTCCAATCCCCTGCCATGGGCTGGGAACCCTCCACTGCTGTTACCAGTTAGTTTGCACACTCATATTTTAGCTTTCTCTCCCTATTTCTGTGACTGCTAATAGTTTCAAAAGTGTGGGCTAACTCCTGTACAGAAAACTCCAGCAGGCTGTGTGAAGAACATGGCAAATTCCATCCTTCAGCTGAAGCTGCTGTTATTTTCATTTTCTAAAGGCAAAACATTACTATCCAAAATCATTTATACAGTTTTTCATTCAATATGTCATTTGCTTGGATGCCTGAAAATCTCCCTCCATTACACAGTGAGCAGCCAGGCTGAAAACTCCAGCTGCAAGACTAAATGTTTTAATAAGTATGGGGAAAAGAGCAGATACCCACAGTTTTGGTCAGTGGTCCTGGGATCTCATTCACAGCTCAGTAATTCGCAGCCCAACTGCTCCAGCAGCCACAACTCCTCCTCTCACCAACCCCAACCTCCTGCATCCGAAATGAAAAAAGCCCTTTTAATCTTCAAAGCATGGCCACAAGTCAATCTCAACTTAGCACACTTTTTAATTTTCTTTTTAATTATCCAGTTGGGAGAGTTATGCCCTTCTTGCTCAGTGACCTTTTGCTCCTTTGAGATTACTTCAAAATCTTTCCTGGGAATAATCAGCGAATTTACACCACTTACAGAGGCAACGTTCCAAGGCTTCTGAGGCTGAGGGGGAGAGCCAGCATGACTCTCCATGTGCAGGAATCTTTGCTGTCCTCCCAGGACCCTCAGGGCTGCAGGACAGGTGTCCTCTGGCTCCAGGACTGCTGTGAGTGCAATCCTGGCACAGCTTTTCCGACCCCTTCCCAGGGCGGGCTGGCACCACACCGGAGTTTGGAGCCTCAGGTCCTGACCTGGAGCCAAACCCAAGCCAGCAGGAGAAGGTTCCTGCTGGAGCTGGCAAAAGGCAGGGCACAAGCAGATCATCTCTTGGTGTCGCAGAGCAGGAACAGCTGCTATTATTCACTGTATTAGCAATAATAGATGCTAATATTCCTACCAGTAACTGGTGCCCAACTGTTTGCCCCCAGGAGCTTTGGTCACCAAGCACAGCTTGGTTCCCCGCAGCCACTGGGGAAAAATTAAATCATTAATGCTATTAATGATTTTTAAGCCAAACCAGCACTCCTTACTCCCTGCCCACACACCAAACAACTGTAAGCAGCCCTGGGTTTGATTCCCACACGTTAAGCCAACCAATTACTCATTTATTAATTTCACAACAAGCCTGGAAGTGTTTCTGGAGCAGGCCTGTGTTCAGCCAGACTTGCTGGGTGACTCCCGTGCTCCTGTTTCAGGCAGGCCCAGGTGAAAGCAGCTCCTGCCCAGCCACCAGCATCGAGCTCCTCATAAATGTCCATCCATCCTCCGAATCCACAGGGGTAAGGGAGAAGAGAGGACCAGGACCTGCTGGAGCCCAGCTGCCACCTCACCCCTGTGTCACACATGTCACCATGCAGGAGGAGGAGGATGTAATTTAGTGCAATGGCTTTGAAGATTTTCCTCCCTGTGTAGTCGGGTAATTAAGAATGCATTAAATAGATATTAATGCATTAAATGTCCCTGCAAGCAACAGAACTGTTAAAGAAGGTTAAGTGGCTTCTCCAATCGAAGAGACAGAAATGGAACAGCCAGTTTAACACCCAACTGGCTGCTCAGGAAAAGCACAAAGAATTATAATATTTTCAGAGTTCACATTACTTACAATAATATTTATACCACCTATAGGTTATTGAAGGAAAATGTTTTGGTTTTGGCAAGACTTTGAAAAAAAAGTATTTTGGCAAAATTTAGTAAAATACTTTTTTGTGATTTCTGCCAGCAAACCAATCCTTTTTTAATCAATATACTGTGGGTTTAATATTGTACCTTACTGGCTGCTTCATCTTCAGGGCTCTTTGGCAGATGTGTTTTAGGACTGCTTTTAACAAAATAATCTCAATTATTCTTATTTAATTGGCATCAGATGAATGCAAGACTTCTTAGCTGCTGCTATTAGAGGGAACAGCACTTCGGCACACATTTTGCCCTTTGAATAATTAGGAGAAAAGACCCATGCAGATGGAGTGTACCTAAGTGAGTTCCAAAACTGGGCTAATACTGATCACAAAATCTTTACCAAACCCAACAGTCACGGAGGGGAGCTCAGACAGTGCCGTGGGTTCAGGCTCATTTATACAGAGAAATTTAACAGAAGGTTTAATTGACAGCTTTGCTTGGTTCTATTGTGCCTGATTAGGCATCTCCACAGAAAGCATTAGAGGTGTTTGATCCCCTCCAAAGCAGAGCAGCTCATTAGCAGGGGATGTTTACAGGGACCAGCAGCTCTTCCCCTGCTGCAGGAGGGGCTTTTCAGATCATGTTTTTATGAGGAGAATCACGACTCCAGAAGAGCTCAGCCTTCCGTCCTTTGCCTTTCCTGGTATTTGCCAACAGGAAATACCAGGAAACAGATTTTCCAGCAACATATAAACCATCAGCTCCCATGGAAGTAGAAGGGTTGTGTGCAGCCATCTGCATTTTCTCCTGTAAGGATAAACACATGAACAAGTGTTTGGAAGTAAAATAAATCTATTGAAGAAATGGTCCTACAGAAACTTCTGGGGCTTGAGATTTCTTACGAGGCTCACACAAAGACATTGACAGGAGCAGCTACAGCAGAACAAGATGGACAAGGAAAACATCTGACAGAACTACAACAAACCCCCAACACTTGGCTGTTAAAAAAACCCCAAATCCTCTCCCTCGACCATCCGTATTTTTTTTGTTTGAGCTTTAAAAGCATCTAATGGTGAGCTGAAATAGATTAAATAGCAAGTGTCCAACAGGCTGAATAAACCAGACCAGAGCCCTGTGAAATTATATTGGTAATAATGACTCTGCTCAGCACAACCTCTCAAAATTCCACACACAAAATTAAATGGCACCCATGCAAATACATCCAATATCAGCAAATTACTGGTAACTGTTATTGTTCCCATAGATGAAAGGACACAGAACAGTGAGAGAATACAGCAATTATTTCTTGCACTCTGAGCCTACAGAACAGGGACCTGCAGCTCCAATTTCTTTCTTGTCAGTCTGAATCCAAGTTACTCCTTAGGTTTGGTCTTTATACAACAAAAGGCTCATAAGGAAACCTTAATCTGTCAGCTTTAATCAAAAAACCCAATGTGTTAAAATATGACCAAGCAAATGCTTCTTGCATTAGGAAGATTTAGTTAACTTTCAGAAACAATTCTGTACAAAAAATGAAAAAGGAAGGTAAAACAAAGCTGCTGTAACCTGTGAAGAGCTGGTGCTTTAGAGCCTGCCAAAGAAGGATGTGTTTCCTTTGCTTGGGTACGGTGAGGGTCTGAGTATAGGATTCTCCACAAAAAAGACAAGTAATAAATAGAGCAAAATTAGTTTTTTCCTGTCACAGGGATTCAAAGACTGTGTGAGAATTGAAACCTTCCCACAGCACAGTCCACTGAATGCTATGAGCTCTGAGACAGCTTCATTTCAATCAGCACACAAAATAAAAGGTTGCTAACTTTGCAGTGCAGCATTTGATTTCCCTTCCAAGCTCCTAAATAAAAAGTGAAAGTCATGACACGGAGTCACGTGCCTGTTTTATGAGATCCTCTCCCTGACCTTGAATGCTGCTAACATTTACACACAATTCCCTTTAAAAGCACAACACTGCAGCACCACTGAGCTTCAGGCTGGAATTCAAGACAATCCAGGCAAGTGACAAAAGGAGTAAGGTTAGAAAAATAGGAAACCCTTCAGATGGTGACTTCTGGGCTAACAAACAGGGTGCTCAGCAAAGCTGGGCTTGGTGGTCTAAGATTTCCAGCATTTCCTTCCCATTGCTAGCAGCCCATCAGCAGGACTTCCAGAGGGCTGGGAGACTGGGATGAATTCACCGAAGGCACATTAACCACCTCAGCACATAAACACAGCCAAGTGCGTTAGTGTTTAAGGCGCCTTCCCATTAAAGCTGCACTTTGTTCTGTTAACTTTTACAGTCTCACAAGTGTGTAACAGCCAGCAAACCACTAAAATCGACATTATTGCCCTGGGCTGCCATTTCACGGCCATGCAAAACAGGAGTAAAGCCAATTAAAATGTGTCGCTCCATTGAGAGCCCAAACTGCTCAAAGCTCACACCCGAGGTTAATGCCCAGGAATGTAAGTGCATAAGCCCCACCTGAAATTGCTTTTCACTTACTTTCCCACTACCATGCATTTCCAAAATGCTTCAGCCAACTGCTGGAATGGCATGAGCCCTGCAACATTTGATTTAAAAATAAATTCAGACAACAAACTAGGGGACATAGAGCCATTCAAAATCAAATTCAAAATCAGTTTGGTGAGTCACGACATTTCCAGTCAAAACCAAATAATGGTGAGTCAATCCCTCCTTCACCACTGTACTCATTTAAGGCCCATTCTTCAAGCAGTTTTACTCTAAAGTGAGCATAAAGTGGGTGACAAATTCAAACAGTCCCTTTTATCAGAAAGGGCACGTGCTGGTTTAACCCAAACACACATAGACCAGGTCGGTTGTTGTTTTAAGAGCACACAGAGCTGGAAAGTTCAGATACTCCCAGGTACTGCGGGGGACTCAGCTCCTCCACCACAACTGGACTCCTCTGCTCCTAAAAACACAACTATCAGACAAAGCCTATTTTCTCAGGCATTTTGCTGACGCAAGTCCAAGATCAAAACATTCCTGGTTCAGAGGACAGAGTTGTATCAGTCTCCAAAATACGCAGCTAAAATCCAGCCATGCCATCCCCTCAAGGTGCCTGGGACACTTAACAATACACATCAATTTATTACTGCTTAGTAATGTAGGCTTTGGGGGAAGAATAAAATATTCTTTTTGCCTGAATGTGTTGAGAAGGAACTCTGGAAATTCCCTTTCACCGAAATAAGATAAAGTTTATTCTCTCCTGAAGCTGCTATTCTAAAGTAATATTAAAATAAAGTAACTAAGGGCAGACAGTTGGATGTTAAGTGCATTCCCCAGCCCAGTCCCCTCCTTACCCAGCACTTGCATCTTCTGGCCTGAGAACTGAGATACAGGCAGATTCAGATCATTGAATTTCTAATTATAAACTCATTAAAATACTAGCTTTACAGTTACCTCGGGCCCAGCCATTCCTCAGCAAACAATCAAACAGAGCTGTGGGATGGGAACAGAGAGCTTTTCAATCCAGTGCCACAGCACAGGAGGGAGACTCCCAAACCCGGCGCTTTGGGACTCCCTGGGCACAGCCCGGTCGGGACCTCACGACCAGCTCATCCCTCCCAAACCCATCCCGGAGCTCGCAAAGCCCAACAGCCCAACGCAGCCCCGGGGCCATGGCACAGCCACGGGAAGAGTCACAGCTCCCAGGGGAGGGTGACTCACTGCTGACGGGGCTGATGACAGCATTCGGGACCGCAAACTCGGCTCCTCAGGCCTCTGTCGAGCTGCGCTGGAAGCCCGGGAGAGGCGTCGTGCGCCGCCAGGCACGTGGCGCTCCGGGTGCCACGCACGTTCCCACCGCAGTTTGGCAACAGAAACGGGCAGGATTAACGCGAGAGCAAGGAGTAACACTCCAGCAGGAGACTTCTGAACTGCAAGTCCAGTTGTCCCTCCTCCCCCCTTTCCCCACCAAGTGCCAGCGATGTCTCAACACCCCAACTGCCTTTCCAAGGAAGTAGCTCTGCTCCTTTCGTGGCCAAATTGCCATGGCAAGAAATCCCCATTTAGTTTCACCTCCAACAGAAAAACATTCAGACAGCAAACATTTCCTTTCCATAACCTGAAAATAGCCAAATACCATCAGATTTTCTTTCCTGCCATCAAAGAAACCCTGTCCTGAGACAGCTCACAACAACTAAAAACATTTGCCCATAAAGCAAATGTGCTCCCAAGTACTGACAGAAATATTGAGTGCACCCCACGAAGCTGGCAGTGTCTGAACACACTTTACTCCCGGGAAGGCTGGAGAACACAGCACGAACTTTCATTTGTAATGATTTATTTCAGTCCTGCCTTCACTACATTGGGATGCACGTCTCTTACTCATCCTGACTGTCAATATTGTCTTCCTGCAGCTTTTAAGTAAAATAACCCCCACTGTAACTGTTGTCAGGCCATGTCATGACCACTGAAGCTTCATAAATAACACTTGATATAAACAGATTTTCCAGGAACATATCAACCATCAGCTCCCATGGAAGTAGAAGGTTTGTGTGCAGCCATCTGCATTTTCTCCTGTAAGGATAAACACATGAACAAGTGTTTGGAAGTAAAATAAATCTATTGAAGAAATGGCCCCACAGAAACTTCTGGGGCTCTGAGATTTCTTACGTCGCTCCCACAAAGACATTGACAGGAGCAGCTACAGCAAGAACAAGATCTTCCCTGGGAAGAAATCCTTCCCTGTGAGGGTGCTGAGCTCCTGGCACAAGTTGCCCAGAGAAGCTGTGGCTGCCCCTGGTTCCCTGGAAGAGTCCAAGGCCAGCTTGGACAGGACTTGGAGCAACCTGGGATAGCGGAACGTGGCAGGGGGTGGCACTGGGCGGCCTTTGAGGTCCCTTCCAACCCAAACCATTCCAGGATTCTATCACCTTCCAAATATCACCTCGCACGGGACACCAGTTCGTGGTGGGAGCAGCTCCCAGGGTGTGCCTGCTGCCTTCCCCGCCCCCCCGGGACCAGGAGAGGTTTAATTGCTGCAGTTCAGACCAGATACGAGAGCAGCTTAGCAGCCACTTCTGGAGGAATCCATACCGACAATGCCTGAAGTTTCACCCATTTTCCCGTCAATAGTCTCCAATCAACTTACACAGCACAACAAAGCCATGTCACAGCCCCACGGGACAGTCCGTCTCACTGAGGAAGTTGGCAGATTTGGCAACACCAGGAAGAAATAAAACCCCAAACATACAGAATCAAAGACAAAAAACTCTACCTGGTTTAATTTAAAAACCATTTGAAATAGGAAGTGCATAAAAATGCAGCATGTTTTACAGGTTCTTCTAAACAAATGGGGGGGGAATTCCACAGTCAAAGTTTTCTGTTAGGAAAAAACCAATCCTCAAACACTGCCATTATCTCAAGCCTCCCCCGGAGAAGTCTCCAACCAAGTAATACCAACAAAGAAAGCATTTCTATTTCTCCACTGGAATTCAACTCTCTGTGAAGACTGGACCTCACAAACCAGAAATTCTCACATTAGTAAGCTTTAAAAAGCCATACACCCACACACCACCCCGGATGGACTTAGGGAGGTACACTCAGGTCTGCCTGAGCGCAAAGAGCACAAAAACTCCCCACCCAGATCTGGCTGCCATAGAAACACAAGGCTTCTGAGGGGTAACCCCTGACTGAGCTGCCATCCCTCTGGGGGTCCCAGCACCCAGGGGACACTGCCAAATGGGAGGGGGTGAGGGATGGGAGCTGCTTAAATTGCTGCTGCCTCCCAAGGAAACACCCACCAACCCAAATCCTCCCACCGTTTGAGAAGCTGCTTTTCCTTCCAATTTGTTCCCATGCTGAAAATGCGGAAGAAGCAACAGGCCCGTGCTCTGAGAACCTGATTCCCATCGTGCTCCTTCCATCTCCTGAGAGCCGTGTGCTTCCAGAGAGTTCAGCAAAGCTAAGCCTGGCTCAGGGCAGGTCTTACAGCCCTGAGATGGATCTTAAACCACTCGAATTCGGCCCGTTAAGGCACAGCCGGAGCACAACCCACCCCTGAGAACCCCAGCTCGAACTCCTCTTGTCCCCAGGGC
This sequence comes from Machaerirhynchus nigripectus, assembly GCA_013397975.1. Taxonomy (NCBI): domain Eukaryota; kingdom Metazoa; phylum Chordata; class Aves; order Passeriformes; family Dicruridae; genus Machaerirhynchus; species Machaerirhynchus nigripectus. Next base: position 178,770 of record VZRQ01001138.1, read on the forward strand.
TCTGACAAGACATTTTCGAGCCCTTTTCATATCTTTACTATGCCAAAGGCTTGTTTAAATCCATGATTAAAATCTCAGGGCTTGTTTAACCTCCTAGCTAGCCCAAGGTTGAATTTGTTTCAGTGCATCTCCATGTTAACACTGCTCTAATTTCAGGGTATCTGGATCACGACTGGGAGCTAGCAGTAGGGGTGCAACAGCTCATCAACTACTAATCCAATTGTTCTACATATCTCAAGGATTATTTTCCAGTTTGCTAACCTGAGCTACTTGTTGCAATAATCCTTTATCTACACTGAAATCAGCTGGCAGACCAAGGTGTGCAGTTAAGTCTGGCTCTGGCACTGTGCAGCCCATCAGCAGCTCATCACTCCAGCATTTGTTCTGCTTCTCCACTTCGTTTTACAGCCTGCATCAAACTCCACCTGCCAGTAAAAACACTACCCAAAACAGCTTTTTTTTTTGAGCTTAAACTGGGTAATTTAGAGCTTGCTCAAGACTGGCAGCACTACGCTACAGTGAGGACACACAGACATATTAAACTCCCTGTGAATACAGAGCATTTGGTGTTTTTATTGAAAAATAAAGCTCATCAGCAACAGGGAGCCTGGCGTTTACCTGGCACTGAACTCACACCAAGAGTTGGCTGCATGTGGGAAATGACAAGGCGGAAAAAATTAACAGGCCAGGTCTTTACCTTGTCTTAAACACCTCAGGGGATTTCCCTTCCCTGCCAGAATCTTCCACTGGCTCTGCTGCTGCCTTTGGGGTCAGCCCAGCCCGCACTCACCTGGAGAGGGGAGCCCCAAACTGCCTCAAGGGCTGCTCTTCCCAGTGTACAAAATAACAACGACGGCTCCAAAATGAAGGGACTAAAAGGGAATAAAATTGTAAAGCCTCTGCCTCATTCCCAGCTTTTATGGAAAACGGCAAAAGTCACTAATAACAGGAATGGATAACAGTGGTTAGTCCTTATTCTAGGAAACCTAATAGGCTTGCAACAAGCTTTGTTCAGGCATTTTTCTGTGCTACCTACATCACTTCTTCTTTCTACACAAAATGTACCTTAAAACAAAAGAAAACCACACAGGATATCGAACGGGGCTTGCAAGTTAAAACCAGAAAACTGAAATATTTACTGTCTCGATGTGCACTGAAAAAGAAAAAAAAAAGGCAAATAAATCACCTAAAAAGGGGTAAAAAAAGCTTTAAAGCGTATCACGAGAACGGGATCAGGAAAGAGCGAGGCCACCCCTTCAGGACCAGGGGAGAATTAACCTGCATTTCTCCATCCCATCTGCAAGCTTACAGCTCTGCCACCCATTTTGTTTCAGAGGAAAAAAAATAATTAAAAAAAATAATTACCTCAGCGGTACAGAGCGAAGACCCCACCCCAGGGATGGATGCCCGCCTGGTCCTGCTCGCCGGGCAGGTGACCCCGCCGCAGGTGCCACCCCGGGCATCCCCCCGCGCCCCTTCCCTGTCCCCGGGAGGTGATGCCGAGCCAGAAGACGCCGGCACGGCGCACAGGGAAGGGTTTATTTAACCCACAAATGCGAAATGAAAGGGAGAGGAGGAGAGGAGAGGAGAGGA
>VZRQ01001138.1:180444-201263 GCA_013397975.1 Machaerirhynchus nigripectus
GGAGCCGCGACCCTCCGGCCCGCGGCAGCGAGGGGCGAGCCGCGGCTGTGCGGGGATGGGGGGGCCGGCATGGAGGTGACAGCGGACGGGAGGCTGGGGGGCGAGCGCCGAGGGGAAAGCGCTGAAGGCAGAGCGCGGAGGAGAGAACGCTGAGGGAGAACGCTGAGGGGAGAGCGCGGCGGGGAAGCGCCGCGGGGCTGCTCCCTCAGGGCGGGCGGCGGCGGGAGGAGGAGGACGAGGACGGGCTCACCTGCCATGGCGGGCTGAGGGCGGCAATGGCGCTGGGGGCTGCGGCTCCGCTCCCCTCGGTCTCCGCGGCGAGTGCGGCGGGGCCGGGCGGCCCCGGCAGGCAGAGCACGGGGCGGGACGGGCCCCGCTCCGCCCCCGACAAGNAGCTGCAGGGACATGGTAACGGTTTATCCAGCAAAGACAGAAATCGCAGAGTCACGGGATGGGTCAAGTTGAAGGGACCGCAGTGGGGCATCTGGTCCAACCTCCCTTCTCAGGCAGGGGCATCCCAGAGCACGTGGCACGGGATTGTGTCCAGAGGGGTCCGGAATATCCCCGGTGAAGGAGACTCCACAGCCTCTCTGGGCAGTGGAGCACTGAACAGGTTCCCCAGAGAATGGTCCCGGCCTCAGGGATGGCAGAGCTCCAGGAGTGCTGGGACAGTGCTCTCAGGAACATGGTGGGATTGTTGGGATGGCCTTTGCAGGGCTGGGAGTTGGGTCAATGGTCCTGGTGGGTCCCTTCCAACTCAGGAGATTATGTTATTCTATTCTTTTGATTCTAGGAATCAAACCCACACAGGAAAGTTCTTCCTCGTGTTCAGGTGGAACTTTCTGTGCATCAGTTTCTGCCCGTTGCCTCTTGTCCCATTGCTGGACAGAGCCTGCTCCATCTCTGACACCGCCCTGCAGATATTGATGGATATTGATGAGGTCCCCAAATAAAGGCCCTCGGGCCCCTCAGGTGGGGGTCCCTCTGCAGCCCTTAGGAAAATGTGCTCGCCCGGTGCCCCTGGCCCTGACCCTCTTGGGGTTTGCTTTAGGGTTTCTTTTTGGATCTTTTAAAATTATTATCTTTTAGGAAGATCCAAATTTTACAACAGGAGAGTGAGTTTAGGGAGGAACAAAAGAATCACAGAATCATTTAGGTTGGAAAGGACCTCTGAGCCTGTGACCAATCACCACCATCCCAACCAGACTGGAGCACTGAGTGCCACGTCCAGTCATTCCTTAAACACCTCCAGGGTTGGTAACTCCACCACCTCCTTGGGCAGCCCATTCCAATGTCTAATCACCCATTCTTTGAAGAAATTCCTCCTGATGTCCAACCTAAACCTCCCCTGTTGTACTACGGGAGGCTAAGCTGAGTCCCCCAAAAGATGACACCTCCACCACATCCACAACCCTCGTCCGACAGTCCTGCTTTTCTGAGATTTCCAGTTTTCTGGTGGGGGCCAGGACAAATGCGACACAAATGTAACACAAATGTGACAAATCCCCCCCAGCCCAGAGAGCTGGGTGTTTCCAGGCAGCACTGACATCTGCGGTACCCAGCGCTGGACGCTGCCTCTCTCACGTCCCTCTCGGCAACATCTGACATTCCTAATGGCTTCTGACAACGTTAACTCGCTTTAATTTGTGTCCTGCCCTTTCCAGAACGTGCAGTTCCCAGGCACATCAGCTCGCGGGTGCTTCCCTTGCTCAGGCTGCTCTGGGCAGCCGGGGCCGAGCCCCCACAGCCGATTCCTGCCCTTTCTTCTCACACCTCCACCCTGCTCCCCTACCCCGGCTGTCCTGGAGGAGATACCGACCCGTGCTGAGCTTTCTCCCCCAGCCCTGCTGTTACTTGGTTAAGGTGCAGCCCCGAGTCGATGGGAAAATGCTCCCCGGACCACTGGCACTAATTGGACCCCATTGCAGCAGTTTCACCCAGACCTGCAATTCTCTGTTGATTTTTCGTGTCCTTGCTTTAAACGTTGCTGTTTGTGCAGTGTTTGGCAACCAGGAGTGTTGGTGGGGTGTTTGTTCACCAGCTGTCCAACCCCTTCCCTCCTGCTGCCCCATAAAGAGGGTTTCATCCGATCCCATTAAAACCCAGGAGCTTACTTTAAGACCAGAGACCCTACGAGGCCTCTGGAGCATTTGTGCTTATCCTCGGGCATATTTTTTTCCACATTCACTGCAATACTCTCCTGGTTAAGCTTCTAAAAGGTTTTCCAATGAGACATATGGAGAACTATACAGGGCAGGGCTAAGGCACAACGCTTGATTATGGATATCGATCCCTCGGCATTATTCAATACCTGGCCTCATCCCAAACACAGACATAGACTTCAGTGCAGCTTTTAAACGTTGAAAGCCTTTGTTTGTCAGGGTTGGGGAGCATGAGGCCGTGGCGGGAGGGATGTTTTAGTGGTGCCAGATTCAATGAGGCTGCAGCAGTTCTGCTGCTGACAGGAGTTTGTGCGGGCGGACGGATCGTGCGTGCTCCGTCTCCCTGCAAGGCCTCCCTGCGTTCACAATCAGGGACGGGGGCACGGCTCTGTTTATTTTATTTTTGAGCGCTACAATTTTCCAGCCCACCCTCCCCAGCTGAAAGATGGCAGAGGGAAATACAGGTGATACAGTGAGAGATGTGCGGGAGGCGAGTTAAAACAGGTCAGTCAGATTAAAATGTAACAGATAAAGACCTCAGGGTTGTGATAATCCCAAGGACAAGCAGGGGAAGGATGATAAAGGTGGATTTAGTGCTCCAAGAATTGAACTTGACACAGCTAGACCCCCTGGAACCATGGGCTCAAGCTCAGTAAAGCCTTTTTCAGTCCTTTTTCTTCTTAAATTGGTAAATTCCCTTCCAGGTGGCCTCTCATGCTGCAAAGTTTGAGAAAATTCCCTGGAATTTCCCTTGTTCAGGAAGCCAGAGCCCATCTTATGCCATCACACTGTCCTGCTACAGAAGTAGAAATAATTGTACTGGGATTATTGGCATATATAATTTGTGTTACTAAAATGTAATGAAGAACCCCGAGGTATTTATCTAAACATTCAATCACTCCCTGCCTGAATGATTCACAGGTCCATTAAAAAGCTGGAAGGATTGGAGCCATGGGACGTGCATGTCCTTCATGACAACGCAGCAGGAGAAATTAGCAGTCATCAATCATTTGGTGTGCAGACCTTTGAGATCCGAAAGGAGATGCATTCCCTTTGTTTTCTCCTCTATCCTACATCTTGTCGGGATTTCCTGGGCTCCTCAAAGCTCACTCAGGGACCTACCTGAACAGGTGAGGTGTTGCTGCATTCAGTTAGTCCCTAGAGAAGGCTTAGGCCACCCTTCCCACTTCATCCAGTGTGAAATACCTGTCCATCAAAAATATGAAACTTAAATGTCTCCTGGAATTGCCCTAAGTGGCCTAAATTCCTGTAAGACTGGCTTTCTGCGATCCCAGTTCCTCCTTTCTTTGCACTCATCATGTTGCTTGCATCCTGCAGGATAAATACTCCAGTGTTCACTGGTCCCAGCAGTAGGGGGTGCCTGGGCACTGGGAGCTGTGGGGGTTCTGCCAGCCCCACCACAGCCCATGGGCAGGGATGGGGTTTTGTGAGGAGATCGTGCCCACGTGGAGCCAAAAGTCTCCACAAGGAGGTTTTGTGGGGCACAGTCAAGCCTCCACCCGGGCTGTGTGTCCTTCTGCAGAGCCAGGGACACCAGGCTATCACAACAGTCCAAGGAACCTTTGCTGAGGACATTCCCCAGCTTTATTTTGGTTGTTTCTTTGTGGATCTGCGTGGATCAAACAGGAAGACAAGGACTGCAGGTCAGGGTTTTCCTCAGATGCAGCATGGACATTACTGGCATAAATTTAAATGCTGAAATGTTTTTGGCCAGCGTCTCTTACTCAAAATTTCCATTTTAAATCCAAGTGTTGTCTGAGCTGGGATGTGAATCATTGATCTGAGCACAGGATGTCCAAAAGACCAAATCAAAACTTCACATCCAGCGATGGTATCTAGTGAATGGCATCCTCGCCCTTGGCTGGGGTGGAACGAGATGGTCCCTTCCAATGGACCCAAACCATCCCGTGATTCTATAATTGGTTTGTGTCTGGGATCCATAGCTTGTTTCCAGTCTTGGTTTTTTGGTGTGTTTTGAGTTTGGTTTTTACAATGTAAAACAAGAACAAAAATAGCCTGGCTCACATCAGATTATTAAAATTTATCTGAATCCCACAGATGGAGTCCAGCAATTAAGAAGAACCCAGCACTCCTGTAGATGGATAACAGGAGTATCCTTCACTGGATTAGATGAAATAAAAATGAAACCCCTGGTATTTCAACAGCAGCCTTGGAGGTGAGTGAAAACTCCCCCAAATAAGGCAAAAAAAAGTTAACTCACCAACAGTGATGTTTTTGGTTCTCCCTCTGGAATATGGAGTGGTAACCGAGGGGAAGAGCTGGGCAGACCCTGTGTTTCTGCTCTGTGAGGTGAGGAGAGTGTGAGCAGCCCTTGGTTAAAGTGGCATCTACAACACCTGGTGGGAAACACCTCCGGCTCCCGACCCACGGGAATTTGTCATTATCTCGGGGACAGCCATGAGTTGCTGTTCCCCCCAGTGTAAGGTGGAAATCAAGTCAGAAAAAGTATGTTTCTTTCTCAGAACTGACACTGGCTCTGTAGCCGAGCTCAATCCTCTGGTTTGTCATCTGCAAAATGGAGGCAGGAAGAATTTTACGAATTTAATTAGTGCAAAGTGCTCTGGGTAGCAAAGAGAGCTTTCGGTCCAAGGACCTCAGGCCGAGTACTCAGGTTAGGGAGGCTGCAGCCGGCGATCCCCGCGGCAGAGCCCCTGCTGTGCCTGCGGTGGCGGGGGAGGAACAGCAGCGCCTGCAAAGTGACTGCGGTCTGAATTCACGTAATGAACCGGGCAGCAGGTGAGCAGGAGAGGAGATCTGCGTGGTTGCAGAGCTGTTGGATCCCTGCTGGTCCTGTCACGGTGGTCTCCCCTCTGGCAGCTTTTGGAGAGAAGAAACCTTCCTTCAGCTTTGGGTTTGCAAAGTACGTTTTAAGTGGAGAGGAAGTTGTGGCAGCCAGGAGAGTACAAACAACCCATTCGAGTACAAACAACCCAGCTCAGGTCCCTCTGCTTCTCCCTGTAGCGTTGCTCAAGCCACCCTGGCCACGGGATATTCATCCCAAGCTGTCAGGAATACAGGCCAGGGAGAGTGCTACAGAACGCTCCCAGTGACACTAACTCAGCTGGACAGCCTGTGCTCTGGAGGAGAAGGCAATTTTCTTGATGCTGTTCTGTCTGGTACCTCAGGGCTGTACCGGAGAAATGAGATTTCACTTGCTGAGTCAGGGGCAAAGCCTGTGTTTGACAGGAGGAGGAGGAGATGGGCTTAGTCACCTCTCCGAGTTCATCCCCAGTCTGCTTCCCAAAAGCACAGCCCCTGAAATGAGCCGAGAGCCCTTAAATCCTGGGAAGAGTGGGAGCAGGAGGGGGCCAGGAAAGCGGCACGCAGTTGTCTCTCCTCCTGCCAGGCTCTCCTTGTCAAAGTGCTGAGTCGCTGGAGCCGCTTCTCCTGGCTCAGAGGTGTTGTGGCAGCAGCAGAGGCGTGGCAGGACCCCGGGGCTGTCGGCTCCCGATGGTTTTGCTCTCCTGGGCACACTCACCCTGGAGTTCTGTTGCATTAGATCTTCTCCCCATCAGATGAAGCCTGAGGCATCTGCAGGGATGGTCTCCAAGGGGGAGACAAGCTGGGATTTGTAACCTTGTGTCACGTTCAGGTGGGGCTGTTCAAAGCTCTGGCAAAAAAAGAGCGGCTGCTGTGGACAGATGTGGATAAGCAGGACCAGAGCAATTAATTCCCACTTAAACTACTTCCAAAATGGGGTGGACAGAGTACACACAATCATTTTGAAGTCCATTAGGGGAATTTTACAGCACAGAATAAAAGAGGTTTTCTTAAGACACCTGCACTGGGAGTTCAAGTGAAGGTCCTTTACTCTGCAGAGCACAGGCAGCAGCACCTCGTGGCTGCTTACTCATCCCTCAGCAGAGAAGTGAGAGCAGAGACACAGCCCCTGGTTTAACCCACTTGCAAGTCTTTCTCAAAGAACATCCTCAGAGAGGAAGGATGGGCTTGGGTCACTTTTACCCCGTGACTAATTTAATCCCTCGTGTGAGCACATAGCAACAGAACCACACAGTGACATCAGGAATGACACAAACGCTTCGGCCTCATCTAGCAAGGGGCAAAAGGCAAAGTAAACAAGTGTGGTGCTGAGGCACGAGTTAGACCACAAACCCTCTACAAAGCAGCTTCTGAAACTGAACTGCCCGAATCCCTCTGGGCAGACGCCAGCAATGGTCACACACAGAGAAAAAGCAGAACTCCCAGAGGCAGAGGGAGAACTGGGCCGAAAGCAGAGCCCCACAGGCAGGTCCAGCACTGGGACTGGCTGTGGAGACACTCTGCAGTTCCTCCTTGCCCTGACAGCTGAAGCAAGGCTTGTCACGGGAGTGCAGAGCGGGCAATTATAGCTGCACGGATGCCACAGGGCTGGCCAGGCTCTCTATTTATAGTTCCCTCCCAGCACAGCTTTCCCTCTGTGCTCCTGCTCACAGGTGAAGGCACAGGCCATGCCCTGAAAGGCTCACAGGCCAAAGAAAAACAGAAAGAGGAAGGACTAGCAACCCCTTTTGTGCTGAGAACCAAGAATCAGAGATGAAAGGACAAAAAAGAAATCCACAGAGAGCCTGGAACAACGAACTCCAACTTCTCCCCCGAAAATTGCCCTTTAGTTGGTTAACCCCTTCCCTGCCTGAAGTGCCACCTCTCAGCTATTCTTAATTGGTGCCAAACGGTGTCACTGAGGTGTTCTGCAAGCTCTGGCCCCTCTTGCCGCTGTTGAATTGTTTCCAGCGGAGGTGGGAGAAGGGATGTGGGCCTGCCTGTCCCTCTGCAGCCCCGGGCCCGTGGCCAGGGCAGGAGGCACTGCCCCTGCTCCAGGGATGATGTGCTCTGGGGTGAGCTGCTGCCAGCTCCAAGGGTTCGGTGTGGCAGCCAACCACGGATCCAGTCAAAGAGTCGCCTTTGTTTGGCAGGGGGGATTAAACCACGAGCTGTTTGTGAGCTGAACTTTGAAGTGTCTCCTCAGTGATCTGAAATGCGGTCAGGCAACAAAGAGAGACCTCTACAAATACGCTTTTTGTATTTGAAGTTGGAGACCATCCACCGGTTTATTTTTAGGCATGCATTTGCACTGGCCGTGTTACAATCCTGCCTCTGTTCTTGTGCAATAAAAGGCAGAGAGGATTCACTTGACCTCCAGTATCAAATACAGAGAAAATAAGGCATTTGTCTGGAAAAGAACCACCCAAAATAGCAGGGAAGAGGTCATGCTGTGATATGGACTGTTAGTGCTGGAAGACAAGAAAAATGAGGATTATAAGAGCTGACAGACTTCTTCTAATGACACATTAATGAAAACTGCTAGAAAGTTATATGGTGATGCTAATTAGTATTTGTAGGTTTAAGGACCTGAGATCTTTCCCTTTTACATTAAACATGTGCCTAAGAGTAAGAAATAATCCCTGCTGAGGTGAGTTCTCAGTTTTCTTCGAGGATTTGTTCTAGATCCAGGACATTTCCTTTGCTACACACGGCTTCAGCTCAGAAATGGGTGCCCCTGCATGACTGAACTCTCCCTGGGCAGCGGGTTTGTGTCCTGTGGCTTGCCCACCTGCATCAAACCAGCGCAGCATGGTGTGACCAATGCAAGGGAACGTCGGGCTGGAGGGCTGAGCACTGGAGCTGCTGCTGCTGGCAGGCCAGCGGCAGGGAGAGGAATTATTTGCCCTCTGAACAGCACGGAGGCATTTGGAGTGCATTTCCAACCAGCTCATGTTCCCTGAACTCCTTACAGCCCCTCCTCAGGCTTTGCAACACCCTGAGGTAGACAATTATCACTATATTCATTTTCTGTCTTGTCCCTCCTGGAAGAAGCTGGGGAAGGAGCCCAGAGGACCTGACTGGATGTTTTAATTTCTCGCTGTCACATCAGCAGGACCATCTGCACCAGGCATTTCCCACTGACAAGGGAAGGAAGGTTAAAACCTCTCATGACAGGTTAACAGCATGATTTGCAGCAACAGCTTAAATAAGTGATTGCAGGCACGAAAGACTAGCAGGCAGCTAATCCTTTAAATACTTCAGAGCAGCTACTACTTCAGCCTGAGTAAATATTTCAAAATAAAATTAATTAGTGGTGACTAGTGGATTTGTTGCCCTTTGCTCTTACAGCCCGGGATGAAACGGTGATTCCTACACAGAACTTTTGCTTCAGTGCCAAACCTGCTGTTTCACAGGAGCTGAAAGTCCTCTCAAAGAAGATTCATCACGGTTTTGTTCCTCTCTGTAACTGCAGAGCTGGAAAAGCTCTCCATGAATCTCATGGATCTGTGTTGCTGTGGGAGGGGAGCTCCCAGGGCAGCCTTTGTGCTGCCCCAGCGATGAGGACAACAGCGTGGCTCAGAATCCAACCCAAGTACAGTGTGGAGGAAGGAAATATCACTTCCTGATTCTTATCAGAGGAAAGCTCTGTCCATGCAGGCCACAAAACAGAGCTCCCAGTTATTGCCTTACTTCTGATTAAAAGCAGTTTCTTAACACCTTCCTAGACATGGAGCAAGCAGGGAACGAAAAGCCTCAGGGTAACAAGTCCCGAACCAGCACAAACCAAGCTGAGCCCAGAGCAGCAAACCAGTCAATTAAACCAACTGGAAACAATAATTTCTAATCCACAATTGAGTTTTTCCCCCCACGACCCTTGGCTCCGCCTCAGAACAAAGCCAACTCTGGTGGGAGGCAGGAATCTGTCCTGGCCTTGCTGGACTGTCTGGACTATTTTTAGTCAAATCCTAAAAAGGATTTTAAATTCCTAAAAAACGTGAGGATCCTTTGTACTCAGGAAGGGGAGAGGAACTGCTGCGCACGTGCACATCCACAGTCCACACAGGAGCAGGGAAGCACGGCTGGGCGAACGCAGAGCCCCGGGAAAATGGCAAAAACTGTTTCTTTTCCCCAGGCTGAGAAGGCAGGAAGTGAAGGCGGGACTGCCCCGAGCTGGGAGGGGGACACCTGAGAGGGATCCGAGGGCTGGGTGGTGTCACCTACCTGCTGAAGGGATGCAGCTCCCGAGGGCAGCAGCGGGGAGAGGCCACCTGGGGAGGCAGGATCAGCCCCGGAGTCCTGGAGGTGCTTTCAGGGTAGAGATCTTGGGAAGAGCAGGACAAACACCCCAAGGGAAGGGCCGGGAGAAAGCTCAAGGCGAGGTTCACGAGAGGCAGAAGGCGTGAGGAGCAGTTCCATGGACGGGCTGATGTTGGGGACCTTTAAGGGCCAGGCACGAGGGGGAGGAGAGCACTGGAGCAGCTCATTCAGAGCAGGGCACAGCACAGATTCCCCTAGCAGGGACAGAGCCGTCGTGCTGACTCATTTCTTCCTGCCCCGAGGGGTTTTTGCGTGGCTTTTGTGCCAAACCAAATCCCTGTTTCTGTGAAAAGTGATGCTGAATTTGGCTAATTGCAGGTGACAGAAAGCAAACCCGGGCTGGGCTGAGTGTTCCCGCAGGAGGAGCCCAGGGAAGCGCTGGAGATGCTGCTGCTTGTTGTGCTCTTTGCTCAGACACAGCACTGGGTTCGTGGCTGTATTTGCAGCCCGGAGGTCGTGGCCTGACATCCTCTCTGTGTTGTTTCACACAGCTTCTACTGGAATGTTTCCAGGACTGAGGCCAGTGCCCTGCCGCACAGCCCAGCCTCCTCACACCTTTTCCAAACAGGACAACACCCAGCTGATCTGTGCACCTGGGGATCCTCGTAAAAGGTACCCCTGTTATCACCCTGTGTCTGGCTCCTATTTTAGGACCAGAAGAAAAGGCATCACAGCCAGGCCCCGAGGATGAGGTTACCAAAAAGTAAGAGGAAATAGAACTCGCTGCTGAGAAAACGTGAACGAGGGGTCACAAACTCAAGTTTCCACAGGGCTTTGCTCTTCTCCCCATCCCATGAACTTCCAGCAGCACAGTCACACGGAGAATCTCAGAGAGGAGCAGCAGTGACGCCAAAAACATCTATGGCACAAGCCAAGCTGCTGCCTGGAGCACTCGCACCTGCTTTCCCAGGACTGGCCTGCAGAGCCTGCAGCTGCTTCCCTGCAGCGGGAATGGCGTCAGTTGGGAATTTGTGGATGGATGCAATGATGTTAATTAAAGGTCTTTTCCAACCTAACGATTCAATGTCTCTTCACATGGATCTGTGTATGGAAATATGCAAAATACTCAGTGTCAGTCATCGTTTCTGGGGAACTTCAAGCAGAGAGGAGCTGAGGGCCCGGGACAGGGTGAGGGTGAGGATCCCTTCAGGTAACCGGGCTCGGGGCTCACACACAATCCCCAGGCTGGTGAAACTCCTCCCCATCCCTTCATCACTTCGGACAACCTACTGAGCACAATTTCTGCCTCCTTTTCCAGGGTTTATAGCACCATTTTCACAGTACTTTGGATAATTCTGGCTTTGTTCATTAAAAATAAAATCATGAGATTGATCAAAGTCTTTGCTTTTATAAAGAATACACCAGGAGGATTTCTCTGGCACTGCTGGTAGCTCAGCCCACAGGACTCCAAAATCACGTTTCCAAATCTTACCAGCAACTCCATGGTTAAATTAAGCAGGTAATTAATTGTGTAATTACACCCTGGAACAGCAATCAAAGAATGGGGTTGAGGAGACACAAATCCAAGCACTCACAAACCAGAGCAAAGCCTGGAATCTGGTGGCCTGTTCTTTCTCCAGAGCTTCTGTGCATGGTGACACCCTGCCAGGCTCTGTAAATGCTGTTTTTCCCTGAGACAGCTGCCTTGCCCGGAGTGGAGGATGCTCCATAAAGGGAACAGGTATTCAGCATTACCCTCATTCATCAGTGCCTGATTTGTCATTCCAGCCCTGTTCTAGAACCAGAAACTTCTTCCCAGGCCTTTTCCTGCTCTCCCTCACTGCAGGGAGTCAGGGCTCCCCAAAACCTGGATGTCAGCTTGAATGAAGCCCTCTGGATCCACATATTCCCAGTGGTCAGAATTCCCTTTTTCTTTCCTAAAAGTGTTTATTTTTTTCCCAATCAGACACAAACCATCCCCTGTAGAGGACTTTTTCTCCTGGCCATCCCTCACACAGCCCTGCTTATTTATCCACTGTGCTGCCTGAGGACTTTGCTTCTGTCAAAGAAAAATTCATGAATTCCTTTCCTCCAGGAATGTCAGCATGTTTTCAGAGTCACAGAATGACAGAATGTCCTAAGCTGGAAGGAACCCCCAAGGATCATCAAAGTCCAGTTTCTTCTGCAGTCCTCTACATTTATTTATCCCACTTAGGTGACCCCCACTTCCCAACTCTCTGCATCTTCTCCCTCCCTCTTTGCTTTTCCCATCTTAACTTCTACTTCCTGTCCCCTTTCCCCAAACCCAAACAAAACCCTGTTCTTGTCCCCCAAGAGAGGCTGATTCATGGTTTGATGTCACCAGCCGCTCTCCTGGCCAGACCCAGCTTGAATTGACACATTCCAGCTGCTGCCAGCAGCATGTGTCCTGTGTCCCCTGTCCCCTCCCGGCAGCTGGGGCTGGCAGCAGGGAGAGAACGTGCCCGGCTGTGCCTTCTGGGCTGCAAAGGGAGATCCTGAACTTAACCAGTTCTTCCTCAGAGTGCAGCGCTGTGATTCACACAGGGGAACTGAGACAAATGAGAGAGGAGATGTAGGCTGAAAGAAGAACTTGGCTCGTGGTTTGGGTTTAATCTGGAGCACAGAAGGAGGAAAAAAGGAAGTTTCAGGAGAACGTTCAGAGCGAGGTGTCTGTCCAGCCCTGCTCTTGTGGACAGCTCCACGGGCCTGCCCTGCACCCTCAGTCCCTCCTGCCCCCTCCTTCCGGAACGTTCAGCCCACCTGAGGCTCAGGTGACACTCGTGGAGGGCTCTGTCAGACAGACACTGCTGGGGTGACCCTGCACAGCACGAGGAGCCGGGTACTGGGACCTGAGACAAAGCAACTCGAACTCGGGGTCTTTCCCTGTTTAACCAGGGCTGGGGTTCAAGCAGGGACTCCCAACCTTCTGAAGCAGCACCTGCCCACCCCGGGCCCTCGGGATTGTCCTCCCTGGTGCAGCAATCCCAGCTCTGCCCCAGGGCAGGCCGAGGGTGCTGGGAGCTGTTCCAGAGCAGGTGGGCCTCTCCCACAGCTGCTGCCTCATTCCCTCCCTCACTCCAGCAGCATCTGGGAGCTGGAGGCAACAGCAGCCAAAGCCCAGGACAGCTTTTAGTGCACCCTGACACCTGTGAAGGTGGGAAAGGCAAACTTATGGTTACAGAGAATATAGAACTTTATTCATGTTGAATGCATCCACTTGCATCACTGCTCGTTCTCCAGGACACCGAGATGTTCCCAGCTCAGGAGAGGCAGGTTTTACCCTACAGCAGTGGAGCCTTCACCCTGTTTTCCCTGAATGACACAGCAAAGCTGGCAAAGCAATCCAGAGGGGTTTGTGCAGCACAAACTACACAGAGACCTTCTCTGCACTGGTCTGGGCAGTTCTGCACAGCGAATTATCTACGCAAGGACAGAAGGACTCCAAAATCCAGACACCTTCTAGGATTCAAATGTGTCCAATACCCACATCAGCCAAACCCAAGATTTTTGGTATTTAGACACTTGAATCCTGGTCTGGGTTCCAATCCTTCTCCCGGTATCTGGTTGTTTAAAATAACGAGCAAAATCCAGCAGCAGTCCTTGTGAAGGAGAAGCGGATTTTGCCAAAAGCAGCAGTGGCTCGGGGAAAGCTCGCTTGGGAGAACGTGTGTGTGAGGAAATGAGCTGGGTCAGCCTGCCAGGGAGCCGTGCAGCAAGTGCACTGCGTGTGAATCACTTCCTGCAAGCGCTGCCCTCCCCCTCTCGTGCACAGCAGACTTTATTTACTCCGGGACCAGCAGCTGGGAAGCATTTCTGATGGACAGAGAGCGAAAGGGGAATTTAACTCTGGCTTGTCTGCAAAGGTGAACCAGCAATAACCACAATCTCATGGAAAGCTGAAATAAACTCTAGAAAACACTGACGGAAAAAACAAGGATCTCTGCTGCTGAAACCAGCTCATCTATTTTTGGAAAACTGCAAGAATCGCCTCGCCCAGGAAGAACTTCCCAGCGAGCGGAATTGTGCAACCCCGAGAGGAAAAATGCCACAAATGCCAAGTTCTCTGCGATTCCTTTTGGTCAATTCCATGCTCGAGCCCCCACCCCCCAAAATGGAAAACCTGCAACACCTCAACCAACACGGCACCGCGTGAGGGACACGCATCAGCTGTGCCCTGCCAGGGCATCCAGGGGAACTACCAGCTCTGACCAACCTAATTAGAGTGGGACTAATTAACGGCTCAGTCATCGAAGTCGGGGATGTCGTCGTAGGAGTAGCCCCGGTAGCCCTTGGAGGCGTAGTAGGCGATGCGCAGGTGGTAAAAGCCCGGCAGGAACACGAGGATGCCGATGATGAGCACGGGGATGGCCCGGTCGGTCTCCTGCAGGGACAGAGCCCAGGGCAGTGAGATCTGCACGAGGAGCTTTCCTCCCTCTCACACCCTGCCTGGTCTGGGGGAAGGTGCAGTTGGAATGAGGTGATCTGTGAGGTCCTTTGAACCCAAACCACCCCATGATCCTGTGATCCATCCCCAGGGCCCGGCGGGCTGAGAAGTAAAAACCCATCTTCAATCAGAGATATCTCAGCTGTCGTCAGGCCGAGCCTTTAATCCTGTCCTGGCATCTCCTCCTTGCTGCAGGAACCCCTCAAGGGACCTCGTCCTTTGCCAGGGACCCCCTGGATCTGCAGCCAGGGCTGGGAGCATGGCCGAGCGCGAGCCCGGTGATCTGTGCCTGCAGCACTGCTGATAAGAGCCAGGGGCTGCCGCTCCCACAGAGATAACGCAGAGCTGCCAACGGTGCCCTGAGCCCACAGCACAGGGAGCAGGGGGACGAGCACCCACAAGGCCAGGAGCAGATCCCCTTTGCATGGAGCACAGCCACAGGGAGATGGGGAAGCGCTGCCGTGCCCCACACGGGGTCTGGCAGCTCCTGCCCCATCCCTGCATGATCTGCACGGGCTGAGGCCTCTCCAGGACAGCGTGTGACCTCCCCAGGGACAGCGACCAGGAACGCAGCCCTCCCTGGAGGTGCCCAGCCCGGCTCTGAGCCTGCTCCCGCCGGGCTGACTGCGGGATCCACAGGGAAGCGGGGCTGCCAGCACAGCCAGGCTGTGGTGGGAATGAATTCCCTGCTCACTTCCTTTGGCTCTGCATTTCTACACTGAACATGATCACAGGATCAGAGAGTCCTTGAGGCTGGAAAAGACCTTTAAGGTCATGAAGGCCAGCCATGACCCAGCACCACCCCGGGGTCACCACTAACCCCTGTCCTCGAGTGCCACATCTGCGTGTTCCGAACACTCCCCTACTGCCCTGGGCAGCTGTGCCAGGCCTTTCCCACCCCTTCCATGACAAACCTTTCCTAATTTTGAATTTAAACCTCCTCTGGTGCAACTTGAGGCTGTTTCCTGATGGTCAGTGAGGGCTCAAGGGCAGCTTTGAGGATGGGGCAAGCAGTGCAGAACCGGTGCCAGAGGTGCCATTAACCACTTACGCCGTTGCTGATGTACCCTGCCAGCAGCAGGGCTCCGATGATGATGAGGAAGGTCCCGATCATGAAGAGCACCACAGCCAGTGCGATGGCCTTGTAGGGGATTTTTGGTGGGCTCTTCTTGAACTGCATGGAGAAACCCAAATATTGAACAGTGAATCCAGCACAGCTCCCCTCCCACCACGGCACAGACGTGAGCCCACAGCTGGCAGAGGTGACAAGGGACAAAGTGCTGCAGCAGCTCTGCTGCTGAGCTCTGTAACATTCCCTCCATGAGGGACTCTGCCCATGGAGACCCTGCTGAGCCAGCCCTTACTCCCATCACCTCACATCTGCTCCCAGTCTTGTTCCCAGGAAGGCTCTCTGGGCTTTCCAGAGGGGCAGGGCCGAGGGTTTGGCTCCAACCCAGCTTTGTCCCTCTCTGAGCTGCAGCTGCTCCACCAGAGATGCACAAGCAGCAGCTGCCTGGGCAGTGCCGAGCTGTGGCTGCCCATCCTTGTGGTTCTACAGCTTCCTTCCCCGCTTTTTACCTGCAGGTCAATGTATCCATCATCGGTGCTGGAGAGCTTGGAATATTTGACTTTGCTGCTGGGAATCCCAGCAGAGAGATTGGTCCGTGACGACATCATTCCAGGGGGGCCTGGGCATGAGCTACAGCCTGGAAAACAGGGGGAGAGCAAAAACAGGAGAGAAGACTGGGTGATGGGAATCTGAGAGACACGGAACTAAAGTTTCTGAAGAGAAATAAACACATCCCGTGCCAAGGCTGTGCCACCCAAAGGGCATCTTTGTTCTTCTCCATAAATGAAAACTTTTCAAACAGAGGATCTCAGCATTTCATTTGAAGCCTAAATTACAAAATGGGTAGAGCTGCAACAATACTTGGAATCAAGGTAGAACCTGTGCTTCAAACCAGATCGAAATTCCAGAGCAGTGCCCAGGGTACGACCCAGCTCTCACTCCTCGAGGAGCTGCCAGCACGGAGACGTCCGAGCTCCGGCTGTTTCTGAACGGGACACCAGCAAATAACCCAAACCAGAGCTAAACAAAGCAGCTTTTCAACCACCAGGAGGTTTTGCAATAGAGCAATTTTGGGAAAAAAAAACAAACCAACCAACCCCAACCACTGGAAACTGGAATGACATGGAGACAGCAGGAGTGACTCAGAGGGAGCAGGACAAGGGGACAAGAGCCTGAGTGCTCAGGTCACCAAACCCCAGGGACTGCCTGGGGCAGGGTCCCAGAGGAGAGGCCAGTCCTGCCCCTCTGTGCCCAGGGACACGCTGGGGACAGGGATCAGAGCCAGCTGCTGTCCCTCAGAGCCTTCCCAGGGCCCGGAGCTGGGATCCCCCTGCCAACCTCCCCCTGCCACTGCAGCGCCGGGACTGGGCTGGGCACCTCTGCCAGCAGGACGCAGCGATTCCCAGGGCAGAGGCAGGAAAGGGCTTCCCACACCTCCCAGCCTCCACAGCGCTCTTATCTTCCGAGAACGTGTGCAGTCACGAGAACAAAAGCGCCAATTCCAGCGGTGCCAACAGGAAGGGATAAAGGCGCTGCTCAGCATCAGAGGTGATGCAGTCACTCAAAATACCGAGCCTCCGCTTGAATTGAGCCCTTTGTCTCCCTAACTGCCGGCACATTCCCCACCCAGCTTCGTTCCTCCTGCTGTAAACTTGACTTTTATAAAATCCCTTCTGATCTGAAATCCCCACCACGCAGCCTTTGATTTGAACTCTGGGCTTTTGTTTTGGTAGCAAAACCCAAACACGGACAAAACATTTTCAGCGCCGTGGATAATGGAAACACCGCCCACCCGCAGGTGGCATTCCCTGCTCCCTGCACATCCCTGTTTTCCAGGTCACTGACCCAAACACCCCCAGGCTCTCCCACATGCCCGGGGGTGGAAGTGCAGGACGGGGAAAAGCCAGAATAAGCCAGGCTTTCTAAAAGGTGCCAGATTTCCCGACTCTGCCCCGTTTTGCTCTCTTTTCTTCCCCGCTGTCCCATTATTTACCAGGCTGTTTGGCGGCTTCTTTGGAATTATTCCCATTTTACACTTGCAAAGCTGCCCTGTCCTTCCCACTGCCTCGCTTACCAACAAGAAAGAGGCTGTTGAGGACAAATGTGTATAAAATATAAAATACTCTCTCAGGCCTCACGTTTAAGGGCCAGGTTCAACCCCACTGAGCTTCACACCGAGTGAGCACCACAGTGGTTCAGGAGCAGGAACCAGCACAGTGCTGTGCTCTTTGAGAACCAAATAAATAAATCATCGGGGCCTGAGCAGCTTGGCCAAAACAATTCACGCTGAAATTCGAAATTTCTGATATGGCAGCTGTGCTTTAACCCCCGCGGAGGCGCCAGGGCAGCGCCAGGAAACCCAAACACGGCACCTCCGNCTCCCCCGGGGGACACCCCGAGCGGGGGATCCCGGCACGCGCGGCCCCGCGCCGCTCCTAAACCCACCCCAAAACCCCCAAATCCACCCCAAACCCACCCAGCCCAGGCAGCCCCGGTACCTGGCGCGGGCCAGCCCCATCCCGGCCCCGCCTGTCCTCCCGCGGCCCCGGGAAGCTGATCCGGGTGACGCCGCTTCCCTTCCAGGTCACGGCCGGGCGGTGCCGGCCCCGGCCCCGGCCCCGCGGGGCGGGCCTGGAACTGGGAGGGCTTTTATCCACCCCTGGTGGCCCCAAGGGCGGTCGGGACCCTGTGGGATGTCACACGGCCAGGCTGGGGAGGTGACAGACATCGGGCAGGACTTTATTTTGTGGAGATACTTTAATAGCTAATATTAAATCGGGGGGACAGCTGGGGCTGTGCCACCTCCGAGGAGCTCCCCAAGGAGCTTCCTGTAAATTAATGAAGTGCAGGGTGGGTTTGGTGCTCCTAAAATTCCAGAAGAATTCTTATTTCATTTCTCCTTGCTAAGAAAGTCTAAATAGAAACCCTGAAAACTTCCTCTCTCAAACGGGGAGAAACACCCAGGATTTATTAACCCTGCTCAGTCATTTTTGAGATGTGTATGTGCATTTGGGTTTTTTTGTTGTATTTTAAGGGGAATATCCTTTACATTTTTGATTATTTGGGCATGGCAATGGCAAAGGAAACCCCCAGCTGCTTTCAGGATCTGTGCAGAGCAGACAGGATACAAGTGTGTAAATACCAGTGTTAAAGGATGCTTTTTGGAGGCTGCTCAATTTGTCATTTCAGCTGTAAGAATAAATTTTAAAAAAGAATTAAATAAAGCATTTGGCTGATTTTTACAATTTGTTAATGGGTAGAAGAAAGAGTTTGGTGACCCCCACTACAGCAGGAAGCTGCATCAGAAAGAATTTGCTTCAGTCACTAGCCCAGCCTTACACACATCACCCCCTCAGAATCCTTCCCCATTTCCACATCACCAACCTTGGATTCCTCACTAAAGCCCGAGTTTTTGCAGAATGCTTCCACAAGCCCTGCTCGCTGTGGGTACCACAGGGGCACCCCCATCCCAGCATCACCTCAGGAGGGGAAAGGAGCCCCCTGGTTATTTAAGGCACCCACTCCTGTTCTGGGCAAGAGCTCAGCAGTTGCTAAAAAAATTTCAGGGCAAAAAGATCTTCTTTTCCAGATGTTTTCCCTAAGGTGCTGAATTAACCAGCAAGCCAAGGAATAAATGGGGAGCGATCTGGAGAGATGAGACACTCAACAAGGGGAGCACCTGAACCACAGGAGCAGAAAATGTGTCTAAAAATGAGGATCAGGGAATGGTTTGGGTTGGAAAGACCTTAAAGCCCCCCCAGTGCCACCCCTGCCATGGCAGGGACACCTCCCACTGTCCCAGGGTGCTCCCCGCCCCGTCCAGCCCGGCCTGGGACACTTCCAGCCCCTCCCCAGGAGCGCTGCTCCCAGCAGGAGTCCCGGGCCGGGGCTGTCCTGTCCTCAGCTCGGAGCAGGGATTGTCCCTCCCACGGCAGCAGCACCACTGACCTGGCGGAGCTCGTTCCCTCGCCGGCACTGCCACCTGGTGACATCCTCCCGGTGACACCGTCCCGCCCGCCCGCGGGGGCTGCCCAGGGACAGCTTTTCAGGCGGTTCATTTCCAGGATTCTCGGGTCTTACTGACCCGTGGGAAGTGCGCAGCCTCCCGGAAAAATATACTTAAAATCGTGGAATCGTTTAGGTTGGAAAAAGCCTTTGTAAGATCATGAAGTCCAACTGTCAGCGCAGCAGCACCGCCACGGTCACCACGAACCCGTGTCCCAAGTGCCACATCCACCCGTGTTTGGAACTCTCCCAGGGCCAGGGACTTCCCCACTGCCCCGGGCAGCCTTTCCATGAAGGAATTTCCCCCAATATCCAACTTCGAGCTTCCTTGGCCCAGCCCGAGGCCGCTCCCTCTCCTCCTGTCCCTGTTCCCCGGGAGCAGAGCCCGACCCCCCCGGCTGCCCCTCCTGTCAGAGCACGGAGCCCCAGCCCCGACAGCCCCAGGGTGTGGGAGAGGCTCCCAGGGAGCCGCAGCTTCAGCCCAGCACAGGCAGACCCCGGGCGGCTCGCAGTGACACCAGTGCCCTGCGGGGAGGCCCAGGGAACAGACTCTGGCACCCCTCACACACCTTCGAGGGATCAACGCTGAACTCTGAGCCTTGAGAAAGGCATCAGGGCACACCAGCACAAAGCACTGATTCACCACCCACATGTAAACAGGATAAACTCCGTGAAATTATATTCTTTATTTCCGTTTTCCAAGTTTCAGTCAGAGTATCAGCTTCAAAAATAAATGAAATAAAGTCACATAAACTTGTGGCACAATAAAACAGCAACCCTAAACTACAGCTCCACAGGGGAAACTCCAGGAAACATCTTGACCCATTAAATATTGCCCCTCTTCTCCAACACAAGCCGAAAGGAATAAGAAATTTCACCTTCAGACAGCATCCAAGAGATTATTGGGAGTACAGGAACAGACCAGAAAAACTCAGGTTTCCTATTTCCAATGATACTGGCGTAGCAAAATAGTAAATTGAAAAGTATTTACAGAGGTATCTACAAGACATGGCTACAGTGCTCCCAGGATGCTCCAAGGCACTGGAATTGCTGCTTCCACCCTTCCCTTCTCCAGCCTGGAGCAGATCCCCCCTCAGTCCTGCTCCAGTTAAGAGCCTTCCTGCTGGTCCTCGATCTTTGGGGCCAGGTAGTACTTCAAGTGTCCCATGTCAGCAATCTTGTACTCCACAACTGGGGAACAGAATAACAAAAGGGAGTTCAGAAGGTTCAGACAAAATCCAGCCTCAAGCTCCGATCGTCCAAGACCCCCCAAGCAGAGCCACTGGTACTCACCCAGAGGAACATCTGCAGACATGCTGAGTGTGACCGTAGGGGACAGGGGGGTGGCTTTGGTGAAGAAGTTCAGGTACCTCAGGGCAAAGGTCAGCTGGACTGGCTCGTTCATCTCTATTGTGACCTGGGAAAGCAGGTCAGGCTCAGGAAAGGCAGCCGCAGGAATTCCAGACCCCTCGAGTACTCAAACAGCTCAGGCAAAGGCCACCAGCGCTGCTCCCACCCTGCCCTGGCCAGCACTGCTGGAGGTCCCTGGGCAAGGCCCTAAAACCGGAGTGATTCAGGGACTCCACTCCACGAACCAGAGGGAGACACGGCCACCGTCCCCGCACACTGCAGGGCCTGGACTCCATCTCCTCCTCTGAAGGTCCCTTCCAACCCAAACCATCCCGAACTCCTCATTCCCCCACAGGGCAGGGAGCTGGTTTTGCAGGGGAACCCGAGCCCTGCAGGACACCCCACTCACAGCCTCCTCCTCCTTGTCCACGTTGCTGGTCTGGGACAGTTTGATGTTGCCGTTGCCCAGCTCGCCGTTGGCCGAGAACTTGACGCCGTCCTTGGCGCAGGAGATGACGACGGCGTCGCCGATGTGGCTCAGGTCCCGGCAGATGCGGGCAAACTCCGCCGAGGGCATCTTCACCACGCAGCTGTACTCCTGCTCCTGGGGGGGACACAGCTCTGACACCCTGCCAGTGCTGGGCACTCACAGCACCAGGGCACGTGACACCCTGCCAGCACCGGGCACTGACAGTGACACCCTGCC
>VZRQ01001138.1:212394-234663 GCA_013397975.1 Machaerirhynchus nigripectus
CTGGGGGGTGTCTGAGCTGTGACTGGGATTGCTGGGGGGTGTCAGGACAGTGACTGGGATTGCTGGGGGCTGTCTGGGCACTGACTGGGATCACTGGGGGGTGTCTGAGCTGTGACTGGGATTGCTGGGATGTGTCTGAGCTGTGACTGGGATCTCTCAGAGGCTGCTCCCCTGGTGCTGGTGGCACTGCAGGGGGGTTTGGTGGCAGCCCGAGCTCAGCCCAGCCCTGCCCTGTGCAGTCCCAAGCTTTCGCAGAAGCACTGCCTGTCACGAGCTGCAATCCCCCCGGCACGGCCCTGGGAGCGCCCCTGCCTGTGACAGCAGCGCCCTGGGATGGGGATCCTCGGGAACACGGGGCTGGAGGACTGGGGAGCAGAGATGTGTGGGAGGTGTCCCCGAGGCAGTGCCACAGGGTGTCTCCAGGCAATGCCGCAGCTGGGTTCAGTGGCTCACAGCAGGGTGCATCGTGTTCAGGCTTAAACACGTTATTTAGCACCCACTCAGCTGCTCAAACTGATGATTTGTAGGCTGATGGGGGCAATTTGCATAAAAGGTATAAAAATAGTGTCAATTACCTAGTCCTCTCCGTAGCCTATATCTGGCACAATGTCCTATAAAATCCCAACGATTCAGGGGGATCTGAGCAGGGAGAAGAGCTCATTCCCGGTGCTGCTCTGTTGTTTTCAAAGTGGAGATGTTGAAATGTCCGTCATCCCTCGCTTTGGCCGGTGATTTCCATCAGGCTTAAATTGAGCAAGGAAGACATGGCAGGAATGAGCCCTGCACTTCATGCTGAGCCCTCACGACTTCCCTTTGTGATGACAAACCTCTCGATTGGCTTCTTTGTGCTCTCTGGCAATACCTGGCAATGTTTGTGCGAGCTGTGGGGATTGTGTTTGTTGCTCAGCCTCTGCTGGTCCCAGTGCTGAGGGTGAAGTGGGGAACAGCTGGACTGACCCAGCGAGACTCTGCTCCCGCTCTTGGAGCCCAGAGCCCTCTGCAGACGAGGTTTGGGTTGGCCTTGGCCTGCAGTCGGTGGCTCAGGTACCTGGTGACGTGGTTTTGCATCGATTTACCTGCAACATCTGTGTGCTGCAGGTGGTGTAGGGAAGCATTGCTGGGATATGGCAAGGATAGGGCACAGCAGGGATCAGGCTGTAGCAGGGATTGGGCACAGCAGGGATTGGGCACAGCAGGGATCGGGCACGGCAGGGATTGGGCACAGCAGGGATCAGGCACAGCAGGGATCGGGCACGGCAGGGATTGGGCACAGCAGGGATCGGGCACAGCAGGGATCAGGCTGTAGCAGGGATCGGGCACAGCAGGGATGATGGCTGTGGCAGGGATCAGGCTGTGGCAGGGATGGGGCACAGCAGGGATCAGGCACAGCAGGGATGGGGCACAGCAGGGATGGGGCACAGCAGGGATGGGGCACAGCAGGGATGGGGCACAGCAGGGATGGGGCACAGCAGGGATGGGGCACAGCAGGGATGGGGCACAGCAGGGATGGGGCACAGCAGGGATGGGGCACAGCAGGGATGGGGCACAGCAGGGATGGGGCACAGCAGGGATGGGGCACAGCAGGGATGGGGCACAGCAGGGATGGGGCACAGCAGGGATGGGGCACAGCAGGGATGGGGCACAGCAGGGATGGGGCACAGCAGGGATGGGGCACAGCAGGGATGGGGCACAGCAGGGATGGGGCACAGCAGGGATGGGGCACAGCAGGGATGGGGCACAGCAGGGATGGGGCACAGCAGGGATGGGGCACAGCAGGGATGGGGCACAGCAGGGATGGGGCACAGCAGGGATGGGGCACAGCAGGGATGGGGCACAGCAGGGATGGGGCACAGCAGGGATGGGGCACAGCAGGGATGGGGCACAGCAGGGATGGGGCACAGCAGGGATGGGGCACAGCAGGGATGGGGCACAGCAGGGATGGGGCACAGCAGGGATCAGGCTGTGGCAGGGATCAGGACATCAGCTCAGTTACACCATCAGATTCCTGTCCTTGAGCTTTTCTTTCATCCCTCACATTCTTGGCCAGGACTGCAAGCGAGGAAGGCACAAGTGCTCCTTCCCTTCCTTTTGGTCTCGGAGCACGCTGTGAAGCCTCTGCTCCTCTGGGCCCCAGGCAGAGTGATTTTCCTGCTCTGCCCTTTGGGGTGTGGAACACAGGGATGCTGCTCCTTTCACCGGGCTGGTGCCCGGTGTGGGGTGAGGGACACCGGGACTGCAGGAGAAATGTGCTTGGGCATTTTCAGTGTAGCCTGTACAGAGGAGAAGCTGATTTTGGTCTGGTTGGAGCTATTTTGATTGCTCCCAGGGGAATTCTGCAGAGAATCCTTTTATTGGAGGAAGCATTGCAAAGGGAACAGAGGCTGTAGCTAAATACAGAGCACAGATTGCCCAAAACCTGACCTGTGCTGTGCTAGAAGATGCCAAATCTGTGGTCTCCAGGGAGTTTTATCATTTCCAATCTCTTCGCCTGCTGCCATTTGCAGCTGCCTTATGGATTTGAGTACCCAGCTAAATGGCACTAAAGCTCTACAAAATCTGAGGTCCACATGGATTTTATGGGTCAGTTAAAAAACAGCTGAAAAAAAGCCAGGTTGTGTTTCACTGCCAGCTCCCCGAACCCATGGGAGGGCTGGCAGAGGTGTTGGGTTGAAAGCAAACCCAAACTCTTCCTTCCCAGTGGAAGAATGGAAAGAAGGAGCGTGGAGGGAGGTGGGGAGGAGGCGACACTGGTGCTGCTGGTGTGTGGCTGGAGCTTTGGCTCATCCCTGGTAATAATCTCTGACATCACCGACGTATTTTTAGCTGCCTCCACCTGACAGTCGTGCCTCACTGTCCTTGTCTGATTTAAGATCCTGGCCTGCAGCCATTGACACGTTCCAGCTGGGGGAGTAATTACCTTTTCCTGCTTTGAATAAGGGAGCAGCTCCAGCCTTCCTGCTCTACTGAACTCCAGATACCCCCAGCCACGAACTGCACCCAGCCAGTCCCAGCAGATCTGGCTGTTTTGGAGCTGGGCAGCGCTGCCTGGGAGCCCCAAGGGATGAAGTCCCATTGTTCGCAGAGCTCCCAGCATTTGTCAGCTCAGCTCCCCCTGTGCTTTTCCTGCAGGCACACTCACTTTCCCGGGAGTTTTCAGGTCGCCTGTGGGCTGAGGCCAAGTGCCTGAGCTCTGCCTCGCCTGGACGCTCCCCAGGGCGTGGCCCTTTCCTTCCTCGCTTCCAGGAGCGAGGAGCAGGGTGAAGCTGTGCTGCTGAAACGAGGGGCAAAACGTGGAGCTGTGGGTTTGTCCTCTGTTCAGGAGCTGGGGCAGAGTGAAAACTGCCACTGGGAAGAGCCAGGGCTCGCCTGAAATCCCCTTCCCAGCCCCGGGCTGGTGCGGAGCCTTCAGTAAGCGGCCTCTCCCGTGTCTGTGTGCCCCTAAACACAGGACTTTGCTCGGGGCTGTGTGCTGGAGCAATCCAAGGGGCAGGGAAAACGCTGAGCACGTGTGTCCCTCTGCAGCAGCCCGGGCTCCTCCTGTGGCCAGCGGGGATGGTTGGGCCAGGGTGATAAGCCGGGCTCTTCCTCTTCAGCTGCCTGAGGATGAGCTCGGTGTTATTTTTAGTGTCCTCAAGTAGTCAGCACTTCAGAAGTCTGTCTGGAAGCCTTGAGCCTGTCCACTTGGAGGCCTTTCTTCCTGGCTAATTTGGGCAGTGTTACATTCTTTGAGATCTGCCTGGGGATTGGGACCTTGTAAAAATTCCTGCTAACAAGCCGTGGAGCCCTTGCTGCTCTTGGAAATACTCATTAATCAGCGAGGCACCTGTAACTGTGCAGGGGAACAGTTACTGTGCCTTTTCCGTGCCTGCTGCTGAGGCTGAGGGACCATCAAAGCCCTCCTGGCTGCCACCTCAAACACCTGAGGATGTTTCTCATTGGTTTACCCCTGTGTAACACCCAGAATATTTTCTTCCTCCTCCCTCTCTCGTGCAGAAGCAGAGGGGTGGTAAGCATTGGGGCCAGCGCGCTGGCCCAGCATCCTTCAGAGTGGCTGCTAAAGCTCCTTGGCTCTCTTTGACCTGCAGGAGTCAGAGTCTGAGAACAAGCTGGATGGAGAGACAGCGTCAGACAGCGAAAGCAAATCCGACTTCGGGGGCTCGTCCCCAGTGCCGACGTCGGATGACACCCCAGAGGTGCTGAACAGGGCTCTCTCCAACCTGTCCTCGAGGTAACACCCCCCGAGCATCCTCCTGTGCTCCCCCAGGGCTCTGCACCTGCCCTGGGGTTCCCCCTGCCCAGTGGGGGCTGCTGGAAGCTGAGGGAGCAGCTCCCCAGCCCCTCCCGGCCGCTGAGGCTGTGGGAAGCAGCAGGGTCAGGGCTTTGGGTGGGAAAGGAGGGGGCAGAGCTGTGTCGGGGGGTCTCGCTGCCTTCTGGGTCCTGGCAGGTCCGGGCCTGGGTGGGGCAGGCCCACAGAGCTCGTGGGTGGCTTTGGCAGCGCTCACAGCAAAGGTTTGAGCTGCGGGGGCTTTTGGCCACTGCTGTGACTGAGCTCTGCAGGAATGCTTGAGGAACTGCACTGGGAGGGACAGGATTTAGGAACAAGCCGGGGATAGTCTCCACAAAATGCTTGGGAGGAAAGTGTCTTGTTTGTGTCACAGGAGAAGGAAGGTGTCTTTCCTGCGTGCTGTGAGGGTGGGACAGGCTCACAGCAGGAAAGCAGTGAGGGTACAGCACGCCAGGGGCTGTCTCTCCTCATGGGAAGCAGAGCAGAGAGGGAGAATGGTCCCCACTTTCTTTGAATTTATCCTGCAGCTCGTCCAACGTGTGGGAAACCTGTAGCAGAACAGGAGCAGAGGCTGCCCTGTCCCATTCCAGTGCCCTGGGAGGTGCTCAGCACCTGGGTAAAGCTTTCTGCATTCAGTGAGGCTGAACTGTAGCTGCTGCAGCCAGGCCTTTATCGGCACATCAAGGTCTCTCTGCACCAGAGAGGAAACTTGGGGTTTCCAGGGCTCAGTTTCCTTCCTGTGACACACAGAGAGCACAGTACTGTTTGGCTGCTTTGCTCTGTCTTGTCTTTCTCTGATGTTTTCCTTCTCTGTGGCCCAGATGGAAGAATTGGTGGGTGAGAGGCATCCTCACGCTGGCAATGATCACCTTCTTCTTCATCATCATCTACTTGGGCCCCATGGTCTTGATGACAATAGTAAGTGCTCCAGAGAGGCAGCCTGACCCTCACTGCGGCACGGGGAGGTTGCTGGGACACTGCTGGGGTGGGGAGCTCAGGGCTTCGTGTCCCAGAGGTCCTGGATTCCTCTCTCCGTGGAGGAAACCTGGGAGAAATCTGCCAGTCAGCGTTTGGCTGCAGTTGGAACTGCCACGAGGGGTTGTTAGAAACCTCCTGCAGAGGAAAGGGGAGGGAAAAATGACATCCTGAGCTTCCCACGTGGGGCTGGGAGGCTCCTGCAGGACTGATGGCAGCTGCCAAAGGACCTTTTGCTCTTGGGTGCTTGGTTTTTGTCTCCTCAAGGGAAGAGGTGTTCAACCAACAGGAATTGCAGTGCCTGGATGTGTTTTCTGTGCAGGTGATGTGCGTCCAGATCAAATGTTTCCACGAGATCATCACCATTGGCTACAACGTGTACCACTCGTATGACCTGCCCTGGTTCAGGACGCTCAGCTGGTGAGTGAGGGGCTGCTCCCCACCCCTGTGGGGAGCACTGACACCTCCCCTGGGGCACTCAGGGGACACAGCCACAGGCCCTGGGCTGCTCTGTGCTGACAGTGACCTGTGCTGGCAGCACTTGTAAGGGAAAATCACGGAATCCCAGGATGGTCTGGGTTGGAAGGGACCTCAAAGCCCATCCAGTGCCACCCCTACCATGGGCAGGGACACCTCCCACTGTCCCAGGGTGCTCCAAGCCCCATCCAGCCTGGCCTTGGACACTTCCAGGGATCCAGGGTCAGCCACAGTTTCTCTGGGCACCCTGTGCCAGAGCCTCACCACCCTCACAGGGAACAATTCCTTCCCAATATCCCATCTCACCCTCCCCTCCTGTAGCTCAAGGCCATTCCCTCTTGTCCTGTCACTACATAAGGGCTGTGGAGAGGGCAGGAGTGGGGCTTTGGGGCACAGAAACCACAAAAGCGGGCTCCAAAAAGGTGGCTCTGTGAGGTATGGAGCAGAGGAGTGGTTTTTGGGAGGCACAGGATATGGGGTTTTGGGAGGCAGAGGGTGTGGGGTTTTGGGAGGCAGAGGCCGGTTGAGCAGTGCCACCTAAAGGCAGAGTCTTTGTGCATCACGGCCACCCCCAAACCCCAGCTGTGACCCATCCCTGAGCGGGGCTCAGAGGTGCAGCCACCCCTTGGAGTGAAGGTGACTTTTCCAAACTGGGGGAGGCAGTTCTGGCTGGCAGAAGCAAAACCTGTTGGCAGCGTCCCAGAGCAGTGTCAGGACCTCAGGGGTCAGCCACTTCAGGAGCCTTTTGGGGCTCCTGCTGACCAGATTCCCACCCTCCCCAGGTACTTCCTGCTGTGTGTCAACTATTTCTTCTACGGCGAGACGGTGACAGATTATTTCTTCACGCTGGTGCAGAGGGAGGAGCCCCTGAGGATCCTCAGCAAATACCATCGCTTCATTTCCTTCGCCCTCTACCTGACAGGTGGGCACCACCTTGATTAGTGTCCAGGTTGGAGGGAAGAAATCTCCTGCCTGGCATGCTGTGTCCTGTGCAGGATCCACAGCAAACCTCCACTCCCCAGGGATGCTGTAACTTGGCTGCGTGGGCAGAGTTGTGCTGGCAAATCTTTTCCATGAGGTTCTGGAGGAGAAAACTCCATAATCTTCATGGGACAGCCAGGTTGTTCACCTGTCCAGCTGCTGCTTGGTGTGACTTCCACAGCAGTGTTTTTCCCACTCCACAGTGTTCCTGTATTCAAGTAAAATCCCCAGCAACTGTGCAGTATCATGGCCCAAACGTATTTCTGACTGTTGAGGGCACATTCCACCACGGACTCTCCTTCTGTCTCTCCTCAGGTTTCTGCATGTTTGTCTTGAGTCTGGTGAAGAAACACTATCGCCTCCAGTTCTACATGGTGAGCTCAAAGTTCAGGTCTTGGTGAGGTTAAAATTCAGGTCCTGGTGAGGTTAAAATTCAGGTCTTGGTGAGGTTAAGTTTGGGGCCTGGTGAGGCTAAATTCAGGTCTTGGTGAGGTTAAAGTTCAGGGCCCGATGAGGTTAAAATTCAGGTCCTGGNAGGTCTTGGTGAGGTTAAATTCAGGTCTTGGGCCTGGTGAGGCTAAATTCAGGTCTTGGGCCTGGTGAATCCAGGTCTTGGTGAGGTTAAATGCGGGGCCTGGTGAGGTGCCAGGCCAGTGTTAACCCCACGGTGCCAAAATAACTCATACAGGACAGCTTGTCCTGTTTATCTGGCTGGTTAACAAACAATAGATAATAAATGAGCTTTCTGGGGATGAGGTGCCCTCATGCTTGAGCTGTTCTGAGGAGCTCTGAGCACCTGAGCTGGGCAGTGCTGGCAGTGGCTCTGCAGGCTGGACAATGTGCTCTCCTCTCCTCTCCTGCAGTTTGGGAGGACCCACGTGACGTTGCTGATCGTTGTTACCCAGTCACACCTCATCATCCACAACCTGTTTGAGGGCATGATCTGGTAAGTTTGCTCTGCCTCCTGAGCTGCTTTGGTTTCTGCAGCCTGAAAAAACTAGTGTTTTCACAGAATCCCAGCCTGGTTTGGGATGGAAGGGGCTTTAGTGATCATCCAGTGCCACCCTCTGCCATGGGACACCTTCCACTATCCCAGGTTGCTCCAAGCCCTGTCCAACCTGGCCTGGGGCACCTGGCAGGGATGGGGAGTCCAGAACCTCTCTGGGCAATCTGTGCCAGGGCCTCACCACCATTACAGTAGGAATAAATTCCTAATACCTAATTTTTTTTAATGTCAGAACTCAGTTTTGAGTTAAAACTGTTCTCTCACAAAAACCAGTGACAAGGAGAAGGTGCTTCCTGTGAGGGACCAAAACACTGAGTGAGTTCTCAGAGACTTAGGACTTGCTCTGTGCTCCTTCAGCATATAGAGAGATGTTGTAAAGGAGAATTTTGTTAAATTGCTGTGGGGTGCAGGGACCGTTCAGGTGTCTTTGGGGCTGGGTGGGTGCTTTCTGCTGATACCCACAGCTGCCAGATGGCTGGGGAAGTGCTGCTGCTGTGGGGCTGTCAGCACCCAAAGGCAGGAGGGGGAACCTGCCACTCAGAGCAGCTGCTGTGCACAGGGGAGGCCCCGTTGGTGGTGCTGCTAAAGCCAGCAGGGCCAGGAGTTAATTCTGGCCACTTTAGGCTGCGTGTTCCTCAGTGTGTCCCAGCCAGCCCGGAGTGCTCTGGGATCCTCCTGCTCACTGCCAAAATGCAGGAAACACTTACACAGGAGGCCAGGAGGGGAGAGTGCAACACCCTGCTGAGGTGGCTAAGGAAAACGTGCTGCAAACAGGTCCTTGTGGGCACACAACCTGCTCTTTAGTCCTGAGCAACCCCCAGCTTCCCCTTGGAGCTTCCCGTGGTTGTTCCTTGCACTGCACTGGAGGAGGGGATGTGGTGGCACTGCAAAGTGCCCTGTGGTGGCAGCTGCTCACTGAGCCCTGGAGTTGTGTGATGATGGTTTGACCCTTGTCCCCTGCAGGTTCATTGTCCCCATCTCCTGTGTGATCTGCAATGACATCATGGCCTACATGTTTGGGTTCTTCTTCGGCCGCACGCCGCTCATCAAGGTTTGGGACACTTTGGGGGACAAAACGTCAACTTTGGCTCCTTTGGGTCTTAGTCCTGTGCTGCCCCAGCTCCTGCTTTGTGGCCTCTTACGGGTCTGAAACAAATCTCCAAATGAAACCTGGTGTGCATCCCAGTCTTTGAGGCTATAAAATTAAATCATTGAACCATTTAGGGTGGAAAGGACTTTTAAGATCATCGAGTCCAGCCACAAATGAACCATTTCAGACCGAGGCGTTGGGGTCAGCTTCTGACCAAACTCTTGTTTGTGGGTTGGTGGCAGCACTCTGTGTTGGCCTCAGCAGTTCACAAGTGGGGAAGGGCTGCAGAGGTGTATCAATAATCGTCCCCTTCACTCTCTCTCTCTGGCAGCTCTCCCCAAAGAAGACCTGGGAGGGTTTTATTGGAGGATTTTTTTCCACTGTTCTGTTCGGATTGCTGGTAAGTGGCCGTCACGGTGCTTCCTCCACTGAAGTTTTCCCTTCATAGGGTCACAGTGTTCTGTTTAGAAAATGCAGCCAGGCTTGAATCTCGGTCAGATATTTCACCTTTCCTTGCTGCCCAGGGTTTGAGGTGGCTGTGTGCAGGCACTGCTGGTGGAGCCGAGTGCTGGAGGAAGTTTTTAATCCCTGTTAAACCTGTGATGTGCTCGTTACAATAATTAACCATTTTCCCTCTGCTGCTGTTGGATGGTGCTGTGCATCATTTCAGAGGCTGTGTGGGGAATTCCACACTCCCGGAGTGTTTTCCCTGTTTTTATGACCCTCTCTCTGGCTGCTGTTGCTGTCTTTCCTCCTCAGGGTGCAGCCTGTTCACTGCTCTTCCTCTGCCTTCAGCCAGTTACTGCTGCTCAGGGGAGTAATCTCCTTAATGAAGCTGGGAGTGTGGTTTTCCCTCCTCCCTCATCTCCTTGCATGGCCTTTCCCCTTGAGAAATCCCTGAGGAAAACATAATTCCTGTTCTCTCTTTTTCCTGGAGCTGTCCTACGTGATGTCTGGGTACCGCTGCTTCACCTGCCCTGTGGAGTTCAACAACGACACCAACAGCTTCACCGTGGACTGCGAGCCCTCCGAGCTGTTCCAGCTGCAGGAGTACAACATCCCCGTGGTGCTGCAGTCTGTGGTGGGCTGGGTACGACCCTCTCTGCTCCCCGGGTCTCATTTGGTGGGGTAGGACCGCTGAGGAAAGAGCAGGGCTGTGTTTTGATGTGAAGGAACGTGACAAAGGTGCATCCAGAAAAAAGGGGGAGTGTGTTGGTGCCTGTTGTTGATTGAGACCCCAAAGGAATTACCCCAAGTCTGGTGCGACGTGAACCCGTCTGAAAGCCAACTGAGCTAAAGCCTGGGGGGCAGAGAAGGAGGGACAGGCACTGAAAATCCCCCTGTGCTGTTTGTCCTGCAGAAGACAGTGCGGATGTACCCCTTCCAAATCCACAGCATCGCCCTCTCCACCTTCGCCTCCCTCATCGGGCCCTTCGGAGGCTTCTTTGCCAGTGGCTTCAAGAGGGCCTTCAAAATCAAGGTGAGGATGGAGAAGGTCATGGATATTTTGGGGAGGAAACACGCAGTGGGTGCTGCCACTCGACGCATTCTGGAGCTCCGAGGGAGGGAGGGGAAGGGAGGGGAAGGGAGGTTTGTTTAGTCACAGATTAAATGCTGGAGCAGGATCTCGGGTTTTTTTGACCAAAAGGGAAGAGACCTTAAGATTTTAACGGTGATGTTCT
This sequence comes from Machaerirhynchus nigripectus, assembly GCA_013397975.1. Classification (NCBI taxonomy): domain Eukaryota; kingdom Metazoa; phylum Chordata; class Aves; order Passeriformes; family Dicruridae; genus Machaerirhynchus; species Machaerirhynchus nigripectus. The sequence continues at coordinate 222,891 of VZRQ01001138.1, forward strand.
GAACCCTGCTGTGGTGCAGGTAGGGGAAGGAAGACCCAGCCAGGAAATTTTGCAATCTGAGGTTTCCCTTGATGTCTTGCAGGCTGGTTTTACATGTAAACAGTCTGTGCTCAGTTAAGATGCCTTGAAAGGCAAGGCAGGGTGGCAGCAGCTAAACATTTGCCTTCCCTGACCTTTGAGTGACAGAGCTGAGTTGAGCCTCGCTGCCCCTCAGGCACCAGCAACATCCAAAAGCAGGGAGGCACGAAACAAAATGTTTCCTCGGTCTGACTTTGCCTCCTGGGAAGAACTGGAGCAGGGGGCGAGTGCGGTGAGCGGGGGCACAAAAGCAAGCACAGGCCCTGGGGAGTGCTCAGCCCAATCCCTGTGCTCCCACAGGACTTTGCCAACACCATCCCGGGGCACGGGGGGATCATGGATCGCTTCGACTGCCAGTACCTGATGGCCACCTTTGTCAACGTGTACATCGCCAGCTTCATCAGGTGAGTGTGCCCTGCTGGGCCGGGGGTTTCCTGGCACTCCCAGGGCTGGGACGCAGAGCCAGTTGTGCTCCCTGATGGATTTAACAGTGAAAATACAACACAGAGGAAACGGGGGCTTGGGGAGGGGGAGGATCTTTAGCAGAGCTGGAAATGCAACCCTCACTTCCTATGGGCTGTTGTTACTCCAGTCCCACTGAAAATCCTCTGTGTCCCTTCTGGGAATCTTGGACAGGTTTCTAGAGTCAAACGAGCAGGAAAATCTAATTTTGCAGCACTGACAATCATTCTGTAGCCGAGCACGGAGGAGAAGAGCCTGTGGGTACATAAAGCATGTGCTGGGGGAGCTGAGGAACTGTCTGTATGTGGCTGCTTTCAGTTCTGAGGGGGAGCACCTACTGATAAGATGCACAATCCTCTTCAGATAGATTGGGTTTGGGGTGTTACTTTGTGTCTACAGTTCAGCCTCCTGTGCCTTTGAGTCCATTTCCACATCCCAGATGGAGCTGGGCTGCCAGGGTAGACCTGGGGAAGGAATGGACAACACAGCAATGAATCTCAGCCTGGGATTCTGATGGAATTGCACTTGAGCCCCATTGCTGACAATGCTTTTGCGTTGCAGAGGCCCCAACCCGAGCAAACTGATCCAGCAGTTCCTGACCCTGAGGCCAGACCAGCAGCTCCACATCTTCAACACGCTCAAAGCACACCTGGTGGACAGGGGAATTTTGGGGAGCCTGGAGGACGCATAGACAGGAGGTGGTTGGAACAGGACTGAGAACAGACAGGCCTCCTCCAGGGAATTCCTGGCTCGCCTGATTTAAGACAATAACGAGGCCTCATTTCACTGTAACTTTTCTTCCTTTCTTGGTAAATGTTTGCATTTGTGGTTTATTTTTTTTAATAATATATTTATAGAGCTTTGGTTGAAACGAGCAAATCTTGGGTTTGTAGCTGAGAAGGAGTTAAGGCTTGGAAGGACTGTTGGGTGGAGCAGGAGGGTGGGATTGTCCTGGTGGGACTGCTCTGAACCTTTGGGGTGCGTGGGCAGAGCTGAGCTTTCCCTGTGAGTGGGTTTTGCAGGGAATGCAGAGCCTGGCAGGGAAGGGGAGGCTGTGCCCTGCTCTGGCCCTCGTGCTCAGGGTGGCAGCTCTGGGGACCGTCCTCCTCTCCAGGGACAACTGGGAGTGCAGTGGGAATTGTCCCAGCAGTTTGTGCCTGTGGGAATCTCCTTGCACCAGGTAATTGGAAGAGGATCGAGTACTAACCCAGCCCTGTTTCCTCTGCCCAGCCCTGCACCTGCAGCTGCTCTCACCTGCTGCTTTTGCAGTGCCTCTCACATTCCCTCCCTTCAGGGCTGATACTTTGGCAAATCAGATTTTTGTAACCAATTAAACCAGAAACAGACTGGGGCCGAGGAGTCAAGAAAGTGGCAGTTGTGTGTGGGAATGTGGGAGGATCAGATTGCTTCAAAACCAATGGAAGGAAGCAAGTTTGAAAGAACGTCAAAGTTTCATTGAGCAATTCCTGCCAAGTGAGAACAACTTTTAGATAACTTGGTTTGTTTCCCCCCATTAAATAACCTTTAAGAACCACACTTCTTCACTTCTCCAAGGTTGGAAACCCCACACTGGGCTATTTGAAGTAACCTGGGGAGCAGTTTCCAGTCAGTTTCGTTGCAGGGTGGGCTCCAGCTGCAGCTGGGGGTTTTGTTTTCTTTCAGGGATCATGTCTGTTTGTTACTTGAGTTGTAGAAGTTGTGCTGCTGAGTTTACCATGGTCTGTGTTGCATTTCAGTCTGGGTTCATTTCTCTGCAGGCTTCTGTCCTGCCTTGCTTACTGAATCTTGTCAGAAATAGTTTGTACTTTATAGCTGCAAGTTTTATCAAAGTACTTTCCTTTATTTTGTCATACTTTTTTATTATTTAAAAATGAGAGCCCTAAAGATTTTAAAACTTCCTTTTTTTTTTTTTTTTTGTGATCAGATAGTAAAAATATCCCCACTTACACCTCATGCAGTGTTCCCAAACACAAGGTGGCTCTGATTTTCCTTCTTTCCATAGTTTGTGCATGGGAGAGAGAAACTTTACCTGATTTTAACCTGGGGAACGAGTGACGGGGAGAGCTCCTGCAGAAGTACCTTGGTGTTTTCAAGCAGTTGCTGCCATAAACCTTTAGCCACAGACCCCTCTTATGAGACCTGCACCTGCTGCGAGCTGGCTTGGCATCGACAGAAAATAAACCCCCTGAAAATCCCCCAAATTCAGAGTTTTTACTCCATATTCTGAGTCTGCCACTGCTTTCATTTACCCTGAGCATGCCAGAGAGCTCGTATGTGTGCAAATACATGGAGCAGGTCCCAACCTCTCCCCTGCATTTCTGCAGGACTGTGCTGGGCTCTGCTTCATCTCCCTGAACAGGAGGCACAGAGCAGAAGTTTGCACTCCAAGTGCAGGTGTTTGATGGAAAGCACAGGCTGCAGAGGAGGCTCTGGTTTTATGAAGTATTTTCAGCTGGTGCTGGCAAAGTTCTGCACTGAGCCAGTTCAGGACTGGGTTTGGGGTTCACACAGATTTTCCTGGTCGTGGGGACTGTTCCCTTCCAGCTTGAATCAGGCAGGGGTTTATTTTCTGTCGACAGAACAAACACTGGTGCAAGCCCCCGATACAGAACTGCAGAGGAGAACGGAGGTGCTTCCATCTGGCTTTGGCCAGGGATAGTGTTTGGGCCGTGTTTCAAGAGGGTTTGCCTGAGTTCAGCGAGGCAAAGTGAGGCCCCTGCCAGGAGCACCCGTGGGAGCAGGGTGGGAGTGCCAGGGTTTGGTTTGCCCTGGGGGGCTGGAGCAGCTGGATTCTCCCTGCCCATTGCCAAAATCCCTTCTTGTGGCTGTTGGGTCACAGGCAGAAGTGACAGTGTTGATGAGTATTACAAAGGTGTGCTCTGTTCATGGTGAGAAATTTCTCTGGTGGGTCTTTAGTCTCCTGCTCGTGTGCTTTAAACCCTTCGTTCCTCCTCTGTTGTAATTAGTGGGGCAAAGCTTTGCTGCAGGCCCTGGTTTGGGGCAGGCTGGGCCTTTCCCGAGGGTGTAAATGCTGGATGTGGGCACTGGAGGGCAAAGCAGTTCCACGGAGCGGCTGTGAGAGGAGCAGCAGCAGCTCTGCCTGTGGGTGGCTTCCCCGATCAGAAATTCCCCGATCAGCTTTATTCCTGCTTCCTCTTGGAAGGGTGGGCGTCCAAACCTGGGCTGCTCCTCGCGGGGTAGGGTTTCCTGCATGGAAGGTCAGCAAAGGGAGAGGGAACAGTGGATCCACGGAGGGGGGAGGGAGGTGGGGGCTGTCGGGATTATTTGCAAGTTGTGCAGCTGAACTCACAGGATCGGGAGTTGGACCCTGGGTTTGGCTTGGAGGGGGCCTGAAATGGAAATCTTGTTCCATGTCCCTTGCCACGGGCAGGGAATCTCTCGCCAGGCCAGGCTGCTCCAAGCCCCATCCCGCCTGGTGCTGAGCGCTGCCGGGGCGGGGGGTTTGTAACCCCCTCAGCAAGGAGGAAAAGCTGCTGCTCCTGAGGGAGTCTCTGAGGGAGGAGCTGATGCCGAGGGATGTGCAGCCGCACGCTGGCCCTGCAGGGCCTCGGTGCTGCTGCAGCTCTCAGGAGTTCGGGCGCGGAGGGGCCGCGATGCCCCAGGGGTGGCGGGGGAGCTGTGGGGGAGTTCTGCAGCTGCAGGAGAGCCCAGCGGCACAATCGCGGTGCTTCACAGCGGGCCCAGCACCGGGAAGCTCCACAGGGAAGAGCAGAGCAGCAGCGGGAGGCGGTGCCAGCGGGGATTTGTGCGGGTGGGCCGGCAGGAAGGGACGGGGAGGATTGGGCCGGTGTGAAGGTCACAGGCTGGTGTGGGAGCCACCTCTGCACCGGGGTCACTGCTCAGGCAGCCAGGGAGCCGGGAGTGTCCCCCAGGATGGCACTGGGAAGCTGCTGTGCTGTGGTGTGGTGTGAGGGGCTGGCAGTGCCGGGCAGGGCACTGGACACCCCCAGTGTTTGTTTTTTAAGGGCTGGTTGGGTTTGGACACGGGTTTGATGCACAGCTGGGCCGGGCCTGCGGACACCTCGGTGGGAATTGGCTTTTCTCTGCCTGGGGGTAGCCCAGGTGCGTTTTCGGGGGGAGGCAGGGCCAGCCCTGCTAAGGGAAGCTCAGGGAAGCACCGGGCCTGGGTTCTGTGTGCTGTGGGATCAGCCGGGGTTAATGAGACATTCCTGGGGCGAGGGGCTCAGCAGTGCCCCTGAGCCCGAGGGGCAGCTCTTGTGTGGCTCACAGAGCTGGGGACCCTGCAGCATCACCCACAGCTTGGCCCCGGGCTGTGGAATCCCAGTATCACGCTCCGGGGAATGTCTCCTGTGCCCCCAGTGTACAGTGAGCCCCCCAGCCTGGCTGTGGTGGGGTCCTGCCCCCTCTCCCTTCCCCCTGTGCGTGGTGGGAGCAGGGCAGGGCTGGGTGAGCACATCCAGCCCCTCCTGGGGACAGCTCAGCCCCAAAAAGCATCGCGTGGAAGCTCCCGTGGCCCCTCCCTCGGTGCCCAGCCCCGGGGTGGCAGCTCCGTACTCCTGAAATCCCCGTGTAACCCCTGATCTCCAGCCCTGGCCTGCTCCCACCACCGGCTTCTTTCTCTGTGCATAGTTCCTTTGATTCCGGTTTTAGCTACACACGTAGAGTTGCCTTTCTTTGACCGAATGTTCGAATGTGAAATATTGTATATTTTAAAGTATTTACCCTATTTATATACTGTATGTTACTGTTAAATAAATATAAATTCCATTATCCTAGAGCAGTTTCATTCAGCGCTATGGGGTGCTCGAACCTTTCCGTGCTCCACGTGTTGCAGACTCACATTCCCTCATTCCTTGCCCCGTAGCTCTCCTTCCTCGGGGATTTTCCCGGGAGCAGACCTGGCTGTGGCAGACACAGGTGGGCAGGACTGGACCATCCATGTCCTGCATGAACAGCCCCATTCCCAGTGGGATTTGTGGCGACCCCGGGGTCGAATCATCCAGGCTCATCTCGATCAACGATGAGGGAAGTGTTGGCACTGCTCCCCCTGCAAAATCAGCTCATTTTACCTGAAGATTTTACTGGGAATGTGAAAAACCGTTGGGAGTTCCACTTGCCATAAGTTGTTCCTTCATTTCAGCCCTTTCTCCTGCCCTGCCTGGGGTCAGGAGGGCAGAATCCTCTGTTTACCCAGGAAAACGCTATTTTTAGCTCTGGTGTTATTTTGTCTGTTTTTGACTTATCAGCTAAGCCCAAGCAGCCCCTCAGCAGCCTCTCAGGGCTTCCTGTCCCTGCACGGGCACTTGCAGACAACTTCAGCCTCCAGCAGCAGCAGAGCTCCACTCCCTCTCGATGGGAGCCCTGCGAGGTGACTCCAAACCCCAACTCCCACATTCCAACCGCTGCTCCCAGTCCAGCAGGGCATTGGTGGGCAGCACTGGGCAGTATCCAGCCATTTGTGAAGCAATTCGAGGCCTGAGCAATCCTGTGGTGTTAAATCTGCCAGAGAAGGGACTCCGGAGTCCTCAGGCAGCCGTGGAGCTGCGGCACCAGGGCCGTGTGTGCCAGTGCGAGGCAGAGCTGAGGGCACAGCCCAGCCCAGTGCCAGCCCTTCAGCTGCAGCTCCTGCCTGCCTTCCCCCCATCCTGAGCCAATTTGATTCAGTCAAACATGGAAAACTGCGAATTCCCAGTGGGAATCCTGGTGCCCGCTGTGTTCCAGCCCCGGATGAGGCTTGCTGTGACCTGCTGTCCATGAGATCCTGATGAAAGAGGGATGGAAAAACAACTTCATGGGCTGAGATTTGCCTTTTTTATGTCTTGCTGAGGCATGGAAAGTTTAGACTGAATATTGGGAAGGAATCCTGGCTGTGAAGGGGGGGAGGCCCTGGCCCAGGGTGCCCAGAGCAGCTGTGGCTGCCCCTGGATCCCTGGCAGGGCCCCAGGCCAGGCTGGATGGGGCTTGGAGCAGCCTGGGACAGTGGGAGGTGTCCCTGCCCATGGCAGGGGTGGCACTGGATGGGCTTTAAGGTCCCTTCCAACCCAAACCAGTCTGGAATTCCATGGCTCCGCTCAGGAACCGGCTGCCCTGAGGGGTGGCTAAGAAAAAATTCAATCTGGTGTTGTCCTTTCCGAAACCCGGAGAGGTCCCCGAGCAGGAGGTGGCTGAAGCAGCTCTGGGGTGCTCTCAGGGGCGGTTTTGGGGTGCCAGGGAGGGCTGAGCTCTGTGGTGTGACCACAGCGTTGGGCTGAACTGCACAACCTTGGGCTCCAGCAGAGTTTCCGTTCTGGAGGAGGGGACAGGGCCGCGTGACATCCTGCCCGTGACGCTGCGGGGGGAGAGGGCTGCTCCAGGCTGCCAGAGAGAACCAGGCTGAAGGGCAAAAGCAGCCCAGAGTGTGAGCCCGTGGAGCTCCTTAGCTACCTGCAGATATTTCTGAGAGTTAAAGCTGGTGCTTAATCCGGGGCTCACCCGGGCCCTCTGCTTGGGGTACAGCAGAAATGGAGCCCAGTGAGGAGTTTGGGGCCTAAGCGGGGTTTTGGGTTAATCTCATCAGGCCAGGGGAACGTCCTGGGCTGCTCTGCTGTGAGATTCCACACTGTCACAGTCTCTGGACTTTGGGCAGCGGAATCTGTGAGCTGGGGATCTCTGAGCTGGCTCCAGTCACTGCCCAAAGCAGCAGAGTCGTTTTTCAGCTGTGATGAACCCAAATTAGCCCAGCAGGCTCCACCCTGGCCGTGCTGTGACCGAGCACCCGGTGCAGGCTCCAGCTCCTTCCTTTCCTCAGTTTGTGTTACAACACTACAAACAAATGCCCTTTGCAGGTGGCTCCTGGGCACAATGCTGGGCTGGGAATCGCAACAGGAACCGGTGGCCACGTCCTTGTTCATCCCCCTGCGCTTCCCCTGCCGCTTGTTCCTGCTTCTGCTGGGGGCAACTTCCCTCTTCACGAGGCCTGGGCTTTCCCACTGTGGGGGAGATGGGGCTGGAGCCTCCATCAGGCCTTGGGGGGACCCTGCCATGGCCGGGAGCCCCCTCCCTGCTCCTGGGGGGTTTGTAATGACCTTGCCTTGCATCCTCCTGCGCCTCGAGAGCTGCAGCTTGGCCCAGCCCCAGCCCAGGGCTGCACAGCCCATTCTGAGGTGGAAAACCAGCACCAACCAGGATCCACTTGCTGTTGTGAGCAGGGATTTTGCTCGGTCCACTGCTCCTGGTGGGCTCTGTGTCCACATCCCACATTTGCCCAGGGAAGCTGTGGCTGCCCCTCGATCCCTCGAAGTGTCCCAGGCCAGGTTGGATGGGGCTTGGAGCACCCTGTCCTAGTGGAAGGTGTCCCTGCCCATGGCAGAGGTGGGACTGGCTGGGCTTTAAGGTCCCTCCCAACCCAAGCCATTCCATGATTCTAAGATCCCTTGGTCCTCACCGCTCCGATTTCCGTGGCCTTTCCTCCAGGAGCTGCCTCATTTCATCCCCATTTGGCTTTTACTGCTGTAAAAACCTTCAATCAGCCGTGGGCACCTCTCAGCAATCAAGAGGAGAACTCAAAGACCCCGGTGCCATCAGGGCCATGCACTCGGGGATGCACCAGGATGGGCACAGACACTGAGCTCACACCTGAGCTCTGCTCTGCCCCTGAGCAGAACATTCCCTGGTGCTCCGAGGTGGGCTGTTCCTCCTCGGAGCCGCTTTCGGAGCGCCAGGAGGACACCCAGTGTTTCTGACACCACTTCCTCAAATGCAGGGAGCGGGGAGCGGCCCCGGGCTGGGCTGCGCGTCCCCGGCAGCCGGGGCAGGGGGCAGGGAGGGGAGCGCGGCGGGCATCACCTGAGAGCATCGCGGGGGAAGCCAGGCCGGAGCTTTGCAGGAAAGCAGGGCAGGAAAGTACTTTTATGGGGTTGCTCACAGCTTCTCTCGGAGGCAGGAAGTTCTCTGGCAAATCAACCCTCGCCGAGCTGCTGCTCTCTGCGGGGGGATCGGCCCCGGGATCCCCACGGCACCGTCGGGGCTCGGTTCCGGCCCATCTCCTGAGCGAGCTCACCTTGGGGGAAAAAAAAAGCCCTTCCTGATCCGAAATGTCCCTCAAGCTGCCACGGAACTGGGATTTCAACCTGAAAATGGATGCTGCAAAAATAGGTACGGTGACTGTTCCTTTGTGCCCTTCTGTGTCCGCTTCGGTGCCCGGCACGGGGCGGGGGCTGGCGGTGTCCGTGGCCAAGCCCATCTGAGATTTTGGCTCCGGCCTCAGTGGGGGGACCTGGCCCCCAGGTGCCACTTTTGAGAGAGAGCAGATGATTTGCAAATGATTTGCAAGAAGTGATTTGCAGAGCTGTCACTGAGGGATGCCACGGGAGCAGGGGGACAGGGGGACAGGGGGACAGGGCTGCGGCCCCCCAGAATCCAGCTTTGGGAGGGTTTAAACCACCCAGGGCCCGTTCTGGTAGCACAGAGCCTGCAGGAGGTGAGGCTCAGGCCCAGGCACGTTGGTGTGGCCCAGGCTGGAGGAAACAATCTCGCCCTGGCTCAGGTGTCTCGGCCTCTCTGGCAGCGGCGGTTTCCTGTCGGGGGAGTGAGGAGCCCTCGGACTCCCAGGGCCGTGGGACAGCCTCACCCTGTGATTTCCTGACCCACCTCTCACCCCTGCCCAGGCTTTGCAGGGCTCTCGCCCGCCCCGGGATCCACCTCCAGCGTGGAAACCACTGGAGAACACCTTTGGGAAGGAGGGCAGGATCCCTGTGTGGGCTCCGAGGGCAAGATAGCAGAGCCTGGGGTAGGGTCAGCAGCCGGGGAGGGGATTTAGGGCTGCAGGAGCCCAGCCTTGTGCACGCTCGGAGGCCCAGGCCCTCCCTGGTCCTGGCACTGCTGCCAGAGCTCGGCCAGGGCCCGCGCTGGGGCTGGATTTGCCCCGGACCCCGCTGGTCTCTGCTGGGCTCTCCCTCCCCGTGCACCGCAGCAGCCTCCAGGGTCGGCCTGGCTGGATTGTCCTGCAAAGGCAACTTGGATTTTTGTCTGAAGCCACTTTCATCAGAGTGGCCAAACCATTCTCTGCACACGAAGCCCCACATGAAGGGACGGAGGCCCCAAATGCAGGATGAGACCTCGGGTGGCCCAGGAGCTCAAGCTGGGCAGAGGCTCAGTGCCCTCTCCCACACTCCAGGGGAGAAATCCCCACGGAATTATCACAGAAGCATCCTGGACTCCTGCCCTGCTCATTCCGAGGATGACTGATAGTTTTGTTGCCCAGAGGCTGTGGAGCAGTGGGTGCAGTCAATCAGCAGCTTGGAAAAAAGGCCAGGGGACAGCAAGGGTGCTGGGGAGCAGAGGGTGGAGATGGGAGAGAGGCTTGAACCTGTGTTGGTACCAGGAATTGCTTTTTACAAGAAAATCTGCTTGTGCTGAAATCCCTGGTGCTTTTTGCAGCTCCCAGCTGCTGGATGTTTGTGTTTGTGTTTGTGTGTGTGTGTGTGTGTGTGTGCAGTCTCCGGGGTGCTGTGACTTCACTTGTGGAAATGTAAAGGCACATTTGCAGATGTTTGCAGTATTTGCAAATTGTCACCGCTCTCATTGGCTCCTCCTGGCTCAGGGACACTTCCCCCAGGAAACTCCTGGCACCTCCAGGCACAGGCAGCTTTTGGAAACCTCAGGAGGGTGCACCATAAAACTGCAAAGCTCTTTATTTCAATGAAATAGAAATTCCCAGGTGAAACCTCTTTCACTGGTTTTTATTGCAAGTTGCTCGAGTCACTCCCCTGGGGCAGGAGCAGGGGGTGGCAGGGGGGCTCCTGCCCAGGACAAGGGTTTGGGGCAGGGCCCGGTGTTGGTGTGGGCACCACGGGGGCCCCTCTGCCCTTTGCACCCACACTGTGGCTCCTGTTTTGGGGAGAGGGCAGCAGCACACGGGCCCCTCCCCGTGCTGGAGGTCCCGGGGCTGCAGGAAGAGCGAGGATGTTTTGGAGGAAATGCCCAGCCCCAGAGGCCGTTGCTGCAGGAAATGCTTTGGGGGCACCACCAAAGCCCTCGGTGGCTCCTTCCTGCCCTGGGGGAGCGTGGAGAGGGGCAGGGATGGCTGCGCGGGGAGGTGTTGGCGGAGGAGATGGTTCCAAGTGCTGGAGCCAGGGAAAAGCTTCGTCCCCATCCCAAATTCCACCACCACACCGGAGCTGGGTGTTGCACTGGCCACAGAATGAACAGAGCTGGACAGGTGGTGAGGGAGGAGGCATGGCCTCGGTGGTTCTGGTGCTGTGCATGCAAAAAACTTTAGAGAAAACAAAGCCAAGGGCCCCAGGGCAGCTCCCTCCCCTCACCCCTCACAAGAAATAAAAACAACAAACTGCTCTTCTGGCCTTCAGTGGGCCCAAAGTCCGGGCAGAGCTGCCCCGTGTGGAGGAAGTGGAGCTGTGTGTTCTCAAGGGTGCTCAAGGGTGTGCAGGAGCACGGCTGAGCCAGGACTAAGGCCAGGCTGCACCCTGAGCCTGGAGTGATGCTCAGGGAAGGGGACTCCAGGGGATCCCTCTGAACCCAGAGGCCTGACGGGGCTGGGAAGGGCTGCAAGCAGGGAGAGAATAAACCTCATTTCCAGCAAGGATGGACCAGTCAAGCTCAAGGCTGAGAGCAGGAGGAGCCCCAGGCAGCAGCGCCCTTTCCCTCAGCAGAGCCCTGATGCAGTGCCGGCCTTTGGGGAGGTTGACATCCCCCATAAAAGGCAGCAAAACATCGCATTTTTCCTAAACCTCCCCAGTTTCTCCCTCCAAGCCTTGTGCTGCTGCAATATCAGCACGGCTGGGCTCAGCTCTGTGCCCGGCAGACTCCTCACTCCCAGTGGCCGCTCCAGCCCTTCAGGTCATTCCCCAAAAATCCTCACCCCGAGGGGTCAGGGACAGCCCCACGACACGGAGGAATGTGACTGATGGGTTCCCGAGCACGTTGCTGAGAACCAGCAATATTGACAAGCTCTGAGGAATGCAGGAATGCAGGCAAAGAGCAAAGAAGCTGCCAGGGCTGGAGGAGCAATTTGGAAACCCCGTTTGGGTTTTCCATCAGGGGCAGCATTTTTCGGGAGAGCTGGCTGGGAAATCCCTTTGCAATGTCCCTGCTTCCATCCCCGTCCTCTTCAGGGCCATCCCGTGGCAGCACACACTGAATGTGCAGCATCCCCAGGGTGCTTTGAAGGCTGGACTGGGGGTTCACAGTCCTTTCTGGGGTCTGAGATTCACAGTCCTTTCTGGGGTCTGAGATTCACAGTCCTTTCTGGGGT
>VZRQ01001138.1:236259-255489 GCA_013397975.1 Machaerirhynchus nigripectus
GTGTCCCTCTGTCCCTCTGTCCCCACTGCCCGTGTCCCTGTGTCCCCACAGCCCGCTCCAGGAGCGTGATGAGCGGGGACCCCGCGGGCGCCCGGCCGGGCTCCTCGGGCGCGCTGGAGCGGCCCCAGAAGCTGGGCTGGCTGAAGAAGCAGCGCTCCATCGTCAAGAACTGGCAGCAGCGCTACTTCGTGCTCAAGGGACAGCAGCTCTACTACTACAAGGACGAGGACGATGCCAAGCCGCAGGTGGGGCGAGGTCACGGGGCTTTGCTGGTCCTCGGCCACCCCTGGGCCGGGGAATTGGGGCTGAGGGAGTTGGGGTTGTCCAGCCTGGAGAGGGGAGGCTTCGGGGGGATTTAATTGTGGCCTTCCAGTGCCTGAAGGGAGCCCAAAAGAAAGATGGAGAGAGACTTTTTACAAGGCCAAGGGGGAATGGCTTCCCCCTGCCAGAGGGCAGGGTTGGATGGGATATTGGGAGGGAATTCCTCCCTGTGAGGGAGGTGAGGCCCTGGCACAGGGTGCCCAGAGCAGCGGTGGCTGCCCCTGGATCCCTGGCAGTGTCCAGGGCCAGGCTGGACGGGGCTTGGAGCAGCCTGGGACAGTGGGAGGTGTCCCTGCCCATGGCAGGGGTGGAACGAGATGAGCTTTAAGATCCCTTCCCACCCAAACCATTCCAGAATTCCATGATTCCCTGAAATGGTTTGGGGTGGGTCTGGAGTCGGGTATTGAAGGAGTTTTCTGCCTCTGGGCAGTGACAGAGATGCAAGGTCCTGATCAGGAACTTGATGGATGCATTTCAGTTCCTCAGGTGCCTGCTGGGGGCTGGGTCCCTCTGTGGGTCCCTCTGTGCCCCAGCACAGGGGAAAGCCCAGCCCAGTCCCCAGCTGGGAGCTGTTCTCATTCCCCAGGAGAAACAGCTCAGCTCTGCTTTCGGGACAGCGGGGGCAGCAGCGGGGGCACGAGGGGAGGCAGCTCTGAGAGAGGTTCTGTCCCTGCTCTGGTGGGAAAGGCACCTGGCAGGATGCTTTTAGGGAAAGTCAGCAGGACTTGCAGCACAGCCTGAGGGTGAGGGTCAGCCCAAGCCAGGCCTTGGCAGGGCTGAGGGCTGGACAGATGGCAGGGAAGGGCAGCTGCTTCCTCAGGACTCCTGCCACGGGAGAGGCAGCTGGAAGGGAAGGAAATTCCTCCCTGGCCAGTGCACTCGCCTGGAAGAAATCAGGTGGTTTTCCAAATTTATTTTATTTTATTATTTTATTTTATTTTATTTTATTTTATTTTATATTTTATTTTATTATTTCATTTCATTTCATTTTTCCACCATTTTCTCCATACCAGTATGGAGTATCTGTATTTCTCCATACCAGTATGGATTTTAGAGTATCCAGCACCTTTTCTTCCTTCGGAGAAACTCCAGGGAAAAGTCCCCTCTGCTGGGAAAGCTGCTCCCTCTGCAAAGTGTTGCCAGCAGCAAAACTCCTCGTGAGACAGAAAACACTCCCAAGGGGAGGGTGATCCGTGGATCCTCGGGGTGGGAGCACCAGGCTGAGCCCGGTGGGACCCAGGTCCCATTTCTGGCTCTGCCCCGTTCCCGGGTGCTGGCGAGGAGCTGGAAATGGGATGTGGGAGCAGAAAGTGCTGTAGAAACCTTCCCGTGGCACTTGTGGCAGCTCAGGCCCTGCCCCTGCTGCACCACCCCAGCATCCCGCCCCGCGGGTCCCAGCAGGGATCCCGATGGAAGCAGCCGGGCTTCGGGAGCTCGGCGGCTTCCAGGAGGCTGAAATTGCTGAGAAATTTCATTTTGGAGGCGCAGCCTCATTTCCTGCCCCGGGAGGCCTCCAGGGCTGAGTCACCCCAGCCCCCCCACCAGCCCCCGCAGCCAGGGAAGGGAAGGTCCACCAGAAATGGCTGTTTTCCACTTTATTTATTAATTTCCCATCCCTTTTCTTCTTTTTCTCTCCTCCTCTCCTGCTGGCTTTGGGCTGGCTTTTGAGTTTAAGTAGTGCTGTGTTAAAGGAACAATTTTCCTGCCCCTGCCCAGCAGAAATTGGATGTTCTGGGGTTTTCCCAAATCCATTCTCCTTTGTTTTCTCTTGTCCCATTCCCAACAAGGGCTGAAAGAGCACAAGAAGTGAGAAAAAAATAGGAAAGAGCAAAAGAACCAGTTTTGTCCTTCTGAGAATCACTTCTTTGGGAAAATTGGCATTTAAGAAGTGGCCCTTGTTGTTTGAAAAGTCATTGTAGCTTATCTACACAAATATATCTCTATAAAATCCATCTCTTGCAGGGTGTTTGGTGGCAGGACCCCCACCCTCAGTGGCACTGTGGCCTCGCACAGGTGGCACACAGGGGTTTGCTCTGCTCTGCTCTGTCCTAGGGCTGCCTGTCTCTGCAGGGGAGCACCATCAGGGTGGTGGCCACTAACCCAGAGGAAGGAGGGAAATTCATCTTTGAAATCATCCCAGGTGAGGATGGCTCCACTCCTCCTCCTTGCACGCTTCTGGACTGGGCTGGCCACCCAAACTCACTCGGGCACGTCCCTTCCCAGTCCTTGTGCTCCCGCTTCTTTCCGAGGCTCCCAGAGCGCTGTTCCATGGGAAAATGAATTTCTTGCTTTCGCCATCCCCACCCCAGGGCTGGAGCAGGGCCCCGTGTCAGTGCCCATGTGCCATGGTGAGAAGCTCTGCCAGGCTGCAGCTGCAGCAGTTTCTGTTCCTTCCCTGCCGATCTCCAAGTGTGAAATGTCAGAGCTGCGCTTCCCCTGCAGCCAGCGGGGCTTTAATGGGGAAATGCGGAGCCAAAAGCACCTAACAAAGCAAACAGCGAGGATGTGCCTTTTCTCCTCCAATCCTCTCCCTAAATTTGTTGTCTCTGCAGGGGTGGCTGGAGAGCAGAGCCGGGCAGGGCAGGACAGCTGTGTGCTCATGGCCAGCTCCCAGGCGGAGATGGAGGAGTGGGTGAAATCCATCCGGAGGGCGCTGGGGTCGGCGTCGGGAGGTAAAGGGGAGCAGGGACAGCTCCTGGAGGGGGGATCTCCCACTGCCCTGGGGCCTGAAGCAATTTGGGGTGAGGGGTTCAAAGCTGGGCTCAGAAATCCATGGAAAATGGGGCTGGGACGTGTCCCCTGTGACTCCTTGGAAGCTGCGCCGGGAGCAGCCCCGGCGCTGGCAGTGCTGAGGAAAGCCAGGCCTGAGTGAACATTTCTGAGCTGGCTTCATCTTTTGTCAACTTCCTCGTGGACTTTTTGACCCTGGAAATGTTGTTCTTGAAAACAACTCCCATTCAGGGATAAAGCCTTGAAAATTGTTGTTTTCCACCTGCCAATTTGCTCGCTTTGCTTTTCCTCTGGCTTTTCTTGCTCAGCCCATCCTTTCTGCCCCCATCTGCTCTCAGCCTGCCTGGGTCACACCCTCACCCTGCTCACACGCAGGCATGAACCTGTGCCAGGGCCTCCCCGCCCTCACAGCCAGGAATTCCTTCCCAATATCCCATCCAGCCCTGCCCTCTGGCAGTGGGAAGCCATTCCCTGGGTCCTGTCCCTCCATGCCTTGTCCCCAGTCCCTCTCCAGCTCCCCTGGAGCCCCTTCAGGCCCTGCCAGGGGCTCTGAGCTCTCCCTGGACCCTTCTCTTCTCCAGGTGAACATTCCCAGCTCTCCCAGCCTGTCCCAGCTGGTTTTCCTCTGCATCCCTGAGCTTTTCTGCCTCCAAACGGGACCAGGCTGTGCCCTGGGGGAGGCAGCATCACCCAGCTGAAGCGAGGAATGAGCCAGGAATTTTCAGGGCATTGTCCCAGCTGGCTCTAATATTTAATAACGGCTCTGCCTCTGATCCTTTTTTAAACTTAGGAGCCTTTTGGTCTCTGGTAGCTAAATTAAGTGACTTTATATGAAAGAAAATGTAAATTTATAGCAGCACAGAGGGCCCTGAGGACAGCAGTCAGAGACTATGGAGCTGCATTTTATGTCAGTATGTCTGCAGGTTAGCAGATCCCAAAACTCCCAGAACTTGAGGTTTTTTGGCTTCACTGTAAACTGGGGCAAGAGGAGCTTTTAGAGCAACCCCTGCATGGGGAGGTTTTGGCCAGAGCCTGCCTGGGAGCAGCCCCGTGGCCCAGGTCCTGTGAACTTGCTGCACACTGAGAAGCAGAAAATCTGCAGAGTGAAGAAACAGCAAAAGCATCTCCGACATCTCAGTGTGGTTTTGCAGGGTTGGTTGTCACCCCCACAGCATCGCAGCTCCCGGGGGAGGTGTCCCCAGACCAGCAAACCTGCAGTGAAATCACCAATTCAGTATCAGCTGCCACAGCAGAGAGGCCGCAAGAAGAGAGAGATTTGCTCCTGGTTGCACAGTGACAGGTTTATGTTCATTATTTGGAAGTGTGAGTGACAAATGGAACAGCCCCGTGCCCAGGCAGGTGCTGACAAGCCCTGTGCTTCCAGCTGAGGGTGTTTACCTGCATTTCCCTGCTCTGGAGGATGCAGGGGAACGATTTCAGCCTTCAGAGCACACGGTGAACACACCACGGGCACTGCTAGGGCAGGAATGTGGCAGAGGACCAGGGGACCCTTTGCCATTGATATTCCAGAGCCCGCTGGAGCTGGGATTTGCCTGCTCTCGCCATGGCCCAGGCTCCGAGGAGGCCGAGCTGGGATCCAGGCTGCTGCCTGCCCCCCTTCAGGTGCTGCTTCTGCTGCAGGTTCAGGAGGAAAAAGCCAGTTCTGCTCCGAAGGAAAGGTACTGTCCCCTCGGAGCACGGCTGTCCTCGGCACAGGGGAGTGTCAGGAGAGGGGAGGGGGAAGAAAAGCGATGGGATCAGGAGGAATTCCAGCTCCCAATCCCTGCAAGGATCTTTTCTGATTTCTTGGTGGTCTCCTGTGCTTTCTATCCCCCTCAGCTTTGTGGGATGAGCTTTCTTCCCTCCCTGTGCCCTGTCCCTGTCTCGCTGTGGATCAGCATCCTGCTCACAGGCAGCAAACCCCACGGCTCGCTCCCAATCATTTGGAGAACTGTCAGTTTCTTGGAGGAGCAACAAGGTTTTATTTCGCTGTTGCTTCCTCGGGAAAAGCTCTGCTTTCTGCACAACTTTGTTTCTGCCGAGGAGTTTGGGGGTTCTGGCGCCTGGCAGAGCAGCAGGTCCTGCTGGGGCAGGTGAGGTGTCCTCAGCAGAGCTGTGGGGTTCCTGCTCTGACCTCGTGCCCTGTCCCCAGCCGTGTTCGGGCAGCGCCTGGCAGAGACCATGGCCTACGAGCAGAAGTTCGGGCAGCACCAGGTGCCCATCCTGGTGCAGAAAAGCGCCGAGTTCATCCGGGAGCACGGCGTGAGCGAGGAGGGAATCTTCCGCCTGCCCGGCCAGGACAACCTGGTCAGACAGCTCCGGGACGCCTTCGACGCCGGGGAGAGGCCCTCGTTCGACAGGTAACGCCTCCCCCACTCCCGAATTCCAGGGAGAAGCGGCCAGTCCGACCCCCAGAGCCCAGCAGTGCCCTGCAGGAAAGCTGAACCCTCCAGAAGGGCCTGAGGAGGAGAGAGGGTTCAGCAGAAACCCCAAACACAGAATCAGAGGGTGCTGAGATGAGATTCCTGGAAATACAGGAAAGCATTTGGGAAAATCCTGGCCTCGTGCAGCAGTTATGGTTTGGAGCAGCCAAGGAAGGAGCAAAGGGAAGAGCTCTGCCCATCAGCTGAGGGCTTTGAGAGAGGGGCAGGGTCCCAGATAAGCCCAGAGCACACTCTCATACACACAGCAGAAGTTGTTCCTTGCTCTATTCTCCTCCTGTTGCTTTTCCCTACAACCCCACACAGAGGTGGCAGAGATTTTGGGAGATTTTTGCTGCTGCAAAGCTGTGTCCCCCTGCCCCCACTTCCTCTGCAGGGCCAAGAGGAAACGGAGAACTCCCTGAACCTGGGAGAGCTGCCTGTCCCTGCTCGTAGGTCTCAGAGAGGCTTTGGAGAGAGACCTTGGCAGCTGCTGCCTCTGCCATGCCCTGGGAAAAACGAGAGAAGGAGGGGAAAGCCCCCTCTCTCTGGTGCCTCCCTTTCTCCAGAGGTTCTTCTGTCCTGTCCCCCTGATCCCTTGATTTTGGCCCCAGTGGCACAAGGCATGGCCCACCCTGCCCTGCTCACCTGTGCTGCTCCAGGGCTTCTCCCCCCAGTTTGTGCTGGTGAGAGCCACAGCCCTGGAGCTGGGACAGAGGAAAAGTGGGTCCTGCCTTTGCACAGCACCTCAGGTGAGGATTTCAGCTCAATCCCTGCCCTGCCCCGTGCACCAGGCCCGAGATAAGGAGTGCCCAGGCTGCTGCTGTGTGCAAAGGTGACACTGGAATTTGGGAGCTGCCCCATGTGGCACCTGAGCCCCAAGAGCCCCCAAGGCCTGGGATGCTCGAGGGAGAAGAGCCCCAAACCCAGGAGCTTCCCTGGATTTTTGTGCAAAGCCCATCTTGCCTAAGCATCATGCAGGGCCTCGTCTCTCTGCTCGCAGGCCTGTCCCTGACCACAGAATTTTCCTGGTTTTATCGAGCTTTGTTAGGAAAACCCCATCAGTTTCACCTAAATCACCCAGCTGGGCAGAGCGAACCCATCCCAGCAGCAGCTCTGCACATGAGTATTTCTCACTTCTGGGCTCTGAGCCCTGCTCGGAGCTTTCCTGTTGGAACCTGTGGAGGGCCATGGGAAGGTGAAGCCTTCTTTAGTGTTTGCAGCCCTGTTTTGCAGCGGGGCCCGGCCGGGGAGCTCAGCCCTCCTGCGCTGTTCCCCCTGTGCCGCAGGGCTTGGGGTGAGCATGGCCGGGGTGCTCTCAGGGGGACTGCAACCCCCGGGCGCCCCACGCAAAACGTGTTCTCAGTGAGGAGGAAGGCAGACAGTGGGGCTTGCAGTGACCTGAGAGCAGCGGGGTGCTGGCTCAGCCTTCAGTGCCATCCTTGCAGCCTGTTTGGGTTTTCAGGGGCACACTCATGCACACAGCCACGGCAGGGTGGAGTGGGGAGTGTTAGAAAGCTGCTGCTGCAGTCCAGGCACCCGGGATGCCCAGTGGGGTGTATCACTAGGTCCTACAAAAACACAGCTCTGAAAATGTCCCTGGTTTTATGTGTGTTTATAAAAATAATAGTATTTTACAACCCCAACCAACCCTAAAAATAACTGACCTGGGAGATTTCTGCTTGAAGTTTGTAAGAGTTTAGTGACTCCAAGGTAGGTCAGATTAGAGGCTCGTGATCTTGACAGTGTCCCTTTGACAGACTGTAAATACAGGGGCTGCAAAGCTGCAAACATCTGTCCCAGCAGAGCGGCCCCAGGAACTGCTGCTGCTCCGAAATCCCAGGAGGCTCCGCCAGCTCCACACTGGGGAGTGTGGCTGAGCAGGGGAAGATCTGCACGTGGACCCCTGGGAGCCCAGCATGGGCTGGGGTGGCTTTGCTTGGACTGGGAGATGGGAGAAGGGTTTTGCTTGGAATGGGAGACAGGAGAAGGGTTTTGCTCCCTTTTCCTTGGTTCTCCACCCCTTTGAGTGCAGTGACAAGAGCCAGGGTGGTGCTCCTGAATTGCAGCTCCCACTCAGGGTGTGGCTCCATGGGTGTCCAGTGGGTGAAGAAAAGTGATTTTGGGTTCATAAAGCAAAGGAGCGAGATTGCGATAATCCCTGCCCAAGAGCCTGTGTCGTGCCAGGGGCAGCTGCTGTTGGCTTTGGCTCCTGCTGTGCCCAGATCTGTCCCTGGGTGATGGAGCAGCCAGAGCAGGGGCTGCCTGCCAGGGTCCTGGATTTCCAAGGGAAGGGCAGCTGGGTAGAGCTGAGACTGTGACTATGTGCCTGCTCAAACTCGGCTTTGGGAGGAGCCCTCGAAGTGAATTCCCTGCTATCCCAGCTCCGCCCAGGTGTGGACACTGGGACCTGCCACCCTCAAGGTGGGGAAAATCTCCACCAAGCCTTGCTTCTGCTGCCAGCTGGGGCCATTCCCTGGCTGTGGGTCTCCCCAGGTTGCTCTGGCCTCCCTGTTGACATCTCTGTGTCTCCACACCTGCACACGGAGCTCAAACAGAGCCTTCTGGGGCCTTGCTGACCTGCTGGGTCTGAGTTGCCCTGAGTGGCTCTTGGCACGTTGCAGGGACACCGACGTTCACACCGTGGCCTCCCTGTTCAAGCTCTACCTGCGGGAGCTCCCGGAGCCCGTCGTGCCCTGGCTGCAGTACGAGGATTTCCTGCTCTGCGGGCAGGCTCTGGAAGCTGACGAGACAAAGGTAGAGAAGCTTTTGTTTTCAGTTTCAGTGCCAGGGCAGTTTGTGAGCTGGAGGTGCCAAGTGCACAGCACTATCAGCCGTGTGGTTACTGAGCTTTGGAATTTGGGGAGGGAAAAAAGAAGGGAAAAAATTACCAAGAAAACGCTCTCCCGAAGCCAGTGGGGTTTCCCAGCTTTACCACATGGCTTTGTGAATGTTAAAGCTTAAATTTCTGCTCAGCCCATCTTTTTGTGGAGCCCTTGCAGCAAACAGCAAGTGTGAGAACCAGGGTGGAAGGGAGCTCAACATCCTGCAGCCCCCACCTGCCCGAGCTGAGTGCGGGGCTGCCAGAGGGCCCTGGGGGCACCAGGGAGGGAAGTGGAGATTTGGGAGAGGGAGAAGTGAGGAACAGATGGGAATTGTCTTTTCCCAATGTATAATTTGGTGGAAAAGCAGCCCTCCCTTTGCAAAACCAGCCACTCATGGCTCTGTTCCTGTACACGGGACCGTGGAGTCCCAGAGTGGTGGGGGTTGGGAGGGACCTCAAAGCCCATCCAGTTCCACCATTCCACCTTCCATAGCCCAGGTTACCCAGAGCTCCATCCAGCCTGGCCTTGGACACTTCCAGGGATGGGGAAACACAGAAAACAATGATGGAGAATGCCAGGAGAATCAGAGCCACTGAGTCCATGAGGTTGGAAAAGATCCCCAAGATCATCAACCATGACCCAGCACCACCCCCATGGTCACCACTAACCCCTGTCCCCAGTGCCACCACACGCGTTTGGAACACTCCCAGGGATGGGGACTCCACCCCTGCCCTGGGACTGGTGCAGTCACCAGGAGGAGACCCCACACAGGCATGGATGGAGTGACCAAAGCTGTTCTTGGGTCCAGATGTGCCTGTGAATCCTCCTGGAGCTGTTTCTTCCCTTGTATTTAGGGCCACCAGGAGCTCCTGAAGCAGCTGTCCCTCCTCCCCAGAGACAACTACAACCTCCTCAGCTACATCTGCAGGTCAGTGCTCTGCACAAGGCGTGGACAGCTCAGGTTTGGTGCTGGGGAGCAGAAATGTCATCCCAAAGGATGACTCCTCTAGACAGAGCCTGCTTAAGCTGTGCTTTGGTTCCCCTTGAGTCACCAGATCCCGATTTTTGTAGAGGAGAATTTCAGCCCCTGGGATAAAAGCCCTGACAATGTCTGAGCATAAATCACCACCCTCAGGCTCACTTACAAATCCCCGAGAGTTAAAACCAGGTGTAGTTTTCCTGGACAAAAACCTTGTGCGCCAAACCTCCCGGGTTTCACCCAGCCTGGGTGGTTTTTCTCTGGTTAGAGATTTGATGGGGGGATTCCCTTCCTTTCTGATTTGTTTTTGAGGGGAGCAGCTCCTCACATGGGGGTTTTTATTCTGGTACCAGTAAGACCCAGCTCCAGTTCTAAGGCCAAGTGTTTCTGTCCTCGTGACTGGGAGGAAGAGGATAAATCAGGATTTTTCACCAGTCAGGCTTTTGGCAATCTTCCACCTCTGATGTGAAATATTTGCTGGCAGGTTTCTCTATGAAATACAACTCAACTCCAGTGTCAACAAGATGAGTGTGGACAACCTGGCAACAGTGATTGGAGTGAACCTCATCAGACCCAAGATAGAGGACCCTGCAATTATCATGAGAGGTAAAAGGGGCTCCTGGAATCACTGGCACAGGAACCCAGCATGCTGAAATACTGAGTTGCATCCACAGCCTCGAAATTAACGATTTTCTGTGGTGGAGCTGTGGATTTCAGCCAGAAATGTGCCTGGGCACAGCGAGTGCAGCAGGGAAGAGTCCAGCTGTGTGTTTGTTAGGCTGTGAAGGTGTTTATGGTGACACAAACCCCTCAGGAATTACACTGTGTGTTTCCTTCACGGAGTTCAGCCCATTCAGGAATTTGGTGAGGTCATCTCTGTGCTGCTTGGAGCAGGAAAGGTGTAAAATTCTTCTTTGGGAAACAGAGGAAACTCAAAGAAATGAGGGCACTCATCTGTTTTTACTCACTGCATTTACTTTATTTGGCTTTATGATCCTGCTCCTTGTTTTCTGCTCCATCTCCATTTTAGACACCAGAAAGGCCGAGCAGAAAATCCAAGTGGGGGAAAATCCACAGGTGGAATCCCGAGGCACTGGGTTTGCCCCTGACAATCTCTAATTCCCCCAGGCACGCCCCAGGTCCAGAAGGTGATGACTGTGATGATCAGTGACCACGAAAAGCTCTTTCCCCCATCCAAGGATGTGCCTCCCTCCCCACCTGCCCAAAAAAACGAGAAGAAAGCTCCTGTCCCTCGCAGCTCCGTGGGCTGGGGAGCTGCAGAGGACCCCACAGCACTCAGAGGCTCCATCCAAAGGCAGATGGTAAGGACAGATCCCCAGGGGAATAATCAAACCTACATTTATTAAACGTGTGATTAATTGGGACAGGCTCTGACAGGTCAGCGAGCCCTAAAAACACTTGCTATTTATAGGTTAAAAAGCTGTGTCTGTCATCCCTGGAATATTTACATCAGGAAAACGATGTAGATAAACTTTCCACTTTCCTGTGGAAAATCTGCTGTTCTGGGAAATATGAAAAATCCCAAAGCTTTCTGGCTAAACAGCCAAACACATGAAACCTTTTCAGCTCAGGCTGATGAAAGGAAAACACTGAGGATTAAAGGCTTTCCACCGAAGGAATCTCTGCAAAAAGTTCTTTTTACTGGCAAACATGGTGCAATTCAAAATAGGTTTTTATGGAAAAGCATGGCCATTCCCCCAGCAGGTTCAAATGTGCCCCGTGTGAACCCTGCAGCCACAGCAGTGGCTGTCACCTGTCTGCTCCCAGAGCAGGACGGGCTCTCCCAAAGCTGAGCTCTGTTTTACAGAGGGATCACCCCAACTCCAGCAGCGCCCCTGGCCCAGCTGCGAGCTCCAGTGTCCCCGGGGAGGACACGGAGTCCAAAGACACACTGGGAATGTGGAAAACGCAGCCAAGGAAAAGAACTCAGACTTTACCTACGAGGAAATCTCTCCTGGCAGCGGCTCCCCCGGGGGAGAAGGGCAGCAAGGAGAAGAACGATGTCTTTGCCAGTGACTTTTGGAAAAGCAGCACGCGCCCCGTGGGCTCTGATGGACACAAGAGAACGTTGTCTCATGATCTTTTTAAGCTGCTCGACCTCCACAGGGCTTCAACCTATGACAATGTTCCCCCCTCCCAGGCAGAGAGTGGGGAAGGCAGCGGCTCCAGCCCCAGCCCTGCCAGCAGCATCTCCGAGAAGGAATTCCTGCCCTGCTTCAGTCCCAGCCACGAGCCAAGGGAACCAGCCAGTCCCACCAGCAGCCCTGCTGAGGACTCCAAACCCGAGCAGGAGAGCAGGGAGTTCCTGCAAAGCATGATCCTCAAGCTGGAAAAAGACATGGAGGCACAGAGAAATGAATACGAGGGGCAAATCAAAAGGTAACTGCAGGGAGCTGCTTTCTGCAGAGTGGGAAACGTGCAGCTCGTGCTGTGACAGCAAACACTGCACAGATTTGTTCACCAGCAATGTTATGCAGTGTATAATAGCAGAGATTAATGATAAATACAGCATTTACAGGCTGTCTGAAATCACTGTGCTGTGCTGTACGAGCTGTGCTCTCATCACAGCGGGTAATGTTGTATTATCACAACATTAATGCTCCACAGCTCTTATCACATCATTGCATGGCACTGCAATGTTCCTGCACGCATTGCACTGCCATAATTCCTGTTATTACCACCATACTGGACCATTGTGCTCTCCAGAATTCACCAGTAGCATCACTGCTCCGCTGGCTGTAACCATCAGTGTTTACAGCCCCACATGTGATATTATATATCATGATTATTATCCTATTATCAATGCACATGTATCACTTTTATTGATTTATTGCATCATGTTTTGTGGCCATTGAGGGGCTCAGGACAGCACCTCTGGCTTGTTTTGCTGCTTAATGATGCTGAGGTCAGGCTCCCTAAGAGCCAAAGGATTTTCCAGCACTTTTCCAATCCAATCCTTCCATGCTCTGTTTCCCTTTGCAGTCTCCAGAACGAAAACTATGAGGTCTGGGCCAAAGTGGTGAGGCTGAACCAGGACATTGAGCAGGAGAAGAAGAAGTCTGAGCAGCTGGAGCTGAAGCTGAGGAATGTGGAGTGCTTGCGGGAGGACCTGGAGAAGAAAACCAAGGTGCTTGAGGAGGAGATAAAAAACTTAACTAAATCCACGAGTAAAACTGATGCCAAAGCCAACTAGGAGGAGACACCCAGCTTTGCACAGACACAAAATGCAACTGCAGGAATCCGCAGGAACTGCAGGTTCAGAGCCAGGGGCTTGTATTGTCCAGTGTCCTGCTACTGCCCACAGGCCGAGTGGGAGGAAGGAGACCAGAGCTTAGAGGCCAGTTCATGCTCTGGACCAGGAAATTTCAAAAATATCCTTTAGCTTTTATTGGTGTGTTTATTTCAACTCCTCCTTCAGCTGCTCAGGTTACCTGGAGAACAGGCCAGCACTTCCTGCTGCTCAGTCAGAATCAGAAGGTTGGGTTACAAACACGTTGTGCCTTTACACAGAAACCAGCAGCGTCCCTCCTCCAGCTGCCCGGCTGCTTGCTGGAGATACCCACATGGAAACATCCATGGATCCCGGATCTGGGCAGGCAGAGGAGCCCCAGGGCCCAGGGAGGCACAGCCCTGGGTGGTGGAGGTGCTCACATCATGGTTTGTGCTCTCGTGGGGCAGGACAAGGGTCTGAGATCCCCTGCAGCATCAGGAGATGCTGTGCCAGCCACCCCCACATGGCTCCAGGCAGAACACCCCAGTATCACACAAATCTCCTCAGTTCAGGGGCTGTTCAGGTGCTTTAAGTTGCTGTTCTCTGCAGCCGGGTGTTCCTAATCCAGCACAGCCAGCAAAGCTCAGAGAGCACTTTCACACACCTGTGCTTGGAGCTCTTGGTGCAGGGGGAGTCCATCAGCAGCTCCCAGCACAGAAAATTCTGCCTTTTCCCTGATGGACAGACTTCAAAGGAGACCAAATCTGGACTTATTTACTGCCCCTGCTTCGGTGTTTCATCATTTCCAAAGTGCAGAACAGGATTTGCTCAGCCAGCCTGTGGAACCCTGGGCTTGCACCCCAGGCAGGACGTTGGGTCTCTCCCCATCAGTGCGAAGACCACCTGGACCCAAAGGTGTCCCTGTGCCTGTTTGTGACCTTTCTGCTTGTCCCCCACCCCTGCCAGAGCCATCCTTCCAGGAGTACCACAGTGCTGCCAAAGCTTTTGGTGGAGGAAAGAAGAATACCAGGACTCTAGACAGTTATTTTCTTCTACAGCAAACCTTTCACTCCTTTATTGGAGGAGGGGGAACAGCCCAGCCTAGAGCCTTCGTGGGGACAGGAAAGGGAAAACCACGGAGATCTGCAGGAGTTTTCAATCAGGAAATGGCTCTGTGCCAGACACCGTGAGGGGAGTCACAGCACTGGGCTCTGGCTACCGAGGACTTGGCTTTGGTGAGGCAAAAGTTCAGCTCCAGACAGGCTGCGGAGCTGTGTGCCAGGGAAAACGAACTGGGGAGAGGAGGGGACACAGAGGAAAATGTGGGAAACAAGGGGAAATGGGAGTGGGAAAAGGTTATTGGAGAATAAAAGTCAGTGTTGGGTATAAAACACCTGCTGCTCTCAGCCTTGCTGGGGGTGGGGGGGACTGGTTTAGCCCTAAAACTGAGCCCAGCCTCAGTCTCAGATTCAGTTTGGTGCATTGAGCCCACCTTAGCTCAGCTATGGATATAAAGTCTGGGGAAGGAGCAGTTTGTGAAAGCTGAGCTGCATTCAGAAATCCAACCCATAAATGGCTCGTTTGACCTGTAGACCCTGAGTCCAGGGGATCTCCTTTCCCTGGAACCCCTGGAGACCACACAGCTGCTCCCTGTCCTGCCCACAAACCTTCACACCAGGGAACTGACTGCTCCAGAGGCCTGGGTGGGTCTCCTGCAAAATCCCAGTGCCTTCCCGAGGACCCACAGCCACAGCCCTCTGCTCTCCCAGGGACTGGGCCTGAGCACAAATCCGACTAAAATGTTTCAGATCTCAGTCTTGGTGATGGGAAATATCAGTGAGGCCCACAGTGAGGATCTGCTTGGGGCCTGGACCTGCTGGTGCAGCTCCACAGCTTTGCAGAGGGATGGAAGTCATGGAGAGGAGCCCCAAGGAGGGCAGGGGCTCCACCAGGCTCAGCCACTCTCTGTGATCACCCAAAGCTCCCCTTCCCACACCTGCAGGCCCCACACACCACAGGAGCTGTGTCCTCAAGTCTCTTTCAGTTTCTTTCTGCTGCAAGTCCAGGTCCCCGCTGTGGGAGCCACGACTTCCCGACACTCCGACCGAGAGGTTCCGAATGTCCGCCACCATTCCACAGCAGCTGCTGCCATTCACCAGTCTTTTCTGTGATTTCAGATGACCTTGACAGAGCTGCTTCAGTGATTATTTAATTTTTTACCTCTGCAAGGAGCTCATCACCAATCTGAGCACGAGGCTCAGGAGTCATGAGGGAGAAGCGTTTCCGTTGGGTTTAGGAGCAGCATCGGGAACATCTGGGCTGGAAATGCCACACGCTCCTTTCTGCAAAGATCAAAAGTGTGAAGAGGCCAATAATTCCTTCACAGCAGACTGTAATGACGTGCAAAGGCTTGGCTGGGGCTCAGAAATCTCCACGATTAGGACAAGTGCACGTTATTTAAAATAAACTGCACATTCTCCCACTTCCGCTCAGATAGGCAAAACAACCCCGTGGCTGCCGAGGGCCCGAGGGACTCCTTTGAAGATATTCCACCCATTAACATTTGCAGCGTTTATAGAGGTCATCTGTGAAAGAGAGACTTTCCAGTAGAGGTCAGGTGGGCTGGAAATTCCTGAGAGCCTGGAGGGAGCAGCAGCCTCGGAGTGAGACGCGGGCACCTTGTGAGCTGGTGTTGCTATAAGAGAACAAGGAATTATTTTTTTTTAAGTGAGGTTTCTCCAGAGATGGAGAACAATGGAGCTGCCCATGCCAGACCCGTGAAACTGCACCCTTTCCATCCCTGAGGGGGTGGGTGCCCTCTCTGCTCAGCCCAGAGCCACACCCAGAGCCTGCTCTGGATCTTCTGCACTTTCACATCTTCTGCTGGAGACCCCACAACGTGAGATCCCCAAAAACTGACTGGTGCCCAGCCTACATTTCCTTCCTCTGTCTACTTCTGCAGCCAGGCCATGAAGATTTTTGGGGTGGGAGCAGCAGAGAATCTCTCCTGTTCCTGGGGCTGCTCCTCTGGGCTCCAAGGGAATTATAAACTCACGGTGGGGTTTGGTGGCTTTTCAGCTCAGCAGGTTTTGGGCACTGACTCCGGATCCCCTGGAGAGTGTGACGCTGCTCTTGTCATATAAAAGCACAACAGACTGTCTGCCACAGAGAATAAAGAAAGATCCTTTCCAGCCCTGTCCTGTAGGCTTGGAAACCTCCAAAAAGGCATTTTTCACCCCCTTAACCCTCCCACGGCACCGTGAGGACACAAGAGCTCTACCAAGGTGATAACCCTGAGATAGACTGAGGATTTTCCTCTCCCTTTAAATGTGATACAGCTTTCCAAGTTAGAGCTGTTAAACCACAGATCCCAATGCACCCAAAAGTGCTAAATCATGCAGTGTGGGATGAAAATGAGATCCCTTTTAGGCCATCCTTTCAGTCCCCTCACTGCATTCTTTGTGCTAGAGCAGAAGGTCTCTTTTTCTCTTCTCAGGTATTTACTAAATAAATTCATTTAGGAGTTCACTCCATTGTATCCAAGGGTTTGGTAGGCGTGAGAGGCAAGAAAATAAAATTATCCTTCGCACATTATTGTGTTTGGATCCCAAGCCAGTCACGCTTATTGTGGCTTATCCCCTCATATTTATCCAAGTTGTGTTTTTGGCATGATAGGAACTTTCCTTTTTTAGCCTGGCCACTGCACAGAGGAGCACGTTGCTGTGGGAGGCGAGGTGGACGTGCAGGAAGTGTCCAGCCATGGCTGAGGAGGCCTCATCCAGACCCCAGGAGCAGTGGGAACATGCTGTTCTCCCCAGCAGTTCCAGAGTGATGCAGTCCTTCCTTCCTTTACGTGGGAGCTGAAAGGCACCCCCAAACCGGGCTGCTTTTGGGAAGAAAACACTGCCAGACTGGGTGTTCGAACAACTGTTCAGCAAGGTGGGCAGGAAGAAGTGTCCCAAACTCTGGGAGCAGTCCCACTGTCCCACTTTCCCTGTGTTTTCCTGCCACCTTGCTGCAGCACTGGGATCTACGATGCCACAGTGGCTTGCAGGAAAAATAACCTGGAAGACAGAAGCATCCTGCTCATGCCAGGGAACATGAGGGCAGGAGGAAGCAGCCAGGGTAGCAGGGGCAAGAGCTGTCCAAATAAGCTCTTCCTTGGAGAAAATCCTCTTCTATTCCAGCCCCAAACCCTGCAAGTTTTGGAACTGTAAGATGTCCAAGCAGGTAAATACCCTGAGTGCTGGTGTGGGGGACGTGGCACAGAGGCTCCAGCTGGGACAGCTCCTTCCTTGGAGAATCCACGCTGCCAAAAGCTCCCTGCACGAGAATCCCCACCAGGGGCTCCCTTCGAGCCTTTGAGTTCACCCTTTCCTCTGCAGGAGTTTCCTCAGCAGGTAATTC
Organism: Machaerirhynchus nigripectus; assembly: GCA_013397975.1. Lineage (NCBI taxonomy): Eukaryota > Metazoa > Chordata > Aves > Passeriformes > Dicruridae > Machaerirhynchus > Machaerirhynchus nigripectus. The sequence continues at coordinate 253,174 of VZRQ01001138.1, forward strand.
CCACGAGCAGGGGTGCCCAGCGGTTAATTGGGAATCGGGTTTCTGAAGAAACAAGGTCTGTAACTTCAAATGCAGAGGCAGGAACTTGGGTGTGATTTTCCCGGCTGTGGGGCAGAGCAGAGGCCTCAGTGGCGCTGCCACTGCAGGACTCCAGGGTGTGCTCAGCCCGTAGGAAACATCAGAGAGCGCACCAAGGTGAGCAGAGAAGGAAATGTTCTGTTTTGTCCCGAGGAAGTTTCACAAGAAGCCCTTTCCACACAGAACCCTGTCCCCAAGGACTCCCCGTACCCGCAGCGTGGTGAGGGCACCGACGCTCCCGGAGCCGTCAGCGGCCGCTGGCGTGGCCTGTGAAAATTTGCTTTATCACGCGTAAAAACACGGTGTGATGTTTCAGCCCTCACACAATGTCCCGATATCAGGGGCTGGGAACAGGGCAGCGTCCCTGTAATCTCAGCTGGCCCCAGGGTGTGCTGCATCCAGGGAGAGATTTCCCCCCAGCCAGGGGGGCAGGGGCCAGGCTTTGACCTCTGGCTAACGAAATGAGGATAAGTCTTGGCTTGGCACCTGCCTTCTGAGCATGTGAGAGGTAAATCTTTCCTTTCCCCGGCAGCGTTGCCGTGTTTCCTTCCTCGTCTCCCTGATAAAGGCTGGCTCAGGCTGCCATCCAGCCGGAGAGGCTCCCCTTGAGCTCCACGTGCTCTGGGTGAGATCCACACTCAACCCCTAAGGCCAGTGGGGGTTTTGAGTCGTTTCAGTGACACCTTTACCCTGTGTGTCCTTTCCTGGAGCACCAGGGATGGATTTTTGAGCGCTGTCAAGTGTTCCCTTCACACCCATCCGCATTTCTGATGCCACTAAAAGTCTGGTGCTCATTTGAAGTGCTGAGAGCTCTATGGAAATGCCTTTCCAAAAGGAGTCAGGAGTTCAGCCAAGCACCCCAAGGACAGTTGTTCCCAACACAACAGCTACAGACAGCGCTGAGGAGTGAAAGGTCAAAATGTCCACTGGAAACTGGAGTGTTGTCACACCCTGGGAAGGGATGTTTCCACTGGGGGAGTGGGAACGCGGAGCTCCCTTGCTATATCTCTCCTATCCAGGGTAAAGAAAGCTCTGCAAAGTGTGAAACAGGGATGAATCACATTTACAGTTTGCGGGAGACATGGGACTCATGTTTAGAAACTCATTATCTCCACAGAGCTGGATCTGTCCCCTCGCTGGCAGTGGGAGGGCGTTGGTGTGGGGTCAGGGATGGCACGGGGAGGTATGGAAAGGCAGCAGCAGATTAAATTGCTGTCAGCCACCCTGACCCGCTCCTGCTCGCTCAGACCTCGAGCCCCACTGATGGCAAGCAGGATGGCTTTTAAAAATAAAATTGCAGCTGAGCCTTTGTTCTGTTTGTCAGCTGCTGACGAATCAGACAGGGAGAGCAGCAGGGGCGAAGCTCCCTCACATCCCACCCCCACCTTGGAGCTTTGGCGTGGTTTGCACCCACTGCTGGTGCCCACCAGTTGGGTGCTCTTTGCTTCCCCTGCTTGAGCTCCCCATCCTCGCTGAGCTTCAGCACCTGAGCAAGGAGCCCTTGGCCCGTGGTCCTGCACCAGGATCCTGCACACTGCAGTGCCTGGGCCAGAGCCGGCACCTGAGTGCTCAGTTTGAACCCAACTGAGTCATTTGCCTGTCCCAGTGAAGGTCAGGCCACTGAGGTCACAGATTTTTGCTTTTCCAAATGGTACAGAAGCGATGGAGCCTTTGAAAATGTCTGCAGGGCACAGATGAAGCAGATCCAGGCCAAGGCTTGGGGGTCCTGAATCCCAACTTACAGTAAAAATATTTGGGATAATAACCTGATCACCAGGCTTGACTCTTCCTTTCAGCCACTTTGGGCTGCAGGTTTGAGGCCAGAAGCGTTGACAACATTGGTGCCAGTGGTGAAGTCTGTGGTTTCGTTCACTGGGAAGAATGATGCAGAAGCGGGATGGTTACTGACAGGAGAGCAGCTGGGAGTGGGCAGAGAGCTGCAATTCTTCATTCCCAGAGGTTTTATCGTGTCCCAGTGGCTCCCAGGCCCTCAGAGGCTGCTGTGTTCCCGTGGTGCCACTGCAGCGTGCGGCCGGGCCCGGCTTGCCCAGCTGTGTCTAAAGGGTGACTCCCCTCCCCTGCAGCCAGAGCAGGGGTTAATGCAGCCCTGGGGAGCTCGCTGAGCCCTGGTCTAAACCCTCCGCCCGCCCTGGAGCTCATTAGTGCCGCGGGCCGGGCCCTGAGCGGTGGCGGGGCCGCCGTGTGGCAGCCCCGAGCGCGGCCTGCTCCGCTCCCCTG
>VZRQ01001138.1:255791-298064 GCA_013397975.1 Machaerirhynchus nigripectus
GGGCTCCGGCCTGCTCCGCTCCCCTGCCGCTAACTCCCCGCGCTCGGGGCTCTGGGCTCCGGCCTGCTCCGCTCCCCTGCCGCTAACTCCCCGCGCTCGGGGCACTGGGCTCGGCTCCAGCGCGCTAATTGGGGCCCACAGAGGAAGCACAAGGCACACAATCAATATTATTGGGCCAAATTTGCAGCTGGTGTAAATTGTCGGTGGGCAGAGGAGTGGGAAAGAACAAGAAGTGACGGGAGCTGGAGAAATCCCGAGGGAAGAGGAGGGAGGCCAGCGAGGAAAGCGACTGTGGATGAAAGCAGCTTGCTTTCCCTGCCAGAACAATGTCAAATTTGGTACAAAGCTCCAAGGAATATTTAGGATTGCAGGTTGCATTTGCATGATGTTGCTATTTTGTGTCTGTCTCAGTAGCTGTGAGTCAAAATCGAATCACCTCAACCCTTTCCAACCTCTGCATCCGCCCAGGGGTCCAGTGAGGGTGGGCTCACATTCCTGTGGAACCCCGTTCCAGCCCGTGGGGATCCAGTGCAGACCAGGTGAGGAGCACAGTGAGGAAAAACCTGGTGACCCCAGTCCCAGGCTGCAGAAATGGTACCAGGGCTCATTTTCCTACAGTTCGTTTGCTCTTCTTTCAGTCCGGCTGGGTCAGGTGTCAGCCTGGAGGCTTCTCTGGGCTGAGCTGGGCATCTAAAATCAGGGAATCATGGAACGGTTTGGGTTGGAAGGGACCTTAAAGCCCATCCAGTGCCCCCCCTGCCATGGGCAGGGACACCTCCCACTGTCCCAGGCTGCTCCAAGCCCCATCCAGCCTGGCCTTGGGCACTGCCAGGGATCCAGGGGCAGCCACAGCTTCTCTGGGCACCCTGTGCCAGGGCCTCACTCCCGCAGTGAACAGATCCTTCTGCATATCTAATCTAAATTTATTTAACCCAAACTAATTTTAACCTAAATTTTATAAATACCCTAAAATCTGGCCATGACAAAAGCAAACAGAGCTCGCTCAGCGCTGCAGTTTTGCTCTCCCACTCTCCCAAAGCTTTGCATCTCCACTCTGCCCGCGGTGACAGCTCAGGAAACGGATTCCACCAAATCTCACAACAACTGATGTGAACTGCTGCTATCTCTGGCAGATAAGGAGTTGCTACAGCAAAGCCAACATAAACCTGAGCACCCTGGCAGGCCAGGCTGTTGTTTAGCTGCTGTTGCTAGCCAGCTACTGTACCTGATTGCAGAGACCACCCTGCCTTTAAACCTTCTCACTTAACTCGACACATACATTTTCAACACCACGTGAAGCTCCCAGCCTGGACAGGCTCAGTCACACAGAGCTGAAGGACATTGTTTGGGGAGCTCTAAAGCTGCAGCGAGCATCCCTCAGCCTAAAGTCACCACAGGCACAACTGGCAGCAGCTCCTGCAGAATAGTTATGTGAAAATTGAATTAATGCTACTGCAGCTGACCAGCTAAACTCAAACACAGCATGTTGTCTTTGTTGGCCATCACAGAAAACGAAATATTTGGACATAGGGAACAAGCCAACACCCTCCTTTTCAGGAAGCATTGCTCTGTGTCACGGAAATCCATTGCTCTTGTATAATTTCCTTTATTGCAGCCATGTTGATTGCTTGTATCCCTCCTATTTCCTGTCTTTACTTAAAAAATACAATCAAAAGTCCTGCTAAGCCCCTGAAATGCTGAGCAGGAGGTGGGTCAGTTTGTGCTGGGAACAGAATCACACTGAGCATAAACCAAGCAGAGTTCCCAATCCCAACACGAGCTCTTTTGCCCTGAGCTGGGGATGTTGCCGTGCATTTTGGAGTTTATTTCACAGTACAGATGTCAGCAAAACTTTTCTATATTTTCTGGCATTATCTGCTCTAAGAAGTAGCTGAGTTTTCTGGAAGAACACAGCCGTATCCCAAGGGGTTTTGCCAGCAGTGCTGTGTGGTGGGATGGGCTCGGAAGCAGAAATTCTCCCAGCTAATCATTAGCTTAAATTCTGCTCTTACTGACATCCAAAGTGACTCCCCAAGAGGCTGGAGGGTGAACTGGGGTTTACTAAGCTGCATCTGAAGGCAAATACCCTCAATTGCTGCAGGAGGGGTCCAGGGAGGAGCAGGGAGAGCCTGGACCTCCTTCCCCTATTCATCTTCCTGACAAGGGTATCAAAAGGTGGATGTTTCTCTCCACTTTTATCTGGGTGATTCCAATGGCTGCTCTTTCCCCCGCAGTTCCCCAGCCAGCTGCTCCTGGTGGCAGGGACAGACACGTGAGGGGGGCAGACACGGACGTGCCTCGGGAGCTGTCCCCCGGCAGCGGCGCTGGGGCCGTGGCCGGACAGCACGGATGTGGCCTGAGAGGGAGAGGGATGAGGGGATGGATGGATGGGAGCAGGGCAGAGGGGATGGGGCAAAGGACAGTGAGACAAGACTGGTTCCCAAAATGTGCCCGGGGCTCTGAGGTCATTCCAAAGCCCACCCCTGCAGTGGGATGTGCAAATGAGGAGATGGCTCTGACAAACCTGGAAATCTCTGGATTTTTGGTTTATAGAAAGAGAGCTTGGGTTTGGTTTTTTAATGAATGTCTCTAGTTCAGTGGGCCTGTAGTACAAAACATTGCTTTTTCTTCTTACCAAGATGCTTTTAAAGAAGTTGGGATATCTTCCTAATATTCCTGATATCTCCTTAGGTATTAGAAAGGAATTCCTCCCTGTGAGGCTGGTGAGGGGCTGGGATGGAATTCCTAGAGAAGCTGTGGCTGCCCCTGGATCCCTGGCAGTGCCCAAGGCCAGGCTGGACGGGCCTTGGAGCACCCTGGGACAGTGGGAGGTGTCCCTGCCCATGGCAGGGGTGGCACTGGGTGGAGTTTGAGGTCCCTTCCCACCCAAACCATTCCAGGATTCTGTGGTTCCCAGTCCGTTTGGACAGCAGTTGGTTTGACAATGTTTTCCTTAAGACGTGTCCGGGGGTGCTGAGCCATAACTTCAGGTCCTCTTTGGGTTGCAGCTCCCCCAACTCAGACTTGTCCAGCTAAATCAGCTCCAGAACAGACTCCCAAACCTGCCTCGTTTGTCTGGAGGAGGTTCTGGCCAGACACATCTCGGGGGGCTTTCATCTGCCCCATTTAGACATTTAAACTCCAGAAATCCAAGTGTGTAATGCCTGGCCCTTTACTTGCAGAGAAGCGGTTTGTGTCACCCCACCCTGCCTGTCCTGTGTGCCAGAGACACCTGGGTGATTCCAGGGCCAAGCCAAGGCTTAGCCCCAAGCCTGTCCCATTACCCTGCGGGGGTCCATACGAGGGAAAACCCCCATCGTTTCTCCTTTCAGCTTCAGAGAGGATTTTAGAGTAAGATGAGGGTCATATTTTGTGTCTGGTTTCTGCTTTCTGCTGCCCTGCACCCCTGACAGTGCCTGAGCTAGAAACACACAGCTGTGGCCAAAAGGCCTGGTCCCAGCACTAATACCCAACAATAATACACTCCACATCATAAACCTCTTCTTCCAAGGGGTGCTGATAAGAATTTCCATTTTTAGTCGAGGGCAAATGAACCATTCAGCCTTTATTTGTTGCTGCTGCACTTGAAGAGGGAGCAGAAGCTAATTTTTTAACTTTTCCTGTAAATAATGCATTAATGAAGACAGATGGGTCAGCAACATAAACAAAAGCTCTATCTCAAGCTAGTTTTGTTCTGGTTTTGTTTCCCAATATAGTAAGCAAACCACCACCACCCCAGTTCCCATCCTATTAACAGTGTTTGCACTCCAAATGTTGAACTGGGTTATAAGGAAGTTTAAATTAACACTGGGCTGTAGTTTTTCAAATGTTTGAAGCAGATGTTCAAGTGCCACGAAATCTTCCTGTTTTGGTTTTTTTTCCTCCCTAAAATCCTAGTAAGTTTTGCAGGGCTTTGGCTCAGTGTGTTTCACAGAAAATCCTGAACTGCACCTCTCCCATCGTGCTGTGGGTAACCCGGGCACCAAACTGCCCGGGCTGTCAAAAATCACACATTCCTTTGGTGTTTCTGCACTGCTGCAGGTTCTGGTTTGCTTTGCTCTCTGAGCAGGCTCAGAAGGACAGTGCAGCACTTTTGGGGAGGAGAAATGTGGAATAGGTTCTGGCTGCTGCTTTGGATGAGGTTTCCTAAGTGACCTCAGTTTTGGGGAGGTTCACCTCATGCCTTTAGCTCCAGAGGTGCTGCTCAGCTGGCAGGGCACAGAGACCTTGGAAAGGGATGTGTCCACAGTACTGAAAACCACATTTTTCCCCCCAAAGATTGCATTTGGGCACCTCCAAATGTGATGGGCATGAGCCAGAGGGGTGCCCTGCTCTCCTGGCAGAACAGTTCCTTGTCCCCAGGCTCACAGAGCACCCCAAAGAGCCCAGAGCAAGGGCAGGCCTGGGGCAGCAGGGCTGGGAAAACCACTCTGAGCTGTCAGGTTTGACGCTCAAAAAGCTGGGAATCTGTACCCTCAATCAGCTACACGGGGCACTGCAGAGTGAGCCCGGACTCCAGGTCACCCCGAGGGAGGGATAACACAGGGAGGCTTCGGGGAGAAATCTGTCTGAGGAGTTGTAGCCCAGGTGCAGAGAGCTCAGAGATACGGATCCTTTAGGACTCCCAAGTGCTTGGTGAAATCCGGCCTCGGTGCTGAGTGTCTGCTCAGGAGGCACAGCTGCACACAGCTGCACAGCTCCACCGTCCCTGCACAGGCCCAGGAGTGAGCAGGATGTCTGGAAGTTCGTGCTCTTCTGGAGGCTCTGTGTGTGGTGGTTTAAGAGCAGTGATCCAAGACCAAAGCTCAGCTCCCTCGCTGACCTGCTCTCCAGGCTCTTCCTCTTGGGGATCGTTTGTTTTGCTCCCACCCCTTTGCCTGTTCCTGCCTGTTTGGCCTGGAATTTTATACAGCATCCAGCACAAAAGGGGCTCCATAGCTGCTCACACTTCCTTACACATGTTCAACTAGAAACAGATGAAAGCAAAAATCCCCCTGATATTGATGATTTCGGTGAGACAGCGTTGCTTTAGCTGCTTACAATAATTCAGAGATGGATGGGTGGATGGATGGTTGGAAAGACACGTACTTCCATAATGAAGCCATATTTTCCCAAACCTTTCTAAAATTAAGATTTAATTGAAGATTTAAGTCAAACATCTGCTAATATGTTGATATCAAATAGATCAGAAATGAAAGGAGAATCAATGCACACCAGTATTGAATGTGACAAATAAAGTCTTTTAGGAACAGATGTCACGGTACCAATGCGGATGGATGGATGGATGGATGGAAGGAGTATAGAAACAAAGAAAATAAAAACATGCAGTGGAATATTTTTTCAGGGATGTGGAATATATTTTCAGGGATTTGGAACATTTTTTCAGGGACTCCTGGGACTCCCAGCTTGGCAGCCCTGGCTCTTGTCACACCCTCACCCTGTTATTTGTGAGTGTTGTGTCTGTTTGGACAGGGGCTTTAAAGCCAAGCACTTCTGCACTCGCAGCAACAGCCTCGATTTGCTACGTGCAGAAAGATCTTTAGGAAATAACTGCCCCCCTTTTTTTAGTCTGATCTCTATCACTGACCTGCATGAACATCCAAGAAATGCCTTCTCATGGTTACGTTGAAAGGTGAGGGCAAAGGGGGGCGTTTGCTCATAAAGCAGCCACGCAGTCCTGACAGACACCCATCCTAAATGAAACACCATTCTCAGGGGTTCTGATCTCGGGCTATGAACAGCACAGGTGCAGCTCAAGGATTCAAGTGATGCTCAGTTTTCTCCCAAAATAGCACCATGAGACACAGCTTTACTTCTTTCACCACAAACTCTGGCTGAAATTCTCTTCAACCAGCAGTGCAGTCCTCATTTCTTTATAAAGAGAAGTTACTCCTATCATCAACAGACTGGCTGCCCCCTTATTCTAAAGGACTATCATTGACATTTATTGACAATCTTGTAGAAGTTCACACATGCAGCTGATAAAATGGCACCTTGCCCGTGCTTGCTTTGAAACACAACATGCCACAGACTCTGCCCTGCTGCAGCAAATCCCTGACAGGCAGAGAGTGCAGGCAGTGCTCTGCTTTGCAGTGTGGTCACCCGAGAATTCACAGTGAGACTTTACATATTTATGGGTGATTGCAGTGGGTTATTTATTGTGTTTAAGGCACAGCTTTGCCTGCAGCCTGTTCAGAGACGTTGGTGCTGTTAGGGAAGGATGGGGGAAGGCAGGGAGGGCAGATCTCTGCCACGGGGCCGCCCGCAGAAATGAGACGATAAAAGCAAATGTCGGATTATCTCCCTAATGCTGGATTATCACTCCTAACAAGGTGAATGGCTTGTCTTGGCAAATGGCTTCATAAGAATTGTGGATAGTTTTGAAAGGGGCTGTGTGGTCACACTTCAACCGTTGGCTGCTGCAGTTGATGTCAGCAGAGCAAATATCACACCTCTCCCGAATTCCTCCAACGTGCCATGGGCCACAGGCTCCAGCTGCAGAGTGGCTCGGGGGAAAGGTCTCTCAGGGGTGTCAGTCACTCACAGGGTGAGGAATAAAGCAGTATCACAGCCCACGGTGCAGGCCGCTATCTGGAGACTGCATAACTCTACAATAAACTACACAGCTGAGCACTTAGAGCCACGATACCCCTGCAAGAGGAGCTGTAAATTGGACAAGACTACACTCCAGAACTCCACTGAAATCACTGCAGTGAGGGAGCAGCTCTGCAAGCAAGGGGGTAATTGTGCCGTGTGGAATTTACAAGTATTCAGGGGAGGAAAAAAAATTCAGCAACCTCGTTCTCTGTGCCACACAACTCAACAGAGAGATTCCATGTAAAGTCGGATCAGAACAAGGTTTTATCCGAGTGGGATTACACACAAGCACAAAAATAAAACATTCTGTATTCTACATTATATTACAAAGGTAGGCAGTCAATAAATAGGTCAATAAATTATGGGAAGCACAGAAGAGTATGTGTGAAAATGGGTGAAACTGGGTTTAGTTGGTGCGTGATAAAGTCTTTAGTGTTCATTCCCATGAAGTGTTGGAGTGATTCTTTCAAAGACCCTTATCACTTCCAGGGAAGATAACTTTCCCTTAAAAAGTGTAAAACAGATGCAGGGACAGTACAGTAGGCTCTGGTACAGGCTAAAAGAGTCAACATCACTTACACTTTCCCAAGAATCTGACAAATTTGCAGCTTAGTATAAATAAAGTGATGGGTCTATTGTTTCTCAGCTCCGACACCTCCTTATCACCACGATTTGCTGCAGAAGAGTGGTGGAAACATGGCATGTGACTCCATCTGTAGAGTCTGGGGGGAGGAATATCCCTATGAATCCACAACTTCAGCACTTACAGAGAGGGAAGATCCTCGTGTCCCACTGGCACGAAGGGCTCTGCTGTTCTGCCTGGCACTGCTGGGCCATTCGAGTCGGATTGTGCAGCTGCATCTCATGGAGTTCACCGATAGGGAAGGGGGACTGCTGCTTAGCTGGTATAAATTTCAAGGACAATTTTACCTGGTACAGTTCCAAGGGTTCAGAAAACTTATTGCACTTCCTTCTGCCACCTAAAGCTCTGGCCCTCGAGAGCCAACCCACGGCTGCTGCAGCAGAGCCAGCGCTGCCTCAGGGTGATTTTGTAATAAACCTGCACAGGGGGAATCTCTTGCCTTGGCCCATGGCTGGCACTGCTCCTGGGCCATTTGCTTTCCTAAGAAAGATGGGAAAGTGGATGGAGCCCTTCTGCTCCGGATGTCAAATCATCCCTGCCAGTTATCATTGGCCGAAACAGGGCAAGAGTGAAGAAAGTATTAAGAAAAAAGGAAAAAACACCTTATTTATGCCTTAGTGATTCAGGAGCTTGAGAATTATCAGGACTTAAGATCTACAGATATAAATTAGGAAAAAAATGAGCATGTAAAGACCTTTATAAAGATTTTACAGAACACTGAACAATCTAGGAGTGATTGCCCATCACTCCCATATCTATAACAGCTCTGGAAAGCCCTGGAGATGCCAATCAACATTGATAAAGTACAAAAATATGCCTTTATTTCCGTGAATTTGGATGTGCCCTTTTGGCACCAAGAGCCCTCCCAAACAATCCAGTGATCAGCTCCGCGCCCTGACAGGAGGAGAGACTCGGTCGCAATCTGGACAGCGAAGAGCAGCGAGAAGGAAGCAACAGAACAAAATATACAATCCCTACACGACGTGCCCATTCCCCGTGACAGGAAACATACAATTATCTGTACAGGCCTCATTAAATAACCTCATTAAATAGCAAATCCCAAATGTACAAATTTACAGACTGAATCATTAAATACTCCCCCTGTGCCCTCCCCGCGCGTGCGTTCCCTCCTACTATCTGCAGCCACACTCTGACACCACCATGCCCTCGTACTTGAACTTGTAGGTGACCACTCCTGCATCCAAGTAGAGGATAGAGATGGGGTCGAGTTTGGTGGGCACGCAGCAGGCCTTGGAGGCTTTCTGGGGGTTCTTCAGGTGAACCAAAGTCTTGACTATGGCGTGTTTGGTTGGCGTGACGTGCTCTGTCAAGGGGTAGGCGCACACCCCGTGGCACTCGTAAGCTTCGTACCCCGCCGGGGCGATGATCCAGGAGTCCCAGCCAATCTCCTTGAAGTCGATGTAGAGAGGAGTCTTTTTGCAGTAGTTGCCTTTTGCGTTCCTGCGGATCCGGGCAGTGGAGTCGTAAATGATGTTGGAGCGCATCTGGAGCAGCGCCTCCTCCCCAGGCTGGTCATGGAAATTGCCAACCTCCAGGTTCTCCAGGTCCAGCAGCTGCTCGTGGTCTATCATTTCGTTCAGCTCTTCCTTCTCCTCCTTTTTGTCATTGCTTTGGTCGTCGGAGTACACAACCAACAGGGGCACGTGCTTGGCCTCGGAGTTGATGTCGATATCGAGTTTCCCTTCCCCGTTCTGCTCCTGCCCTTCCCTGCTCTCGATGTGAACTTCCAGCCGGTGCGTGGTCAGCCCTGCCCTGCGCCAGCGCCGGATGGCCTCGGTCACCTCGAAGCTCTCCCACTCGCTGCTCGTGCCGTAGATGTGCCTGGAGGCCAAGGCCACCGTCTTCCTCTCTTCCCCGGCCTCCACGTGGACGTTTTCCAGCACTTCGAAAATGGTGACCTTCCGGTCGAGCCCTTCGTACAGCCTCTGGTCCCTCTCCACCAAGGTGTAGAGCCTCAGCTCCGCCATGGTGATTTCCTCATGGTGAGGGATGGAAACGTTGAACAGGAGCGGGTACTTCCGAGTCCCTGTAACACCAGTGGGGTGGGAATCCACGTCTGGAAAGGACAAAAATCAAATGTTTTTAGAAGAGTCAATACAGTCAGAAATACACTCACTGAAGGTCATCCAACATGCTGGGTTTCACCTGCACAGCTCCAGGAAAATGCTTTTTCAGCACTTCCCAAAACTGCACTTGGAAAAAGGGCTGAGGTTATTTTAGATGTGTAAGGACAAGATCCCAGACATGCTACAGACCTGGATTTAGAGATCCTCCTTCTGTCCCCAGGCTTTCCAAGGACTTCCTTGGCAACTGGAAGGTTTACATATTAAAAATGCGTTGCCTAATATTGACATAAAAACCCCTTCTAGGTCGCTGCACAGCAACTGTTTAATAAACAAGGGAAAACATTCATTGGTGCAGGAAGGGCAGAAGGACGTGGCACTGGAGCGAACATGAAATGGGCAACAGATAATGTGCAAACACAAGAAATTGGGTGCTTTAGTGTTCCTGTGCTAGCAGGAATTCCCTGCTGCTCAAACACCCCTCAGATGTGGAAAGGGCCAAGCACTAAGAGAGGAAAAGCTGCTTTGGAAGATGTAAAGGCTCCTGGTCAGGAAGAGCAGGGGGTGGCACCAGGGTGACCTGGCAGCCACAGGCCCTGTGGGCTTTGAGTGAGCCGCCAGCTGCACTCAGCCAGGCACCCTGGGCACCTTTAGCCAGTAGAAGAGGTGAGGAGGACAATGTCTGGGGCCAGCTGGGCTGCCTGTCCTGGCTGCACTGTTGGTTCCTGCACAGCAACGTTCATTTCTTCCCACAGCGCAGGAGCTGCTCCTGAGGGTGCATTTGCTGCCTCCTTGCAACCCAGAAGGCAGATTAGGACATAGAGGCTGTAACTATAATTAATGCAAAGGCAAACTCTTGGTGACCTATTACTCCCTTCATCTCTGACTTCCCCAATTTTTCCATGTTTGTAGAAAAATGACACTGATAAAGCCACAAGGACTGGCCATGCTCCACCAGAGCACTTAGGCAAGCCATGAACTTCAGCATGTGACTTGTCCCGTTTAACTCCAGTTTGGAGGCTTTGAGGCACCTGCCTTTTTCTTTCCTTTTTTTTTTCATTTTTTATTTTAATCTCTTCACAAATAAAAGAAATGAGGGGTGATTCTGCTTCCATTTCCCTGCCTGTTAAAGGTGGGAGCAGAACCCGCTGTGCACAGAGCCAGGCTAGGAGCAGACTGTGAGCTGAATGTGATCCCAGCTGAGCTATAATCTCCACACTGGGAGGAACCATCGGGGTTTCCTAGACCTTACCATGCTAAAACAAGGCTCCAGTGCTTGCACACAATGCCAGGGTGGAGAAACGCCCCCCGGCCATATGGCAGGTGAGCACAAGGAATTCACCTGGAGGCAGGGGAAGGCCACTCCATGTGTGAGAAGCTGGGTGAGTGTTAGAAGGGTATGAGGGATGTGCCTTTGCACCTCTCACACAACCAGGATGTGACTCTGCTCTTCAGCTAAACAGTCCATAGGGTGCCAGATCTCCTGCTGCTCCCAGGGAGGGTTGGGAAGGGAGATTTGGAGTCCATAGCAAAAGAAAAAATTCCCTTAAGACTTTATTTCAAGTATTAAGCACTGATTACAGCCCCATTTGCAACCAAACTGTTATGGTCCATGGGCTAAAACAAAGAGCTAATTCCAGCCATGCCACCTGTTACAATTCTATAATCAAGGATTTAATGGATGATAATGAAACTCGGATTACTGCCAGTTTTCAGCAGGCAGGTGAACAAAACAATTCCATGGTCTGTTTCTCCCATCCTTATCATTGCAAGCAATTAATTTCTCTATCAAAAGAGCTCTTTAGCATGAAAGGGACGGTTCTTAATTATCCAGACTTTGAGTACACACAAAAACCATTAATTGCACAGTCCTTTAACTGCATGTATTTGTGAAGCTGTGTTCCCATCAGCGGTCTCGCTTTGCCTCTTGCTGGTTTGGATTGGAAGAGGTGACAGAAATACTGAAATGGCAGAAATTTAAGGTGAGTTCTCCCCATTTGATGCAGAACTTCTGCAACAGGCACAGCAGGACAGCACAGAGCTGCCAACACAACCTGGCAAAGGTCAGTCTGTGCCATTTCGGTGCTGCAAACCCGAATTTTAGCAGGTGGAATGATTTCAGATTTGCATCACTACACCACAGGGTATTTTATTCTTTACCAGACTGTACTTGGCAATCTTTATCCCATTATTTCTTTTTCAAATAGCTCAAAATGAGAACAGCACCTCCCCTGAGTGTGCCTTCACTCCTGCTGCTGGGCAGAGACAGGCACGGCAAGGAGAGCAGCTGGCCACCACTGCCTGCAACTGGTTTCCCACCAACCCTCCAAAAATTTTCTCCACACAGGAGAAAAGGATATGTAAAGAAGCTTTAAACCACAGTGCAGAGTCTCTTCATACCAGAAACCCTCTGCTGGTAAAAGGTGCCTGGCCCTGGCAGGAGATGGGAGCAGAACAGTTTTGGGGTTCTCTCCTGGCATCTCTCTGCCCTGCAAGACTCAAATGACTTCCACTCAGCCTCTCCTCACAGAGCATCATTTTGAAACTGCAAATGTCAGAGAAAAAGCAATAATGTCTTTAACGTCATTCATTAAACAAACAGACGATGAGCGAGGCCCCATGGCAGCTTGAACAGCTATGTGTGCACCTGGGTAATTAAACATGAGTCAAAGCACTTGCACTTGCCACGTGGAGCAATGGATACTTGGAACTGTTTCGTTGAAAAACGTTTTTAGCATAAAATGTGTTGGTGTAAAAAGGTATTGGCAAATTACTGAATATTAGTGCTGAAGCATTGTCTCATCCTCATTGGACTGGGGAGTGTGGAAGGAAAAACAGAGAGGGAAATGGCACAAGGGCATTTGCTCAGTTGGCCAGAGCAGGGTGTTAATAATGCCCACATTACGTCTTTGATCCCTTTGTGGGCCATTCACTTGAGAGTGTGATTTGATGATCCTTGTGGGTCCCTTTCAACTCAGAATATTCTGTGATTCTGTGCTAATTAGGCTTCTTCAGGTTTTGTTTGTTCATTTTACTAGGATATAGTCTGGTCCTCCAAAGTAAAACCTAAGGGTTATCCAAGATTCCTCTTCACTTATTTCTGAGTATTCTCTGGACTGTACTCCCGTGCCAAAGGAAGAAAACATCACAAATGCCACGGGGATCAGTAGTGAGAAGGCATTAACAGAAAGCTGTACTTGGTTAAGCTCATAACTTTAAAATATTGCACTCGAATATTGTATTCGATAATATACTTTGAACAGTGTGTAAAAATAAGTCTTGGCTTAATTTCAAATATTTCTTAAGGTATCCATCTAAAAAATCAATCAGCTGATTACAAATGATGTGCATCACTATGGGGATAGAGAAATTGATGCACCGAGGTCATACTCGGTGCTGCCCCGACGTTAAAGACACATCTTCTGCAAACCCTACAGTCTCCAGAGAAATGGACAAGGACTCTGTCTCACCAGAGGTGGGGTCTGGGCAGCCCTGCCACAGCTGCTGGTTTCCAAGGCCATCCTCACCAAAAGTCCTTTTCCCCAGCACAGTTCATGCCCTGTGCCTGGTCAAGACATTTCACACTGGCTCTAAAGACGCTCCTTTCTATCCACTTCTCCCAGGGATGAGCAGCTCTTACCTTCATTTTTGAAGCTCCTGATGATATTTGCAGAAGGCATCGATGTCCTGTCCGTGGCAAACCTGTTGTACAGCTCTAGCATGTACTCTGGTGGGTCCACCTTGGCCGACTCGTGCAGGGGGATGTCAGAGAGGTTCAACGTCTTCAAAAACTCATTTTTCATGTTCTGGAGCAGCGTGTTGAAATCGACCCCGTCTTGCTCGGAGAGGATCTCATCAAAAAGAGGCACGTCTTCCTCCAGGGAAGAGTGCTCCAAGCTCAGGATGGGACTGCAGGCTGCAAGGTGAACCAGGAGGGAGAGGACAGCCCAGAGCGGGAGGACGACAGAATCCATGGCTTTGCCTGAGCCTCCAACCGCGCTCCGCGAGCTCTGGCTCTCGTGTGGGCTCGGTGGCGGTTTTATCCGCTGGGTTGTGCGCGGCTTGTGTCACAGAGGGATGACAAGTTTGGAAGCTCTTGTCTTGAAACTTGTGATCCGTCCTGTCTGTCTGCCCCTTCCCCCTCCCCAAAACCAGGTCTCGGTAATTGGATCTGCCTCGCTCTCCTCTATGGCCGCCTTGCCTCCCTTATCTCGGGCGGTGGAAGCTGCTCACCAGATTTGTTGCTATCTCGCCATCCCCTCTCCCTTAATGAGCGTTTTGTAAACATTCTGCGCAGGACTCTCAGAGATAGGACAAGTTTCTCCTCAGAGGGGAGCTGCCCTTCCTTTCTCCCTCCCGGTAGCTGACTTTGCCTGCCGTGTGTGAACCGCTTCCACCCGCGCGGAGTTCAGGCGAACGCGTGAATTCCACAGAGCCCCTCTCTGAACGCACCCATTTCACACCAAGGGCAAACACAGCTCCCTCTGCCCTTTTCAAAACTATTTTAGAGTCAGGTCTTTACATTAATCTTAAAAGGAATTTCTTTGAGAAAGATTCCATTCTTCTGTACTTGTCCAGAGAAGAGCTCTTGGTGCTACCACAGCACAGAGTCACCAGGCCCTGGATGCAGAGAAGAGCTCAGGATGAGCGAGGAGAATGGCATCCTCTGAGGAGCAGGGAGCTGAACTTGGTGACCCTCCTGGGTCTCTTTCAGCTTGAGGTATTCCAAATTTTCCAAGACTGGAGTATTTGCAAAAGATTCAGAAAACCTTTATTTCCTTCATCTTTCATATGTGACTGGCAAATCACAGTTATACTTGATTTAGTCACAGCACTGCTAAATAAAAAATTATTTAAAACATACAAAGGCCAACAGGTGGCTCTGATTTCAGCTTCACATCAAACAGCTCAGGGACACAGTGTGGAGAATACAGGAATGACTTTGCAAAAATATGTGCTAAAATTAATAGTGCTTTTTGTGTTAGCCTGCAAATTCCAACAAAATGTGAGCAGCGTGAAGGCAAAAATTGGTCTGGTTCACAGATAACATTGTCCACTTCAATCTCCCTGTTCTCCACAGGCTTTCCCAAGTGCTCTTGTTTCGGCAGTGTGGCCAGGCCTCAGCGCCTGTCCCCGAGGGGTTCAGCACTCAAGATAAAGAGGCATTTCTGCTCGTGCTGCAGAGCTTTCCCTTGCAAGCACTAAGAACTTTACCCAAGGACTAAACCACTGACCTTCTGGGTTTCCTGGACTCTGCTTTTTGTCTAAGCACATCCATTGATTTGCTGCCCCATCTCTGCAATTTCCTTCCTTCGTCCTTTGCCCAAATCTGTCACTGGCACAAACGGCCACACCAATTAGAACCATGCTCAAGTCATGCCTGTTTTAAATCCACCCTCTAGGGTTTTAATTAAATATCAGTATCTTTGTGAAAATGATGAGCAGTGTGGCTGCCATGGAGCCAGACACTGACATGGCATTTTAACCTCATTTTATTCAACTTTTCTTTTTCTGAATGTGGGAAACCTGATTCTAGAGGAGAAGTGTGTTATTGAGGTCCCTGTTATTGCTACACCACATTAGAAGTAGACATTTGAGCTTAGCAAGATTAATTTAGACCTCACTGTGGAGTTCATGGCTATCTATAAATCCTCTAGAGCCTTATCAAAGGCTGATCTCTGGATATTGTGGCTTTCCAAGAGCTGAGCACAGAAAACTTGGGGAAATTTTGGAGCAGTTCGGGTCACTTCTGTTAATTAAGGGAAAAGTGCAATCTTGTTTCTGTCGATGATTCATCACCAAATTAAGGTCTTTACTTCCGTAGGAAATGAGATTAACATTAAAAACCCTGGGAACTGGTTTAGCCTTAACTCTTCGATGCAGCACACCAGTGACTCCTGTAAAGGAAAGTCTTGGGGCTGCTTGTCTGAGCCAGTGGTGCAGGACAGTCGTCACCAGAGTGATAATGCCTACAGAGGGTTTCCTTCTTTAATGCTGCAATATTCATTTCAAAAATGCACTGATTTCATTTATGTATATATATATATACACACACAGATATTATTCACTTAAAGGGATAAGCACATTGTAAGAGCTGCTGCTTGCTGCACTGGGATCTGGGGAACTCCTTTCAAAGGGATTGGGGTTTTCTGTGGGGTTCTGGGCTGAAGGTTTGGAATTTAAAAGGATTTCTTCAGTATCTGTGTCACTCTTGAGTTTTTTAGTTGTCTCCTCTCTCGTTATGAACACACTGAGTATTCTGGGGTCTGCAGCTGGCCCTTGATCAGAAACTGAGTGAAATTCTCTCTGTTGATGCAGATCAACAGTTCCAGAGCCAGAGGAGCTTTTCTAGGTTTGCTCCCCTTTCCTATGAACTACAACTCAGCCTGTTGTGCAGTTCTGGATCTCTGGGTGCCAACACTAAACAGCATCCTTTCAGCTGCCCTGGGGGTGATGGGAGCAGCACCGAGGCTGGGCTGGGACCTCCCTGAGCCCTGCTCAGTCCAGACACATTTGTTATGAATCTGTCATTTCCCACCCTGCAGATTTTACTATGTAAAGCAAAAAGCAGTTGTGAGCACAGGGATCTGATATCCATTTCCTAACCCACAAGTGTCATCCTGCCTCAGTGGCTCATTAGGAACCCAACTCCTGCTCAGACATTCCGAGTGTTTTTGCATTTCTGCTCTGGTTTTGATAAGTCCTTGAACAATGGCAGAGTGCAGGGGCTGTACACAAACCAGCTTGTGCTGAGTTTCCGGACTTATTCCATGTAGACCCTGCTGGGGATTTGCCAGATGAGGAATACCCAGAGAGCACATCTGATATAAAAGCAGCTTCCTGTTTCCTTAGGGTGCAGGCTGATGGTTTTACCACACTGATAATTATTTTTTTCTGAATTGAGTTGTGTAACAGAAGGGCTTTATTTCGTGTCACTGAAATGGGTTGTCCTTTTATCCCCCACATGCACTGCAATTCACACGCACAGTAAGTATCCTAGAAAAGAATTGCTTTCAAAAAATCAGTGCTAACTAGATCACCTGAGGTAGCTGGAGAGGGAACATGAATAAGCATCACAGTTTGACCGTGGTTCAGTCTGCAGCACAAACAGTGAGCCCATTTCATCAGCAGTAGGTGGTTCACTGGGCAGGCTGGGTCACAGGAAGATCACAGAAAGGTCTCCTGGCCCTCACTCTGAGGGAGCTGCTGTTCACCTCCCCGTTCGTTTGCAGCTGTTGTGGGAGCACGTGGCTGCTGCGAGCCCAGGGCGCTGCACTGGCCCTGGCACTGCTGGGGACCGGCCCCTGGCACAGAGCACCAGCTGATCCCTCTCTGCTTTCCTGCTGGATCTGCTGTGGTGGAGAGGCACCGTGGGCTGGACGGGATCCCTTCCTATGCTGTGGTAAGGACTGGAGGAGAAAACCAGCCCAGGGAGCAGAGGGGCCTCAGCAGAGAGGGCAGGAGCAGCCGAGGCTCCGCAGCCGCTCCTGGGAACTCCTCACTTGTCCAAAGGGTCCATCCTGAAGATTGTGGGGCTCCAAAATAGACTCTAATCTCCAGCACCCCACAGCTTCCTCCCAGCTGATGCCTCCAGGGCTCCTTCTGTCAAAGGCAGCAGAAGAGCCAGGTCAGAGCAGGAATGTGGGGCAGGAGCGGTGCTGAAAGGCTGGGAAGTGAGGCAGGGCTTTTCCGAGTGTCAAGGTCGGGATACACGAGATCCAGAGGGTGTGATGCTCCTCTGGGCAAGAGGAAGTGGGGAGAAGGAATGTGGAGTGTTTGTGAAGCATCCTCACCCTTCCTTGGCCTGTTTTTTGGGATGGAGGAACACCTGCCCTCAGCCAGCGGCTCGGAGCAGCCTCGAAGGGGAGCCTTTCCCAGGAGAAGGTGATCAGTGTTTGCTCGAGTGCCCTGGGCTTTCTGGGCGTGAAGAGTTCCCCAGGGAATAAAAAGTTTGCCAGTTATACAATGTCACATCTAATTTCCCCACCTGTAAACACAGGTGGGTTTTCGTTCGGCAATCCACACCTTAAAAATTTCATTATGACTTTTAAATTAGATTGTTACTATATAGTAGGCTTTTTCTAAAATGTGAAAAAAATGTTTTTCCTGTTCCCCCCCTTTTTATTTATTTGTTTTAATGGATTCTATTGAAAAATCTCTCAGAAAACATCACCAAGCAAACCCAAAGAAACTAAGGTTTCAGTAGAGGGAGACAGAATTTTTCTTGGATTAACTACAGATTAATTACTCACAGGAAAATATTCCTTAGAGGTCTCTTTTTTTTTTTTTTTTTTTAATATTTGATGAAAAAATCAATTAAATAAATAATCTATTGGAGAGGGAGAGGATATTAAAATTCTCCTTGTCCTGCTTGTATGCAAATATAAAGATCACAGGTAAAACTGTGGCTGGAGTGTGGTAAAAATTTCTTTTGAGGCTGCACAAGGGAAGGGCTCATGCCCACTTTTGGGGCTTTTGGGCTCCGGGGGAGCAGAGGGCACGGACAGCAGAGCCAGCAATTGTGCCTCAAAATTCCACTCCTCCTAACACCAGGAGCTCCCCTGTCCCACCCTGGGCCTACAAGGAATCTGCGTTGCAGCACAAGGGAACTTTGGTCCTGTGCTAAAACCTCTGAGAAACCCAAGGAAAGTCAGGTGGCCACACTCAGCCCCGGGAGGGCTTCTGCCCATCAGCAACAGAACACTAATAAACAATGGGGTGTGTTTAATGGGAGAGCAGGCATGACTCTGGTGATGTGAATCAGACAGAAGCATTGGGATCAGTCTGAAAAAACCCCTATTTTCCCACTGCACAGGGCAGGGAGGTGTGAGACACACCCCTGTCACAGCTCTTGGAACAAATACCAACATTCAGACTGCACTGACAGCAGCTTGCTGGGAAATTCTTAAAATTCATTCTGGACAACCCCAATATCCTTCACAAGAGCTGTGGAAGTGCAGGAATTTCGGGTCAAGGCTGCTCCCTAATCAGGACCTCAGTCACACCGTGGCAGGGGAGCAGGAGAGGGATGCAAACGTGCTGTAGCAACCACGGCATGTGATTCGAGGTTTTCCAAAATACAGGGAAGAAATGATTGCAAAAATGCCCCACAACGGTCCCTGTCAGGAGATAGCTGTGGGGTGAGGTAACTGCTGGGTGTGATATGGGAGATAAAGAGGAGTGTGACACTGACAGTGTGATGAGCTTGCAGTGGAATAACTAAAATTAGTTTCCATTCCTGCATCTGCCTAAGTCCTTATTCCCGTATGCCTTGGTTCAGGGCTGCTCTGGATTCCCTGTCCATAAATGGGCTGTTCCCAGGGGCTCCATTCCCATTTCAGATGTCACTGGAAAGTGAAAGGATAGTATTTAATGAAAGGGTGGCGGGGCAGAAATGTGGCGGTGCATTACGGCCTGTATGATCATGGGAAAAATCAGGGAGAGGAAGGAAAGGGAGAAGGCTGGGCAGCCACAAGGACAGGGAATTCCTGAAACTGTGTGGCACCAGCTCCTCCTGACCCAGGGAATTCCTTAAACCGTGTGACACCAGCTCCTCCTGACCCAGGGAATTCCTTAAACCGTGTGGCACCAGCTCCTCCCAGCCTGGAGCACCACTGGCTTTGTGTGGTGAGCCCAGGCCTCGTCTCCCTCAGCTCTTCCCAGGCAGGTGGAAAGGATGGGGACCACACAAACCAGCAGGGCACACAAACTGCCTGCAGTGCCACTGGAAGTTCCCTTTCCTCCCTCCTTCAGTCCTGCTGAGGCGCCGGGAGCTCCAGGCTCTGGGAAGGGACTCCATCCGTGCGCGCTTGCTCCGGAGCGACCTGGGCTGGGCCGCGGGTCAGCGGCCACGCGGCAGCACCGGGAACTGAGGACGAGCTGAGAGTCCCAAGCCAGGGCAAAGCCTGAGGAACTGAAACAGAAAGAAAAGAGCTGGAAAAATAGCTGGACATGGCCTCCCTGTCAGTGTCCTGCCAGTCATGTGCAGCAAAGGCCCCGCAAGCTCTGGGCCTCGCTGTCCCAGCTCCCGCTGTCCTTGCTCCTGCAGCAGATATTCGGAAGAGCTGCCACTTCCACGACTGGGGGGCTTTGCACTTAACGGGGACATTTGTGGCACCCACCAAGTTCACTGCCCAGTCCTGCAGTCGGACAGGGATACCCAGGAAATTCTTAGATCCTTACATGAGACAGTCACATTCCAGCATTGAACCTGGTTTTTTTTCCTGCTCATTCTCAGAATGGACAAACACAGGCAATGAAAATGCACACGAATTTCCAGGGGCAGGAAGTTATTTGCTTAGGTTATTTATGGGATGAGAAATGTCTCAGAATCTCTTGATTTGTCTCCCCTCCTGTGAACTTGGTACATGCCTTGGTATGTATGGATGCAAGCTCTAATAACATTAAAAGGTCATTCAAAATGAAAATAAATGACCTTTTATGGTCACACAATTTATTAATTCAGTCCTCAATTAATTCAAACCTGGTGAGGCATGCTCAAAAATAAATCAATTCCTATTTGATATCTTCATGCAGAAAGTGAGAGCAGTGCTGATGAACAGAGAGGAGCCACTGTTTCATCCCAGGGGTTTGGACTCTGCAGCCTTCTTATCACACTCCCTTCACAGAACAGTTTGACAGAAAAAGGTCAAGAGAAAGTTTTAATTTTACATTTTTGAGATTCTTTCTCTCATCATGCTGTTATTTTGTAGTGCTTTGGTATTCCTGTGGGTGTTAAACTTCAGGAAACTGAGCAGCTCCAGTGACACTGACAAAAACAAGACTGCAGAACAAAACCTTTCAGAAACCTCCCAGATTCATCCCCTTTCCTTGTCAGCCCCATGTCCAAGTGGGCTCTTTGAGGGATACCATTCTTTTCCTTAAAGAGAGCTCCATTTAAAAGCTCTCACAGCCCTTAATGAACAAAGTTCTTGGGAATAAGCACTAAATGTATTTTGTCCTTGGGTTTGAGAACTGTGGATTCCTAATATTCAACAACGGGGAAAAAAACAGACTCATGTCAACAGAAACTATTTTGTTGACAATTTTGATTAATAACTTGAAATTATTTAACTGACAACTTGAGTACTAAGCAGAGATGGAATATTTTCTGGCAGTGTTAGTTGATATCTCAGCACGAGATATTAATGACTAAGTCAACAGCTTGTAATCACATCAGCAAAACATGAGGAAAAATTAGACAAGCCTGTCTAATATTTGCTCTGTTTATTTAGTGTTAGGGTTGGAATCAGAAAGGGAAAGCAAATTGTACATAACAGTAGAAAAGATTGATTCATTAAAAAAAACTTCTTAAAGTTTAGCCTTAAAAATTCAAACATGAAAGTGTATTACATTCTATTTCTGTAACTTGATGACTGGAATTATACTGGGTAAATTAAGGTTGTCAGCAGCCTCTCTCTGTTCTGACTGCCATGTAGCTGAATCTTAAATTTTGTCTTTTCCATCCTTTTTTTTTTAAGGGAAACTGGCTCAAACACCTCACTAGTTTTGACTTCGGCTGCAGCAAAAATTGCAAATATGGTCTGTTCCTCTTGGCCTGGCTTCTGCAGCTTTGTTGTCTGGGATGCTCAGAGCACCTGTGCATTGGTCAGAGCTCCCAGGGCAGCTGCTGAATGCTCCTCGCCTGGAAAAGTCTTACATCTGTCCAAGACAACCAACTGAAGCACGAATTCCTCTCCACATTTAACAAGCACATCAAAATGTCATTTTTTAATTGGCAGCTCTTAAAAAACAATTCACAAGCGGCAAAGTGAACGAGGGTCCAGTGGCAACAGCTCCATGCAGAAGTTAGGAAGTTATTTCATGGACCCGTGCCTTGGTTTGTGAGTCGCTGTCACAGCAGCCTGAGACCGTTCCAGTGGCAGCACATGGATGCAAAGATTTCTCTTTCTCAGGTGCTCTGTGTCCTCTGTGAACTCTTGTGAGGCTCGGGGTCATGAAAACACAGTTTAACTGGGTAACTTTTAACCAATCTCCCACTTTTTAGACTCTGTGTCAGTTTCTTGCTGTGTTGTGCTGACCTCCCTCCCAGCTGTGTAACACCAGCACTGCCACCCCCCTGCTCCAGGAGCTTCTCCAGGTGCAAACAGCCTCTGCTTCCCCTCACGGGGGCTGGAAAAGGGGATTGGTGATCCCTGCTGGCTTGAGCCTTAACGTTTTTATGTCTCAAACATGTTTTTAAATGCTTGGCAGTCCTTGGGTGACCATCTGTGGGGGGACGTGGATGCACAGTGTCCCACCTGGCACGTGCCAGGCAGGATTTGCAGCCTGCACACTGACAGGCTGGGCCCTCCTGGGAGGTATCTGAGTTGTAACACCCTCAGAAAAACTCATTGTGCTGCCTCATCCCCTCTACCACCCATCACATTTTTGAGGGTTGGACTTGATGATCTTGGAGGTCTCCTCCAAGCTTAATGAGTCTGTGATTTTATGGTTCGATGCCCACATCAGTTCTCATGCCAGTACCAGCAAATACAAACTGCTTTTTAAAAGATGGTTTCTCCTCTCTCAGCACTGCTACAAAAGGATCAACTTTATGCTACATTTGCTTTCCTACCCAACAAAAAATGGCTGGAGCAACCTGAGGTTCCATTTGAGTAGGTCTGAATCACCACCCTCCCTTTGCACACACCCTCAGAAAATTAAATAAACTGGGAACTTCCAAATCACCTGAGTCTGGCTGCCTCTTAGTGAGCTGCAAAAAAAGGCAGAGAAAAGTGTGAGAGACACTAAACCAGCAGAGGATGTGGCCGTGGGGAGTGCTGGGACTGGCAGGATGTGCCTGGAAGGAGCAGGCTTCCAGCCCCTCGTCCCTTCTTTGGTCCCCTCCAAAAAACCCAAATGGAACAGGAGCCGAGAGCACCGAATCCCTCTGTGGGTTCTTCATGCCCGAGCCTGGCAGAGCACGACTGGGCAGGGGCAGAGGAGCTGCTTGGCTTTCTCTTGGTGGCAACAGGGTGGTGATAAGGAGAGAGAGATAAGGAGTGTGGGGGCTGCTCCCTTTACCTGTGCTCGTGGTCAGTGTGGGACTGGCCTTTGTCAGACTGAGCCTTCTGCTGCTGCTGGGCCCCTTTTCTGAAAGGGAAGAGATTTGACTCATTCATATGAGAGCTTGTGAGTCTTTGCTACTTGTGTTTCCAGAGCACTTGGGAATATCTGATTAATAAACCTCATGCAAATGCAATGTCTCGTTATATAATAGAATATATAAAAACATGCACATATATTAGAGAGAAAAATTTAAATTATTAAGAAATAAAAAAATAGTTCAGTAATCACCAAATGGGGCATAATTACAAGTGAAAATAAACATTCCACTGGATTGGAAATCTGAAAGAATGAATTCTAATGCTTTGTATCCTAACTCAGTTTTTACTTCCCGGGGAACAGGTTGACAGGATTAATTCTATTTTGTTTTTGAGCTATGGTTGGCTCACAGTCGGTGTTTTTACCAGCCTAATGACAGCACCTCTCACTCACCACCCCGGGTCCCGACTGCGATCAGAAAACCCCAGCTCCCGAGGTTGCTGTACCCATTTGCCATCTAGTGGACAATGGAAATCTCACTCCGTGCTTGGCCGGAGTAGAAAGGAATACGTACACCAGGACTGGGGTGTATTCCTTGGAAATCTGGTCCGGCTCATTGGCCAAGACATTCACTTACTTTAAATAAGTAACGGTGCAGGACCCAGCTCACCTGCTGATGATTTATAATCTGAGTATTTCAGATCAGACACCTTGACTGAAACTGGAGGGAGGGATTTGTCCTCTTTTGCTCTTGCACATGGATCTTGCCCTGTTCAGTGCTCGACCACAAGAGTTTGTAGTGGTTACAGACACACACTCCAGGGGCAAATTTTTGTCATCTAAAATGGATGATTTCTTTCCTCTCGTGACTACGTCTTGTTAGCACAAAAAAAGGGTGGGAAGACCCAGCAGATGAAGATACCCATTCACGTCTTTGGCCTGCCCAGACTACACAATTTCTATTTTATTTAGCAGGCTTGATTCTCCAGTCTGGCTTAATTTTTCCCTGCCACTGGGAATTCTTCCTATAAGGGAAAATTTACCAATGTTAAAAACTCTCCCTTTTCATTACTTGATGCAAACTGGAAAACTTGTTTTCACCTGTCAGACAAGATATATGAAAATCTGCCATTCCTCCTAATTTAAGTAGTGTCTTTCATTTAAAAGGTATTTCTTAACAGGGTAAGAGTTTCCACATTAATCTCAGGTTTTGAAATGATCTCAAGTGGTGCAGTTTCCATTCCCTGACCTTGGTAAACTGTCCTGTACCCTGGGAAATCTGGGCAGGTGGGAGGTTCTCAGGGGAATGGGCTCAGTGCTAAAAGCATCTCGGATTAATGTGCAGCGCAGGTGACTGGGAAATGTGATGTCCTTGGCAGTGAGGGACCACAGAGGTTTCCTGCCCACAGGGATCAGGAAGTCTGAGCTGCAGAGAGGTGGAGATGTGACCAGAGTGGGCTAAGCCTGGCTGCCCCGAATGCCTGACGTGTTTCAGCTGCCTGTCAGTGGCGTCCAGCGATACCACGGCTTGGATTCCAGGCATGCCTTCAAACACCTTTCAGGAGTTTTAAAAAAATGTTGGGAGCAAACAATCAGCATTATCTTGATATTCCAGCCAGGAATAAATATTGTTTTAATTTACAGAAGCTGCCAGTGCACACGCACACAGATTGTCACTCAGGCACACCCAGACACACTCCCACTGAGCTCTCCAGTGTGTCCCTTCCCACTCAGAATATTCTGTGATCTCTGATCTTCCACATAAAATAAATTCCCTGCTTTTTACAGAACAGGCCTGGCTGGGAAGTTAGATAAACTACCAGCATGTGCTTATTACTTTGGTGGAGAGGAGCTCTTGGGAAGACCGGGTAACTTTCAAGATAATGAGCCGCATCCTGACACTCTCTCCCGCCCTAGACCCTTCCAGCCAATCTGTTTTTAGGATCTCAGCTCGTGCACTGGCTCCTTTTTCATTCTGGTGACAGCTCTGGGTCCCGGTTCCGGTGGGACCAGGGCAGCCGTGCCCCTCTCCTGCTGCAGATTCCCAGGGGCTGTGCTGTTCTCCAGGTGTTAAACCTCGTGCTCGATGCCAGCAAGCTCCACCTAATCCACCTGCACGTTGACCTTGGGCGGTTATCGGGACGAGCTCCTGGCTCTGTGCACTGGGAACACAACTCCACCATTGTTCTGGGACCGGCGGCTGGGCTGCAGCGCTCTGTGGGTGCCTCCCATGGAAATCAGTGGGAATTTTCCATCCATTCCCCTGGAAAATCTCATGGATCACAATGCAAAAAGATCTTCTACCAACAAACCACCCACAAAGATGCTGATACCTAATGAGCTCTAGGACAGCAGATGTTTCCTATCAGACAGAGCCTAAGTTAACTGATTATTGAATTAAAGGTTTAATATGTTAACATATTTCAGCTTTGGGCCCCTCATGGCAAGAAGGACACTGAGGGGCTGGAGCATGTCCAGGGAAGGGAACAGAGCTGGGGAAGGGGCTGGAGCCCCAGGAGCGGCTGAGGGAGCTGGGAAGGGGCTCAGCCTGGAGAAGAGGGGGATCAGGGGGGCCCTTGTGGCTCTGCACAACTCCCTGACAGGAGGGGGCAGCCAGGGGAGTTGGGTCCCAGGGAACAGGGACAGGAGGAGAGGAGCTGGAAGTGTTCAGAAAATGTGTGGATGTGGCACCTGGGGACATGGTTTGATGGTGAACATGGTGGTGGTGGTGGGTTGATACTTGAACTTGATGACCTCAAAGGCGTTTTCCAAGCTTAGGAATTCCGTGATTCTGTGATTTCCTTCATGTCATGGACATTCAGAGCCTTTGCTGACAGAGGGTGGATTTAAAGACTGACATTTTCAGACTACAGTTACTTCAGGCAACAACTGGATCTGATCTTCAGGGACACTTTACCTGTTGCTGATTTTTATCTCTTTGGTCTTTCCCTGTAGTCCAGTTACAATATCAAGCACCTGCAAGATAAGAAAAATAGATTAATTAGAATTTAAGGCAGGTACCTAAAGCATACTGTAAACTGTGGCCTAGCCAACAAAGAATGAAATGGCAGGAAATAACAAGGGCAAATATCGTATCAATAAATAAAATACCAAACTTCTTTCTCCTGCATAAGTCCTTTTCTCTGGTTTTTTCAGACCTGGCTGTACATTCCTGTTTGCCCTGTAATTAGTTATTTTAAATTGAAAATAAATTTCTTTTGCTCTGCAGCCTTTTCTAGCATGACCTTTGAGGTTTCTGGTGATACCAGCAGGCCGAGGCTTGAGGGCTGTGAATTCAGAGCTGTAATTTGCCCATCTGTGTGCTCTTGTGGGAGCAGAATATCCTCTGGAAAACTGGGGGAAGCAGAGCATGGTCATATGGGTCATGTGGTTTATGATTCTTCCTGTGCTCCCTCCTCTCCTTGTTGGGAGCTGTACCCCAAGAGGTGCAGCAGCCCCACAACAGATTTGCCCCTGAGGTGCTGCATCCAGAAGTTTCCCCTGAGTTGGACACCTGGACATTGGAGGGGCTGTGAGAGTGGATGGAGAGCTGAAGTTTTATTTACCAAACAACAAACAGAGCTGTCAAAATGCAAACATAATATATGTAAATATATTCCTCGCAGGCCTGGCTGATACCACGAGACTACAAACTAAAATTAAAGCTAAAACAATATTCTTCCATTTGTGAGGAAGGGCAGGAACACTACCTCCCTAACTCAAAATTAAATGCCAGGCAATGAGGTACTGAGGCTGGTTTCAGGGTCCATAGAACAACTATTCCTGGACTTAATTAATGAAGTTTGACCCTCCAGAAACATTTTTTGGATCACCAAGAACCTGCAGCCTGTCGTGAATACAATTAATCTAAAAGAACAGCTTCACCATGTGATGCAATGCTCTTTTATTAAATAGCAGATGGTGTGACCAGGAGTCTGATTGAAAATAGCAAAGTGCAGACCTGGGGCCATTTTCCTCCAAGGAATGCCTTGCCCTCTGGCAGCCATTCAAGGCTACAATAAACAGTAAACATTCAGTCTTCATCCCCAAAACACACACCCCTTCCAAGCTCTGGTGGGAAGGATTTGTGAGTTCAGCCATTCCCTGGGATCTGCCCCAGAGCAGGCAGGTGGCACCAGCACTGCCCCATCCTGTATTTCCATCAGCTCCTGACACAAAGGCCTCTCCAAGGTACGTGGGACACTCAGCAAGTGGTCACAGCTCTTCATGCCCTGCCATTGTGTGAAAGGAAAACTTTATTCCAAGGTACAAATTTTTCAGGGCAAGGTACTACTTTTTTAGATTTTTTTTTCTATCCAGGCTTGGAAAATGCCCAGAACAAAAATCTCTCTGACCCTCTGTAATTCTTCAAACTGCTTCAAATATCCACTGGCCCTGCAGAACTCAAGCTGCTTTACAAATGTTGGTAATGTGGATCTGCTCCCTCCCTTTATCTCCATTCACCTGTTTGCTCCCTCCCCCAGCCACCCTACATAAGGCGAGCCAGCACCTGATGCTGATGCCAAAATGAAGTTCTCCACTGGAAAAATCTGTTCTGTTTCTGTTTCTTCTTATGAAGCACAAACCAATGCCTGGGCCATGCTGCAGCCCCAGCATAGGAATGGACCAAAGAAAAATGTGTCTCTTCTGCAGGGCAACTCACAAGGCCCATGGTAATTTTGGGCTGATTTTGGATGGCAGAAACAGACAAAGCATTCTATTTATTTATTAAAGCATCATATTTATTAGTATATCACAGGTTTGTAATACATTAAAGCTTTGGATAGGCAGGTTGAGCCTTGTACCCGAGTTCTGTTCCAGCTGGAGAACGTGGTTACCATCACTAAACACAAAGGAACAAGCATTTCCTTGCAACAGAAAGGAAAAAAGAAGCAGCAAAGAAACAAGGCATTTCCTTGCAACAGAAACCTCAATATCCAGTTGCAACGAGTTCTTCACAGATTTTAAGGCCCAAAATGCTTGGAATTCCGGCACTGGCACAGCCATCAACATTCACTGGTGCTAAAAAATCCCAAGAAAAGGAGGATTGTATCAGTATCAGTATTGATCTCAGTAGCAGTTTCAGTACCTCCTCACCAGATGAGATCTCTGTATCCAGCTAGGAAAAGTCTTAAATACACAAATCTCCATCCCCAGTTATGGCCCTAGTCAAGGCTTCTGTTTGTCTCAAAACTGTGCAAAACCTTTGTGGTGCAACTCAACAGGAAGAAACATCTGTACAGCTCCAAGGTACCACAAGGATTAGGTTAAAAGGGGAGGAAGGTGCCCTGGGGCAGAGCAGCCATGCCCTGATCTGTAACTTACATTCAGTGGCTGCGAGCTCATAGAGAGGCAGCCCCGTGCAGAGATTTTCAATGTGTTTGCCATAGAGGATCCAGTCTTTCAAATGCCCCAGCCTGGAATGGCCCTCTTGGAACTGGACCCACACATTATTCGGAGAATATACATTCTTCATGGTCTGAAAAGAAAAGGTTAGACACCATCAGAAATGTAGCTTTAGCTTCACTCTAACTTTGAGAAGGTTCCCAAACCTAAAATCACCTTCCTTTGCATCACAAAAAACATTGGATAAAGAAGCTTCATGCTTTAAAAAAAAACCAACAAATTTTCAGTCTATTCAGTAACAAAATTCACTAGATATTAATTATGCCAACAGAGCAAACCTGAGCCGTCTTGCTGGCATAATAATCATGTTAATTGGCAGCAAGTTTTGCTGTAAATGTGCTAATGGGCCAGAACTCCAGTTCACCTCCAGGCAATACTTCCAGTCTCCTTCTGAAACCTCAGCCTGAATGGGGAAGTCAAAATCTGGTCAAAGTAAATTGATCTCTATGTTCTGTTCTGAAAAAAAAATAAATTTCAAGCAATGTCAAGGTCAAAATATCAGCAGGACAATGAATAGAGGGAAAGTTTGCCTGAACTTAAATTGTGATCACCTCAAAATACCCAAATTACATCATTTCTAAGGACAGGGGATTGTACGGCTTGAGACACCTCAAGACACCTCGACAAGATGAGGGCAAACTGCAGGGGGACCATGACAGTTCCTTATCTTAAAACAGTGTTCTGCATAATATTCCCCTGAAGCTGTATCTTGTCAGGTCAGCTCCATCATTGCTAAGACAGCACAAGTCATTCCTGGCCTGGTTTAGGGGCAGAGTGGACAGTCCCCCTCACACCACACTGCTCCCATCCAGCCTTCCTCGCCAGCAGCAAGGGTTCCCCACAAAGTCACCTGTCTCTCAAAAGCCAGACGTCCAATCTCTCGCAGCTCTGGGATGTATTCCTTCTTTATTTTCATGATAAAGCAGGCATTTCGTGAAAATAACCTGGTTGCAATATACCCCTGTGATGGAAAGAATTAAAGTTAAATCACTAGAAGTGGCTGACGCTGACATTAGTTGATGCTTTCTGCTCTTTGGGGCAATCTGGGAGGAACATCCAGTGGCTGAAGAGGCTGCTGCTGTGGAATGACTGCATTTCCTTTGTCCCCTTTGGGGAACGGGACCAGCCTGTCCTGATGCCTGTCCCTAAGACTGGAAGCATCATTTCTGACAGACTTCTGCTGCCCATGAGTGCTGGCAGCCCCACTGAGGTCAGTGATCTTCTTCTCACATCCAGGAACTGCCGCTACAGGTTTCAATACAAGTCTTTTAAACTGCCCCATTGTACAGGTGAAAAAAGGAGACGGCCAAGGAGTAGGAAAGATGCTGGGGGTCTTCAAAGAAACAGAAACGGGATAAGATGTGGTGAGAATACACTAAAATAATTTCTGAATTTAAGAGCTTCCTCAGGGAATAATTCAAGGCAGACTCTTGGATTTACTCACATGGCTGTAGTCAAAAATGGTATCAGAGGAGTACACGCCAGAGCGGACATGGACATCAACAGTGTGCTCCTCGCTGTGGATGGTCATAGTCCCAGTGACATAGTTGCTGACAGGATCTCGCAGCGCAAAACTCTTTGGTAAAAAGCACAAAATCATTGTTCATCACCTGGCTTCCATCTTCAGCAGGTGCAATAACCCCCAGTGCTTTCTGCTTTATGTAAATACTAAATCCCTTAATAACCCTGGAGCAGTCAGAGGAGGCTCTTAAAGTGGAGGTCAGTTATGAAACAGGCCCTCCTGCAGGCTGAGGAAAACTTCATGGGACATCCCAGTCATTCTGGGCAGCAGCAGGGACTGGCAGGAGACTGCACCAGTCTCCAGCTGTTTGGTTGAGCTGAGGGAATGTCTGTCCCCTGACTTCTTGTTACTTTGCACCTGCACAGAACCACCTCTTTGGCTTGACTGTCACCTCTGGCAGAAGCTCTTTCTCTACACTTGGCAATAAGCAACTTGCTAGTTTTAGTTTCTTCTGTGGTTTTCTTCCTATTCTATTCCCCCTGGCCAGGGATCCAACACATTTTAAATGCTCATGTGTAGGACAAGGCTCATCACTCTACTTACATCCAATGCAGAAGTCTGAGCCCAGAAGATTCCCAGGCAAATGAGGGCTGAAGCCTGTAAAAGGAATTGGAATTCTCACTCACCAGAAACACCAGGCAGTGCCATAAAAAAACCTAGTCCATGAACTGAGGGAAGGAGCTGTAGCATCAGTTAGAAAAACTGCCCACTTAGCATGTATGTTAGTTGAAAACAACTAGAATTCCTCATTGTAAAGTTTCTGCTACCAGGCTCTCTTTTGCCTGTAACTGAAAAAGCAGAATAACTTAACCGTTACATTTCTGCAGTTTACAGAAGCCCCTCTTTGATGCCACGTTACTTCTTGATTTGCCTCTACAACTGCAATTATTAAATCCTGACTAAACCCCCCTTCTGAACTGTAACCAGTTCTGCAGTCTTTGCTCAAATGAGGCTTCCACTGACTTTGCTGACCCAAGAAATGCAAGTTTCCCTCTGAACCACCCAAAAAACCAACACACAGATCATATTATTGTACCACTGTATTGTACCACTTACTTGAGCATCTTCTTCTCTATCCCTTTGTTTTTAAAAGTGAGGAACTTACAGTATTAAAAGTTCAGCAGAAATGGAGATACTCACAAATGTCTTCATTTTTTTTCAGATGAGAACAAGAGGCTGCAGAAGGTAAGAACGCAAGAAAATCCCAGAGACCTTCAACTTTTATATCTTGCTGGAGGTGTGGGAAACACTTGACAGAACTTTCCTTCATGACTCGAACAAGTCCATATCTTACATGTCGTAAGCCTCCTATCTGAATTTTGGGTTGGCACAGATAACCTGACCCAGATATATTTAAAGCACTCAGTAACTCTCAGTAAATCAATCACTCTGCAAATGGCTATTATTCACTGGTTTAAACTTTAGTCTTGCTGGTTCTATTTTTTTAAATATTTAACAGGATATTATCCAGAATTAAATGACATTGGGAATAACTCTGCTATTCATTCACACAAACTGCATTTTGTCTTCTGAAATGCAATCCCGAACAGCCTGAGTGATCGTCTGCAGAGAAATGCTGGGATGAAACACCTGTGTCATGGTGGCCTCCATGTCAGCCAACAAACAGACCAATTCTTCAGCCATTTCTTTTGTGGGATATATGGGATGGGGCCCTGAGCAACCTGATAGTGAGTGGCATCCCTGCCCATGGCAGGGGGTTGGAACTGGATGATCTTTAAGGCCCCTTCCAACCCAAATCATTGTGGGACTCCGTGATTGCATTCTATGTGCAGGGACTCTTAACAAGAAGTGCTGCTCATTTTTGATCAGTTACCACCATGAACAGAGCACGTGCATTGAAACCAGTGAGAGCTGGCAACAACAGCTGTGCTTCACAACAGAACCCGGGGGCCTTCTGGCCTCCTCAGCATACAAAGGAGTGACATGAAAACTCAGAGGCTCTGTGGGGCACACAAGGTCTCAAACAAAAGGAGCAGGATGGGGATTCCCTCTTTGAAGCTGCCACTGATTTCTGCATTTTATGAAAAGGCCAGTGACCACGATATTGCCATGAGAATGTTCTCTGGTGTTCTCCGGTGGCTGCGACCTTGCCTGGACTCCTCCTCATCCGCTATTCCGCACCAGCCAGTGCTGGGACCTGGATGAATCACACTCTGCTTTCTACTAGAAGGTCATAATCAAGGCTGGTTCCCTCCAAATAAAACAAGAACTCAAACTAATAGCAAACACATTTTTGTAATTTCTCTTATCAGAAAAAGGGTGAAGGAGATTGTACAAAAATGTCTCTCAGCAAACAGGCCTCAATGGAAAAAGAAAAAAAAGGAAACTGCACACATTTGCTTTATGCCACCTAAGTCCACATGAGAAAATATTATCTCAAGTGTAACAATGCTGTGCTGCTAAGCAATATATCAGAAAACACATAAACAGATATCAAATTCTGCTAAACCCAGTTAGACTAATTAGGTTGATGTTGCACTCCTCTTGAAAGCTGGCTCTGTCCCTTCTTCTCAAAAGATTCTTTGTTTTTAAGATTACAGGCATGTCAGAAATAGAGTAGATTTTGACAGTCAAACAAGTATTTCACAGCAGGAATATAACAGGGTTCAGGCACCACAAGTTAAAAAAAAAGCTTTAATAAGTTCTAAATGCGTTAAGGAGAAAGCTTAATTTAACTTTTCCTCAGGGATTATGCCTTCATATACTCATTTTGTTTGAAGAACACTCAAGAAACAGCAGCTTCTGCTTTCTTCAGCATTGATGTGCTCAGGCACAGGTAAGGGCAGAGTGGCACGGGAGATCAACAGGTATTTACTGAAAGAGAACTATCACAATAACCACAATCTCACCATTTGCACCTTGCATTGCACTGACTGAACTCTGCTGATCCCATCAGACAAGGACAAAAATTAAAGGTTAATTTCTAGAAAGCATTTGCCTAATTAACACGATTGCAAGAGAACACAGCCCAAGTTGGTTGTCTCAGGCAAAGGCTTTGATATACTTCCAACAGGCAAACCTTGCTTTTGGTTCCCCACAGTTCATCACCCATCTCCCGGGAGCACACCTGAAACCAGCACACATGTGCTCAAGCCCAAGCACCACAGTCCTAGAAGCACCCTCCAATGGGAAGCAGCTGAAGGAAGGAGCTGCCTAAGAAGGGCTGAAATCCCTCTAATTTCACTTGGCCAGTCCTCAGGCAGAGTGAGGTTTAGCTTATGGAGCTCTGACTCAGAATCCCTTGGTGAACCTTGCTACCTCTAGTGTATGGTTCCTTTCCCAAATCAGCCCTTAGTCCACAATCAGGTGCTACTCTCCTGAAGAGGGTCTGGGAAGATTCAGGGCCATTTCTGACAGCCAGAAAGCTGATCCTGAATGAGCTCGGAAAGGAAGGTCAGCAAAAGAACTCAGCAATTCCTGTGATTTAGAACCAACCTCGTGATCTCTCGGGACTCATTTAACATTGTTAACATAGCAAGACCACCACCTCCCTTGGTCTGAACAGTGGTTTCAGTTATAGGTACAGCTTCAGGCTGACTCCTTTGCCACATCGGCACAAAGCGTCACTACAACTTTCCTGGGAATCTGTGCTCTGCTTCTGATGATCATTCTTCTCCATTTAAAAGTTACTGTTAAATACTCTGAACTTAGCATGACCAGTTTTCTTTCAGTTCCCCGTATGCAATGAATTCAATCAGGCTGGTATCAAAGCCTCCTCTTATCAGAGCACTTCCCCAGGAAACTCGTCATGCTTCTGTGAACACAGGGCACCTGCCAATAAGGTAAACCCATTTTCAGATTTAACTTTGGGATATTATGTATAAAAAGTAAGAGTACACATCAATTACCAGCAGAGCTGGCCTGGCCTACCATCCAAATGGAGTTCCCTGTAAGTATACCTATCACTTTCCCAGAAAATTCTTAAGGCTGGGCAGCTTTTAAATGGTTTTGAGCCTTTCCTGGCACTGAGTGAACTCTTAGTGATTTCTGTGGGGCTCACAGAGTGAAAATGCCAAAGGGGTGGGGACTGCAGGGGTGAAATCTCCCTTTTGGCAGGGATGGAACTCCACATGCCTACTCAAACGTGCGAGAGAGAAGTGCTCTGTTCCAGGGGTGGCACACACACGTGAGGCATGCACAGGACAATATTCTCTCCCTCACGACTCAGAGGCAAATCAACAATCTCAGCAAGTCACATAAAGTTCAGGCTCAGCTGTTTGCTGAGAGCATAGGAGAACCATGAGACATGAGAGACTCAGGTGCAGGACGGTGACACCAGGGTAATTACAGCAGCCTGAAACTGGTCCAGAAAAAATTCCCAAGCATTACCTTCAATTACTCTGAGTCAGACTTGGACCTTTTTCATCAAAATCCTCCTTTGCAGCAGGTGAAATTTGGGACCAATTCAATATACAAGGGATTCAAGGGAATAATT
The DNA here is from genome assembly GCA_013397975.1 of Machaerirhynchus nigripectus. NCBI lineage: Eukaryota > Metazoa > Chordata > Aves > Passeriformes > Dicruridae > Machaerirhynchus > Machaerirhynchus nigripectus. The sequence continues at coordinate 289,547 of VZRQ01001138.1, forward strand.
ATTCACAATAGTTATCCCAAAATAATTTTTCATCATAGCTATAGGCAATCTCTCCAAAAGGTGTCAGCGCTAGTTCAGACAAACCTGAGCAATAGCAAGCTCGTGAGGTGTTGGAACTCTATGGCTTTATAAAGGGGGAACAAATGTTTGATGTCCCAATTTTCTGAACAGAAATGCTTGTGCTTCCCCTTAGACTGTTAGTCCTGTATTCGGAGGATGAGATCACTATGAGGATGCTGAGGTTCCTTTGCTGCTGTGTTCCAAGTACGGAGCTGGACTGTGCACCCATGTTCTAACTCCTCACAACGGGTGCACATGGACACTTCTCAGATCTGCTCCACGTCTGAAATCAAAAGCCCGGGGTGAAAAGCTCACTCTTGCAAAGCAAATATTTCAGAGTACCTTTTCCCAAGGAGTTACTGATTTAGGGCTGGTCAAGTTTTAGAACCCACTGTGTTTCAACGACCTTCTTGCCTGGGCAAGGTGCACTGCTGGGGCTAAGAGCCATTTCTATGCATGTGTTCTCTAAACTCATCAACAAATAATTCTCCTGCATATTTAAATCCTCTTCAGCTGGACCCCACTGCAGAAAGTGCTGAGCCTGTGGGTAAAGTAAATGGGAAGTCAAAATTATTTTAAGACAGCAAACAATTTGATGCAAGATAAGCAGCATGATGTTCAAGTCTTTTGAATTTCAAATGTTCATTTCAGATTGTGATTGCTTCTCTTCTTGGAGTTTTCCTGGCTCCTGCTCTTGCCAGCCACGTAAGTATAGAGCTACACACAGCTACTCACTGCTGCCGCAAGGACTACTGGCTTTAGCTCTCACCGCTGAGAAATGTGTTTCTGGAAGTGAGGCTGCATTTTTAAGTTTGATATTTAGAAGAAAATTTCTTTTTAATTTTTCTACAATAATGAAGAAATTATTTCCATGCTTGATGTATCAAGGGAAAAAGACAGTTACCATACATGGAATCGGGAGAGTCTGTCCTGAGATGAGCATAAACACTGAAAATAATGATGTGGAGAGAAAACAATATTAACATGATTGATCTGACCACAAAATACAATAGAATACTGTAAGTAATCTGGTGCCTGCAAGATCCTGCTGGGGAAAGAACAGTAAGGGATTATTTTGATTACTTAAGAAGTAAAGGCTTTCCAGTCTTCATTCTGAACCAAGAAATTTTCTCACCTTTAATCTGATCTCCAAGAGCAATAATTTCCCAAAACCTGGCTACTGGAGCTAATGCCTTATTGAGTGAAACACTGCTGGGAATCCAGGAAGCTAAATCCTTACCGCTTTTAATCTTTTCCAAAAATCAGAACATGGACAAAAACTTTAATGGGCAGCCCAGTGAAAACTCAAACCGCTCTGACACCACGGTCAGCACCAAGCCAAAGGAGGGGTCTGAGGCCTGGAAAACCATCTGGGACTTCAAGACTGTAAGTAACGACCACCATGCCACAAGAAAAATGTCAGAGACAAAAGTTTTCTAAATAACACCAAACCTGCAACAAAGCATCATATTTTAGAGGAGATGGCTAAAAACATGCTCCTTCAGCCTTGGGACAGTTTCTGGTGCACTGTGCTGCGCTGAGCTTTTCAGCAGCAAATCCCTTCACCTGCCCTCAGCAGGAGAACACATCATACATGTGGCATTACTGGAGGAAGCAATTTACCTTTTACCAAAGTCTCTCGTCAGCCTCCATGACACATTTACCTAAGCAATATAATTGAAAGCACCAATATTTTTCTTTCCCTTTGACTATTTGCACTGTAGAAAGCCTTTCTTTTAACCAGTGCCTCTCTCCAGCAACCCACTTCTCTTTCCCTGTATACTGTTTGCAACAAAAAGGGGTTTTTTGTTTAATTTTAATAGGGCTATGTTGCAACCAAGGTGTTTTCAAAGAACACCTGCATCATTGCTACAACCAGCAAGAGGTTTTGGTTTGGCAAACGCTTTCCTACACCATCTCAAGGAGACAAGGTAGGATGGTGGTTGAAAGTGAGGCAAAAGCTGACTGTCACTGAAAAGCTCTTGCTACTACACACACAGGAGAAAAGGCTTCAAGAACTGAAGAGAACCTTCTCAGCAGGGCTGAGTCCCTGTAAAAGTTCCTTCAAAAGTTGTGTTGTCCATGAATAACCCCAATTACTGGTCAGCCTGGCCTTGGGCACTTACAGGGATAAGGCAGCCACAGCTTCTCTGGGTAACCTGTGCAGGGCCTCCCCACCCTCATGGAGAAGAATTTCTCCCCAGTATTGAATCTAACCCTGCCCTCTGGCAGTGGGAAGCCATTTCTCCTTGTCCTTTCACTCCAGGCCCTTGTAAATAGTCTTGCTCCATCTTTCCCGTTGGCTCCTTCCTTCGGAAGGCCACAATGAGGTCATCCGAAGCTTCTCTTCTTCAGGATGAACAGTATCAGTTATCTCAGCCTTTCCTCATAGCAGAACTGCTCCATCCCTCTGATCATCCTGGTGCCTCCTCCGGACTGGCTCCAGCAGCTCCATGTCCTTTCTGGGATCCCAGGGCTGGGGGCAGCTCTGCAGGTGGGGTCTCCCCTGAGCTGGGCAGAGAGGCAGAATCCCCCTGGACCTGCTGCCCACACTGGGTGATCAGCCCAGCACATGGGGGGTTTCTGGGCTGTCGCTGAACACTGATGGGTTATGTCCAGCCTGTCACCCACCAGGCCCCAAGTCCTTCTCAGCAGGGCTGCTCTCAATATGTTCATCCCCAGTTCTAAACTCCATTCTTGGTTTTCCTAAATGCTGTTTTCTGCGTTTGTTTCTGTGATGCTCAGGGACCTGGGCCGTACCAATTGCCACCCAGAGAGAATCGCTTCATTATCTCAAGGAACAGACTCCAGAGCTTGAGCCCATACGGAAAACGCATCCAAGCCCTGTGCAGAGGAATTCCCTCCTACCTCGCTTATCCAGCTCCTGGTGCGTCTGCTACTGACAGCCTTCGTGTTCCAAAATTAGGACAGGTTAACAGGATTACAAAAAAAGATTCAAGCAAACGTGAGCATGTAACTTACTGAAATCCTGTGGTTTTCTATGACTGTTTATACATCCGTGTATACATATGTAAGGAAACGCAGCAGATCTGTCACTCCTCTGCGTGCAACGACCTGGAGCGCAGTCATTCTCAGGAAGATTCTGGGCTCTAGCTCTTGACGAAAGCCTGGAATTTTTAGGCAACTAGTTGGAAGCATTTCAGCTGCATTTTTATTTTCCTATTTTCTCAGTCCAGTTCTAATAAGTTTTTCCTTTTCTTTCAGGATCAAACTTTTTAAGAGGATCAAACTTCTTATCAAGATCAAACTTCTTAGAGCGAGATATTTCATGATTGAAATTTAAGAATAATTAACTCTGTGTTTATTACTGTGGTTGTTCCTGATAAAGTTTGCAGAAGAAAATTCATAGAACTGTGTATCCATAAGTAAGATTTTTCTCCTTGATAATCTTCTCTTGATCATATTTTCAATCATTTATCTTTCTTCTGCTCTGTGTGGAAGCTGTTGAGTCTGAGTAAAATTTATCATCAACCTACATTGGTCTGTGCTGTGTTTTTATGAACCCTTTAAAAAAGCAGAAGCAATTCCAAAGATAAGTTGCAAAACTAATGTTCTTGCAAAATCCCAATTTTGGCATTTAAACCTCTTCCAGTACAATTTCCCAGGGAGAGTTCACATGCTGCCTTGAGCAATTATTCATCAATACTAGAAGAAAGTGGTGCTATATCTACTACATTACCCATATTAAGGATAACATGAGATCAGTATAACTGATTTTTATTTTGAGTTCTAATTAACATAGTAAAACTTAGTAATGTAATGCAACATGGAATGTTTTGTTTTAAAGATAAATATTGCCATGCAATACAGCCAATTGCAAATAGACAGATGCACTATTTCTCTGACCAGCCCAGAAATGAAATTGCAAAGAACAGAATTAAGAAGGGTATTAAATGAAGTCTGGGGTTGAAAACCAGTGCTACGCCAAAAGTAAGGCAAAAGAAGTCTGAGCCTACTTTCTTCATCTAAAACTTCAGTAACTCACTGTCTGGAAAACACCACATCTTCACCTTCCCTCCTCACTCAGGGGCCCTTCCCTTGCTGTTTGAAAGGAGTTACTCTAAGAGACCCTTTACCCACTCAGGAGCACCCCAGGGTTACTCTAAGGAAAGGACACAGCAGCCTGATCTCTGCAGGAAAAGCCTTTTGGGGACTCTAAGGGTCAGCTGACTTGAAAACCAAAGCAACACTGCACCCGAGAATTTTTTACCACCTCCAGAGAAAAGCAACCATAGGGTTGCAGTACTTAAACCAAAAGTTCCTGTCCGACGTGCCTGGCGTTTCTGGAGAGACTCTCCTCTCCTTTTCCAACTTGACACTGCATTTTCCCTGAGACCACACAGGCACAGCCCTCTTCCCTGATCCTATTGAGAAGCACTGGGAATGTCTCTCTGGGGGCCGTGGAGCCCTGTCACAGATGATGATCCCACGCGCCCCCAGGCAGCCGGGATGTGGCCTGAGCAGAGCCTGTGGTGCAGATCTCGCAGCCGCGGGGTCACCGCACAGCACAAAGAGCCCGGCAGCCTCGCAGGCCGACAGGGATAGCCGCTGCCCGCTCCAACCAGAGCCTCCCTGGTCTCCACAAAGGGAACAGCAGGGCACGGCTGCTCCTGGCAAGGGACAATGCCTGCTGCAACACCGTCCCGCTTTAAAGCCAGAATTCCAACAGGAGAGCAAAATACCGTCAGCAAGGTCGCAAAACTGCTTTAACTTCACGCACTTAGGAGGAAAAATCTGTCAACAACTATAAATGAATAAAGCTGGAAAGGCGTTAAATGTCTCAGGGCTGCTCTGCCAAGTCTGTGGAGGCACAGATGCCTCAGCCCTCACTGCCATATTTTAATGGATGCTATGGTTACCCGATAACATACAGTGCATTTTGGAAGGTAAAAAGGCTTTCACTTATTTTGTCTAATGCAAAGCTTTTTATGTTCTTGTTTAACCCCTAGGATATCTCCGGTCTTATGTTTGATGTGAATTTTCAAAAGTAATTAGTACATGTCAGAAAGTTACTATAAAGCACATTTAATTTTTCACTGCAAATGGCTTCCAATCTGATAACTATCAACACTCCAGCAGGTCAAAATGTTCAAAGTACAATCCCCATGTTTATCAAGTAGCTACAGCAGGAAATAATTTTCAGGGACAAGTGACAGGGAAACAAATGGCAAAATAAATTTATTGGAATTTCCACAGCAATTTCTGAAAACATATAAAAGGTGGAGGGTTCACATTGCTCTTCCTACCTGCAGGAGCATCAGCTCTGCAGTCAGGATGAATCTCCCTGTGAGTATGCATGCTTTTCTTCCTTATAAACTGAAACTTTGATTCAAACCCATTCCTTTATCCCTCAGAAGTGCTTCTGCCTCTCTAGAGCACAAAGGGTTTCTCTGGGGACATTTTGCTCCTCCAGAATGAGCAGCTCAGCCCCTGTTCCCCAAAGGAGCTGAGGAGGTAAGGATTTTTTCACAGCTTGGCTGTCCATGATTCAGAAAACAGGAAGCCTAATCCATGTCCATTATTGTCAACGCTTTTGCACAACTGGAGCGCTGCACTAGTGGATCAACCCTTTCCCTGTAATGCCAGGGCAGAAGAAACAGAAAAGCTTTCTCCTCACTCTTGTAAAATACCTGTGTGTGCCTGCACAGGTCTGAGGAACAACTTCAGATTCAGCTCTTGAAAGAGCAAGAGTGAAATGTGTCTACTTTGCAGCACCCTGGGGTAAAGCAAGGGTGACTCCCTCTTAGGGCACTGTTGCAATCCCAGGATGAAAGCAAAAAAGGATCCAAGGAGGACCCTTAAACATCAGATTAGGAAAAGAGAAGGAGGATTCTCATGACCAGATTTGTCAGCCAGAGCTGCAGTTACACTTTTGTATTTGATTTTCATTTCAGATTTTGACTGCAGTCCTTCTTGGACTTGTCCTGACTCCAGCCCTTGCTGATTATGTGAGTACAGTGAACAATTTCCACATGCATGGCTACTCTATCTGTATTCCCTCCTTAATGAGAACTCCTTGATTCTTTCTTCACCACTTTGGAGGAAAGAAATTGAAGTCTTCTCACACAGATGAAACTCTAAAGGCACCAGATGACAGCTGTCAGATACAGCAATGATTCATGGAATCCTTGAAAAGAATTCTAATGGCTACTGTCCAATGTGACAGCCTTGATTCTGGATCCATTTGAAAATACTAAAGGGCACTGCTGGCTCTTACGGGGGGGATAGAACCTCTTGTATTGTAGCAGGGGTTTTTTAAAAATCATTGGAGATTACACTGACTAAAGTGGCCATCTAAAAGTGCTCCGTTTGGTTTTCCAGTCTCAGCAGACAAATCAAAACCAGCAAATCATCTTCGGTGGAGACTCTCAAATCACTATCACCGGGATCTCACAAGGCGTGAAGATCAATAGTCAAACAAGGGTGGCAATTATTGAGCAAAAGAGCAAAAATTTATCATGGAAAACTGTCTGGAACTACAACACGGTGAGTGGCAGGGAGCGGGCTTGTTCCAAAGTTGACCCACGAACAGGGCTTCTTTCGATATTCTGACCATTTGAAGTAAACAATGTGGGGTAGAAACTCTCGGCATTCATTACTGTTTCAATCCAAACTTTTCAAAAAATTAAAAAGAAGAAAAACTGAATTGTGAGTGCTCAAAAATTTTATTTTACAGGGCACCATTGCAACCAAAGTCACGCAACAGAACACCTGCTACATTTCGGTCATGAACAGAAACGAGATGCCCCGCTTTGATAATCTGGCCCGACTGGCTGCAGAGAGCAGGGTAAGATTCCAAAGGAGTAGCAGATTCCGGACCCTGGAGATCATCGCGCCGTTTCCTCATGTGCTTTTTCTTTATGGAAAGGATTGGGTTGTCATGAGTGGCAGGGTTTCCTTCCTCTCAACAGGAATGTAGATTGGAAATTTGTTGTAGGAATGCTTTGCCAAAAGAAGAAAGGCGCTGCATCATTCCCTCGCCCAGCTCTGCTTTCTCTGAGGATGCTGAGCTCTACAGCTTGCTGGACAAACCCTTGCTCTGAGAAGCCCTTCAAGGGCCTTAATTCTCTGGGCATGCCAAAATCTCAAAGTCCTTTGCAGACTTTTCAGCACCAAACTGCATTGGTCAGCTCAGAACTTGGCCTTGCAGCTGCGCTTGGCCAGACTCCCTTTTCTTTGGGGTGCGAGAGAGCGTCTCCCTATTCCACAGCCTTTCCCCCACATTCCAGGGATGAGCCACAACAGGAGGCCTGTGGCCCTAGCTGAGGAAGGAGCTAGAGAAGAGAGGGAAGCCGAGGGCATGGGAGGAAACACCAGGGAAGCAGCCAGGGACTCGGGCCAGGCCACAAAGCACTCCAGGAGGAAAAGGGAGTGGCAAATCTTTTGAAACAAAGCCCGTGGGAGCCATTAAGAAAGACCTGTCCCACTAGAGCCCCCAGGGGTCTCAGAGAGGTCCCAAGCACCACCTGCAAATAGTGCTTGAGCAAATGTATCTGCCCGGCCTTGCTGCTGCCCTCTTTGGTTCCAGTTTAGAACGGGCTGCAGGAAGACACTTCTGCTGCCAGCCTTCCCGCCAACAGCCCGAGTGCCTCTGAGGGGCGAGGGCAGGGACTGAGCAAATGCTTTGCAAGGAGCTCTGGCTACACAAAGCCGAGCAGCCACACGCCTCTTCTCCTCTTCAGCGCTTTCCTTGTGGTGGCCCTTTACCTCGGGCTGCCTGTACCCTGACTCTCTTAGAACGAGCTCTGCCTTTGCAGCTGCCTTCAAGGCTTGCTAGTGGTCCCACAGGGCCCCAGGGGATTAAAAGGTGTTCCTAAAGGTAGCTGGAACTCAAACACCCAGCCCTGAGTCCTCATTCCAGAGCTAGCAATAGGCCTTGCCGGAGCCAGATCCCAGCACTGAGCTTGATGAATGCTGGTTTTTGATGTTTAGAACCTGATCGGTCTTGGAAGACCTACCAAGAAGATCACCTTTGTCACCAATGGACTGGTCAACAACATCTACTCCTATGGAGCAGACGTCGCCGCAATGTGCAGCGGACTCACCACCTACATGGCTTACGAAGTTCACGGTGAGTGCAAGCAAAGGAATTCTGAGTGTTACTCAGGCCTGGCCTTTTTCCTCTTGAGGGATGACCAAGGCACAATTGCTGCTGTTTCACCCTTAGGCACACAGAAACCAATGGCTACAGCATTTGCTCAAAGGGTTCAGGACCTCCGAAGATCAGGACTGGAACAGGGTAGTGTCACAGCTCCCATAAATGACCTGAAAAAAACCCTTACAGCTCTTTACTCAGAAGCTTAAGGGGACTTTAGTGTGGGACACTAGTTTCAGCCCATACTGAGCTCCCCTGTAATGCCAAGCCAGGAGAATAGGTTGTCCTAAGAACCGCTCTCCTTCAGGTCAGACCTTCTGGACAAGTTTACCTGGGCAGCAA